>JANJEY010000006.1:38897436-38907690 GCA_024703695.1 Erythroxylum cataractarum
TGAAAGTGATTCAATGAGTTATGAATTGTGATTTCAATGGTTTTATTGAGGTATAAACCTAAGTACAAATTATACTTAGCTGAGTTTTAAGATATGATTGATTATGTGCTGAGGATAATGGAAAAATACTCAGAGTTGTTATGAACATGTAGTGTGCATATTTCATACACTTTCACTAGTACACACACACACACACACACACACACACACACATATATATATATATATATAACACAGGATTCTATCTCATCGTATATTTGATCCAACGGTTACCTTAATTTCTTTCTTATCGTTTCTATCTCATTGTGTTAATTTTAATAGATGGATTAATTAAAATATAATTAATTGACTAACTAATTAAAATAAAATAAAATATTATCATTTTAAATATAATTAGTGCATATAGTTTTTGTCATTTTAAATTAAATAAAATTTCTATATAATTAATAGGTTAATTTAAATATAATTAATTTTTTTTTGGCTCAACATTCGCTTAACTACTCCATACATGCATTTTTATACTTTTTTCATTTTAAGTTAAAAATAATTTGTATAATTAAATAAAATTGCTATATAATTAATAGGTTAATTTAAATATAATTAATAGATTGATTAATTATTTTCGTTTTTGACTCAAATAGGTTTATTTTAATAGATTGATTAATTAAAATATAATTAATTGACTAATTAATCAAAATAAAATAAAATGTTATCATTTTTAATATAATTATCGCATATAGTTTTTGTCATTTAAATTAAATATAATTTATATAATTAAATACAATTTCTATATAATTAATAGGTTAATTTAAATATAATTAATAGGTTGATTAAATAAAATATAATTAGTTGACTAATTAATTAAAATGAAATTAAATGTTATCATTTTTTATTAAATATAATTAATTAGTTAATTAATTTAAACATCATAAGTGCATATAAATTTTGTCATTTTAAATTAAATATAATTTATATAATATATTTATTAATTAAAAATAGTTAATTGACTAATTAATTGGAATAATTAAATGTTATCATTCATTGTTAGTTACTAGCTTAAGTAGTCACGCATGTGACTTAATAGTGGTAGGCTAACATGGGAGTAGTTCTTTTGCTCCTGTAATATATTTAATACATATAAAATAATTGAATAATAAATAATAATAATTAAAAATAATAAATTAATTGATTTATTAAAATATACTTTTTTATAAATTAATTATTAATCATTAAATGTTAATTTTATTTATTTATAATTAATTAATTGATGCATTAAAATATAATTAATTAATTAAGTAGTTCAGTTATAATTAATAATAATTAATTAATTGATGTATTAAAATATAATTAATTGATAAAGTATTACATGTTAATATTTAGTATATATGTTATTCATGTGTTGCATAATTAATTGTTTATTATCATTAATTATTATATATTAATATTCAGTATATATATCTAATATATATATATAGCTGTTTAGTTTATTCGGTTATAATTAATAAGAATTAATATATAATTAATTATTTAATGTATTAAAATATAATTAATTGATTAATTAGTATATATTAATATTTAGTAAATATTTACAAGTAACGTATTTTAAATCATTACTCAAACTCTATGTCAAACAATTAATAATAATTACAATATAAAAAATTAATTGATCTATTAAAATATAATTTATTTATAAATTAATTATTAATCATTGACTATTTAGTTTATTCAGTTATAATTAATAATGATTGATATATAATTAATTAATTTCTATATAAATTAATTTATAAATTAATTATTAATCATTGACTATTTAGTTTATTTAGTTATAATTATTAATAATTAATATATAATTAATTAATTGATTTATTAAAATATATTTAATTGATTAATTAGTACTTATTAATATTTTGTATATATGTTAGTCATGACCCTGCATTATTAATTGTTAATTATTATTGATTATTATATACGAAATTATTATTTATATTTACAAGTTACATATTTTAAATAATTATTCAAACTCTATGTCATGCAAAGAATTTAATCTACCCATTCTAGGAAGTATTCATGCTTTAGGAAACCAAATTGCGCCTGTGACTTAATAGTCATGCGTCACTCCCATGCACAGTTGTGATTTAAGAAGTCACAATCGTGTATGTTATTTTGCTTTTATTAATTAACACCTATATAATGTTATAATATTTTTATTAAATAAATAATTAATTAATTAAAATATTATTAGTTAATTAATTAATTAAAACATTATTGATTGATTAATTAATTATAATATATTTAACACATATAAAAATATTGTTAATTAATTAAAATATAATTCATTAATATTTATATCATTAATTATTATTAAAATATAATAAATTGATTGATTTATTAAACTATAATTTATTTACAAATTAATATTTATCATTAACTGTGAAGTTTATTTATTTATAATCAATAATAATTAAATATATTGTTTCTACAATATATTTAACACATAAAAATGAGGTGTTGCATGATTGTGCTGCACGATCACGATCGTGACATTGTATACAGATATGTAATATGCACGATCGTGATTTTGGTGATGTATCTCGCAGGTCACGATCGTGCTCATTTGTACCTGATTGGTTTTAAATTAAAATTAAAATTAAAAATTCAATTAAGGTCTTCTATTCTTTTGTTCCCACCAATTAAGAACTCTTCCATCAAATACTAAAAATCACGTCTATTTAATTAGCATTTATTTCTAGAAAATTCTACATTTCAAATACTCTTGTCTTTTTTGCTCCACCAAATAATAACTCTTCATCAAATGCTATCCATCACATTAATTTACTTCCATTTAATTAACATACATGTCTAGAAACTTCTACATTTAACACACCCACCAAACCCTTTTTCTCTTTCTCTCGTCATGTTAATTTACTTCCATTTAATTACCATACATGTCTAGAAACTTCTACATTTAACGCACCCACCAAACCCTTTCTTTCTCTCTCTCTCTCTGTATTAAACTTCCATCATTCCAATAAACATCTCAGAAACACCACAGCTATGCAATTAGTAAGCGTGCGTCAATCTCAGAATATCGATCAGTGTTGCTCCATTTATTATCTTCTTTCTGATTCAACACATAGTTAAACTTCGGCGAGAATTGACAGTAGCAAGGCTTATAACTCCATTTTCTGCTACTGAACTCGCGAACCTTCCTTAGGTAACAAATATGAACTTAACCATCTTATTTCCTTTTTTGTAATTGTTATTATTTGATTCTTGGCTTTTTTATTAACTGATGACAATTACTGAATCTACATTGGGCTACTTTGTAGTTCGTTATGCATGCAATGAATGATCTTTGCATTATTATTATAATCCTAACTGATAATTTTGTTTTTTCAGGACAAGCACGTGTAAAACAGACTAATCATAGTTGTTTGTGTTTTCCTGCAGAGTCTGTTTCTAAATACAATCATCGATGTTAAGTGAACTCTTTTATATAAGAAATGTTTTGCATGTCTCTGAACTTACCTAGTTGTTTGTCTTAATCACTTGCTTTTTAGTTCTCTTTCTTTTACATTCAATTCTAGATTCATATTTTGCTTCATTTTGACCAATTGTTCGTGGTTTTGCAGTCAAGCATTTGTTCGTTGAAGTGCAAACTTTTTGTATAGAATTGTCACAAATTAGGTTTTTTTTTTCTTCCATGGATTTCAGTGCTTTTAGTTTTTTCCTTGGTGATTGTAGGACCTTATGTTTGGAACTTTTTCCAATTTGTAGCTTTCTGTTTTACTTTATAAGGATATAGCAGCGATACTATTTTGACAGAAAGTATACTAATTTTTTAAATGAGAATTGGATTTCAATCTAATTTTCTAAATTTGTATGCTTGAATGTAATCTATCATATTCTTTAATGATATAGATGGCAAGTCTGAGAGGAGCATAAATCTAGAAATGCATGGGGTGCATATTATAGACTTAAATATAGCATAATGACATGTAATTGTTTTTTTCTCTCATGTCAATGTCTACCACTTATTCCCGTAATCTTATAACTGTTCTGAGTAGGTTCGATTCTTTTGTTTGCCCAATTCATATCATATCATTGCTGTAAATATTCTGCTTTATCAAAATATACCAATAGCAATGTAGATTTCATTGTTTAGATTTGAATTTAATATGTTGCATTTTGGATTAATTAGGTTTAAACTTATACTCCACTTTTTATCGAATTTGGAAGTAAATATTTTTCACAACTCAATTAATCGTGAATATTAGGATTAAATATAGTTTATTAGACTAAACCAATTCGGAATAGGTTTAAATTTGGAAATAATTACTTATCTGGATTTGTAGTAGTGTTACACTTCAACTCTTAATAGCATTGTATTTGTTTGGGAGAAAGCATCCATGTATATGTTGCAAGTAGGTGACCAATATTAGTGTGGATGTTAATTATACATATTTATTCCCCCTTTCTTTTTGTTAGATCAAGGATATTTCTATTTTACAATTTAATCACATATTGTGTTTTCTTCATGTACTTTTTTAATAAAAAATTATGTATCCATTATTTAGATTAGCTCTTTTTAAGGATGGGTATGTTTGATGGTTTCTATTTATCGGTATCATGACTTTAGCTCATTTTTGCTGGCAAGTGGACAGTGGTTTCAGGCTCACGTTTCTTCCTGTGGTATATTTCATATTCTTTATCCTAGTGCTCTTACGGCCAACTATGTCAAGATAATAGATCTACCCTGAGATGATATGTCTATGATCAGAAAATCAAATGCAAGAAATCAGGGAAAATTTGCTTCCGCTGTTAACTTTGCTTATTTTTATTTGAAGGCTAAAATTGTGACAATATTTTAGGATGTTTTCTAGGATAGTACTTCGATCAGTAATGTCTTTATCTTCATTAACCTCTGATTTTTAATTGTAGAATATCGAACTATGCTATGTTATGTAAAACATCTATGAATATTTATTAATTTGTTTTAATTCATATGACAAAATAGATTAAAATTTACGAGTTTAGTTACTGAATTATTCTCAATAAACATTTAGAATTCAATGTCATATTTTACGATATTTTCTAGGATAGTAGTTCGATCACTAATGTCTTTATCGACATTAACCTTTGATTTATGTCACACCCGTGAGCATGCTATTATAGAGCAAAATGAATCATTTAATAATTATTATTAATTAATTTTTATTTGATTATTATGCATGTAATTGTTAATTATAGAATATTGTAATTAATTGGTTAATTATAATATAGTAAAGTGTGTACATATGCACTGCTTAATTAATAGTCGTGATTAGTAATAATAATAATGCTCATTAATTGCAAAATTATTAGTTATTCCATTCATTTGACTTAAATTAATAGGATAATTAATTATATTATATTTTAATTTAAAATAATTATACAATTAATTATAGAAGTTTATTTAATGATTATATAAAAACTCATTAATTTTTTGCACATTTATTTTCTTTTTTATAGTTAAAATTAAATATGGATTAAAAGTTTCTCGTATCAGAAAAAATTTGTTTGTGGGGTATTACTCAAATATCATTTTGCACCATTAATCAAAATATCTGAAAAATCAGTTTGTACCATCTGCGAAATTGATTATTTAAAAAATTACCAAGATCACCCTTTTTGGGATCAGAGGAACTGGACGAACAAAATGGTTACAGCAAGCCTTCAAGGCATGAGGGTCAGAGAATACATTAATTGGCTCTATGTGCATAAAATGGCCAGGTAACGATCTCTTAGAAACAACTTCCTGCCATATATCAAAAATGTCTTCCATAACCAGCCTGGGTTTCTCCACTGATGACAGGGATGGAAAGACAGGCAACAAACAAAGAGACCTCATCGTCCTTAGACTTGGCAATCCATATGAACTAACGATAGGATCAGCAGGAAAGCAAAGTTGGTCGGTCAAAAGGTAAGAATATTCCCAGCACTGTGTACTCGTCATCTAATTAAGCCCACTTTAACTTCATCGTGTAAAGCTTTCCCATTTGTCTTACGTAAGTTCTTACACATCCCATAATCTCGAGTGATGTAAGTTTGCGGTAGTCTCGGATCCTGTCTCCTCAAGAACGTAGCCTCCTACTTTGCCCAAGTTCTCTTCTTGTTCTGTTTACTTTCAAGTTTCAACCCATAAACGCATACATAGTATTAACTACCCTAACCTCTCTCGTTTTATCATTACATGTTTTTGAAATCCAGAACGTTTTAGGAAAGCTTTTTGGAAATGGGTGATCACTGCCAGTACAGCTTACCGGATCTCCAACAATACATATGTCTGGAACAACCATTTTTTAGGGAAACCCACAAGTGACAGAACCAGTCTTTGTTAGATTTACACGATCGTGCAAAACACCATCGTACACAAGCACAACACTTTAGAATCAGCTGGAATTCACATGCGTCACTAATTAACATTTGAAGATATATATATGTACACTGAATATTAGTATATACTAATTAATAAAAATTAATAATTAATAATGTAGGTTCATGACTAACTTATATATTGAATACTTAATCTATTAATTCTATTTTAATATATCAATTAATTAATTATATATCCTGTTTTATTAAAACTGAATAAATTTAACAATCAATGATAAATAAGTCATTTATAAATAAATTATGATTTAATAAATCGATGAATTTATTATATTTTAATTGTTATAAATTATAAGAAAATAAATTAATTAACTATACTTTAAATATATCAAATTAAGAAATGAAAATATTATCTTTGTCATAGGATACTTAATTCATTAATTATAACGTAATAAATTGATTATTTAATTACAATTAACTACATAATATATTAATTAATTAATAATATTTTTATTAAAACTAAATGACTTTAACAGTCGGTGATCAATGGTTAACTTGCAAATAAAGTATGATTTAATAAATCAATGAATTTATTATATTATAATTATTATCAATTATATCAAAATAAATTAATTAACTATACTTTAAATATATCAAATTAAGAAATGAAAATATTATCTTTGTCACAGGGATACTTAATTCATTAATTATAACATAATAGATTGATTATTTAATTACAATTAACTACATAATATATTAATTCTATTTTAATATATTAATTAGTTAATAATATTTTTATTAAAACTAAATGACTTTAATAGTCGATGACTAATAGTTAATTTGTAAATAAAGTATGATTTAATAAATCATTGAATTTATTATATTATAATTATTATCAATTATATCAAAATAAATTAATTAAATATACTTTAAATACATTATATTAAGAAATGAAAATATTATCTTTGTCACAATGACACTTAATTTATGGCTCTAAATTTATGCTTAATTAAGAGAGACGAAGAATTGATGAAAAGTGTTATTTCGTCAAAATCTGGAGGGAGCTTGACAACAGGCACACGTTATAATATTTTTGAAGATCCTTCGATTGTTAATTATGATATTAATCATTATTGTTCATTATTGATTATTTTTATTTATGTTATTATTAATTATAAATTATTACATGTTTTTATTAATTTTTATTTTGATTAATTTTTAATTTTTTTTTTTGTTATATAAGAGGGAAAAAAGCACAGCCTAAATCGTGGCCTGTGGGGTATCCACCCCGTACATGTCCTCTAAGAGAAGACTAAGACATCCCGATGGAGGAGAAGGTAAATAATGAAAGCCTAACCCCAAACGCCCCGCATGAGCCGCTAACCAATCCGCGCACCGATTTCGTTCTCTATAGACGTGTCGGTATTGAATCAACCATGGTTGGTCAAGAAGAGCTCGAATCGCCTGAACCAGCGATGTGGGAATGTACGGCCGTGAATGTGAAGAGGAAAGAATATTAATGACTTCCAGAGAATCTACCTCGAGTTCGACCCGACGGTACCCCAAATCCCATACAAGGGATAAACCCGTGTAAACCGCCCATAACTCGGCTTCGAGAGGGGAGCACTGTCCAATAAAATGGAGGAATCCGCCTAGCCAAGTACCGGAGCGGTCGCGAAGGAGTCCCCCAGCAGAAGCATACCTAGTAGACCTATGTTGCGCCCCATCCGTGTTCAACTTGATCCATCCCTCGCTCGGTTTTGTCCAGCCAATATTCCGAATGTGACAAGCCGATGGACCGACTGCAGCGCGGGACATAACATGAGCAGATTGCTCGACGTTGAGACCATACTCAAAAACAATACTCCGACCCAGTGCTGGCCAGGAAAACCCAGGCTCGAATAAGCATTTGTTCCGCCAATGCCACAGGAACCAACATGAAATCCCCCAGATAAGGGACCACTTTAGGCCATGCACCGGTACTGTCCGCCCGATATTTGACATAAACCATGCCGAAAGAGGAAGACTATAAAAGGGCTCCATGTCCAGGTTTGAAGACAGCGGAGACCAAAAATGACGAACTCTAGGACAGTCTCGAAGAACATGGAGACAAGATTCAGTAATCCCACAGTAAGCGCAGCGATCATCCGTCGTGAGATGGCGAAAAGTACGTTGCTGATTAGTTACAATCGTGCATGTTATTATTATTTATTAAATATTATTAATTAGTTATTATTTGATTATTATGCATGTTATTATTAATTATAAAATATTATTATTTAACTATTAAATCTTTGCTCATAGGGTGTAACATGTTAAGTCACACCCGTGAGCATGCTATTATATGAAAAAGGGAATTATTTAATAATAATAACTAATTAATTATTATTTGATTATTATGCATGTTATTGTTAATTATAAAATATTATAATTAATTGGTTAATTAAAATAAAATATGGTATGTACATATGCACTACTTAATTAACACTCGTGATTAGTAATAATAATAATACCCATTAATTGCAAAATTATTAATTATTCCATTAATTTAACTTAAATTTGCACATTTATTATCTTTTTTATAGTTAAAATTAAATATCGATTAAAAGTTTCTTATATTAGAAAAAATTCATCAGTGAGTTATTACTCAAATATCATTTTGCACCATTAGTGAAAATATTTGAAAATCAATTTGTACTATTTATGAAATTGATTATTTAAAAAATTACAAAAATCCCTTTTCACCGTCTATGAAAGTATACGTATTATGGTTGAAAATTTACAAAATTAAGAAAAAAAAAAAGACTTAAGCAAATTATATCCTTCACGGGAGTGACATGTTAAGTCACTCTCGTAAAAAGGTGTCTCGCGTGTGAGTTAACCTGTGGCACCTGTAAAATACAATCTTTGGAGTTATTTAGTTGATCAAGAGATGGAAAGACAGTCAACGAACAATACGCCATGCATTAAACTACTATACATGTGTGATGAGCTAGCGGACTTATATCCAAGAAGAAACCTCATCGTCCTTAGACTTGGCAATCCAGAACTTCTCATCATTTTCATCCCACATTTATCACTCAATCTCTCCCAAATAATTTTGAGATGGCTATAATTTTTGGTGGAGGTGTAGAACAACATGGCCCGATTATTACATTGTACGCCCCTTGAAACTTTACGACTAGGAACTTAACATCCCTTTCTATCTGACACGGCTTCTGTCCGAACTTCACTATTGTTTTCCCTAGTTAGCAAATGAATTTGATTTCAGGTTGTCATGAAAGTTGTAGATAATATTGGGATCTTTCTGTGCACATTTATTGTATAATTTTTGACTGAGGAACTGGAAAGTTACGGATTTTTCCGAAGAATAAGATATGGCCAAAAGATCAAAAAAAAAAAAAAAAGTTCAGATTTTTCACTAGCTAAAGAAGTCGCTTTCACTCGCCTTTCAAAAGTCACAATCATGCTCTAGCACAATTGTGAATTTCCAAACGTTAGAGGAAAGTCTTCCTTTTTTGTTTTCCAAAAAAGCGATTATGCAGATTCTTCTTCTCCTTCCGAACCTCTGCAATTTCGCCTTCTTTCTTTTCTTAAATTCTTACTTTTCTTTCAAACCAATTTCTCCAACTCCTCTCAACCCCATTTCCGACACTTATTTAACTCAATCATTCTTAAACAAATCCAAATTACAGATTTAAAACACAAACATTAAAAATAGAAAATCCATTCACGCATATCATCTTTACATTTTCTTCATTTCTTCCTCAAGCTTTCATTTTAAATCATTCATTCTCATATCAGAACATCATCTTACAACTATTCTTCCACTCTAAACTCATTCTTTTATTCATCTTTAAATGTTCAAAACTCACATGTATA
>JANJEY010000006.1:38943398-38958910 GCA_024703695.1 Erythroxylum cataractarum
TATCGATAGCCAAAAGGCAGCTAAGATTTACCGGGGGAGAGTTTTCTTGTCATACTCTAATTCCTCTGCAAAACCCAGCTCAACAACCTTGATCACAACAAGAAAAATGTAGATTAGCGAAGGAAACTTAGCAACGGAAAAATTTTCGTCAGAAATTAGTGACGAAAAACATATTTTCGTCCTTAAAATTGAGTGATTTAGCGACGGTACTAACACTCATCACTAAATGTGAAGAGAATTTGTCTTGACAAAATTTGCAACAGACGTTAGCGACGGAACAATATGGCCGTCGATAATCGCTATAATTTAACGCGAAAAATTATCGACAAAAAATATACCGTTGGAAATTAGCGACGGAAAGCATATTTCCGTTGCTAAAATTGAATAATTTAGCGACGATACTAATATTCATCGCTAAATTTAGAGGGAATTCGTTGTGACAAAATTTGCAACGGACGTTAGCGACGGAACAATACGGTTGTCGGTAATCACTATAATTTAGCGACGAAAAATTACCGACGGAAAGTATATTTTTATCGCTAAAATTGAGTAATTTAACAACGGTACTAATACTTATCGCTAGATTTGGAGGGAATTCGTCGCGGCAAAATTAGCGACGGAAGTTAGAGACAGAATATGTACCGTCGCTAAAAATGGAGGAAATTTTTGGCGGAATAAAATTTTTTTAGCTTACCTACGGAAAATTTCATAGGTAAATTCCGTTGGTAAATGGATTTAGCGTTCGTCGGTAAAAAGGTGGGAATTATTAGCGGTATAAAACTTTTTTGAGTTTACCTACGAAAATTTCCGTCAGTAAATTCTTTTTAAATCTAAACTCTTTTTAAATCTAAAAAGGTGGGAATTATTAGCGGTATAAAACTTTTTTGAGTTTACCTACAAAAATTCCCATTCGTGTCTTCTTCTTCCTTCTTCCTACATCTTCTCCTCAGTTTTCTTGGAGCTCATTTCTCTGTTGTGGATTCCTTTTCTGCTCGACGACGTTGTCTTATTCGGCTATTGTTATCATGTCCTTCTGTAGAGGTATTTTTGCAACTACTGTCATGTATTTTTTCATATATTAGATGAAAGTTAATTTGGGTATTTATTACTTTCGTTTATTTATGTATTTTATTATTGAAAAACAACTTTAAGGTTTAAATGTTAGTAATAAAAGGGACAAGAAGTGATTTTAGTTATGATGTTAAGATAAATTTATGAGGTATGTAAGGTGTTTGATGAAATGTTTGTTATTTAAAAAAATGATTTCAGTTCTTTATTTTCAGTTCTTTTTTAGTATGAATTTTAATATTTTAATTCTTTTACTTGAAATAATGAAGTTCTCTCCATGGTGGCTTCCAGAGAAACTAAACACTTTGCAGGTAAATTTTAAAAAATAGTTTTAAACAAATTTATCGACGGAAAAAAATTTCGTTGGTAAATATATTAGATTTTACCGACAGAAAAAATTCCATTGCTAATTATCGAGGGAATTACAAAATCCGTTGGTAATTTTCTGATAGAAGAATTTACTGATTGAACAAAATAACCATCGGTAAATTTACCAACGGAAAATTTCCGTCGTTAAAGTTAATGACGGCCATATCTCCGACGTCTTTTTTCGTGAATAAATTCTGTCACTAAATAAGCTTACCGATGGAATATGTACAAATTCTGTCGGTAAATGTCGTCACTAAACTCTATTTTCTTGTAGTGTATTGAAATGATTACAAAATTATTTGGTGGTTATAAGGATAAATTGTGTTAACAAATTATTTGGCCATTTAATATATATTAAAATTTCATTTAATTTAATATGTTTTCAATTTTCATTTATCTTTTTAAAGATACCATTATTAAATAGTCATAGCCTGTTAGTCACAACTATGATAACTGTAAGAAGTTATTGTTTTCTTGAATTTTAAATTAAATTAGTCACAGATTTTGATTTGTATTGGAATCAATTGAGATGAAATGAAAATAAAAATGAAGAGGAAATAGTGAAAACATCGATTAGAAATAGTTGATTTAGTGAAAAAGAGGAAGAAGTGATGAAAAATGCTATTTCATCAAAATCTGGAGAACAATGTTTGCCATGATCATGCCAAAGAGTAACCTTAGACAATTTGCACGATCGTGCTTGAGGAGATACCCAAAAAGCACTGTCATGTACAAGCATGATCATGACAATGAAGAATCAGTTGGAATTGCACGATCATGCATAAGCACAATCGTGACATTGAGAGTGCAGAGATATATAATACTTTTGAACATCCATTGCTCTTTTTGCTCTAACTTGAACAACAATAATAATAAACAAATTTATTTTCTGATTAATTATAGTATATTATGTTTATCTGTACATATGCACGATTACGACTTAACAAGTCACGACTTAAGTCATAGCCGTGATAATTCACAAGCTTATTATTAATAATAACAATACTAATAATAATAATACCAATAATTAAAAACTACTTATGTACTTCATTAATTAAATGACAATTAATTAAATTATAGTATATTATGTATATATGTACATATGCACAACTATGAATTAACGAGTACAGTCGTGACAATTCACGACCTCATTAATAAAAACAATGATGATAATAATAATGTCAATTAATTATAATAATTATTAATTATAATAATTATAATATTACATATATATGTACATATGCACAGCGTGACAATTCAAAATAATAATAATAATAATAATAATAATAATAATAATAATCATAATAATATCAATTAAATAAAATAATTCTTCAATTATTTAATTAAATGATAATTAATTAAATTATGATGTATTATGTATATATATAAATATGCATGGCTGTGACGGTTAATAATAATAATAATAATGTCCATTAATTACCAAATAATAATTTACAAAATTTATTCCATGATTCACAATAAAAATTCAAAATTCACAACCTCATTAATAATATTGATGATGATGATGATGATGATGATGATGATGATGATGATGATGATGATGATGATGATGATATCAATTAATTAATTAAAAATACTTATTTAATTCATTAATTAAATGATAATTAATTCATTGGTTAATTACAATATATTATGCACCTGTGACACATGTATATATTAAAATTAAATATCCTGAAATTATCATTAATAAACAAATTTATTAACTGATTAATTATAATAAATTATAATATATTTATTGAGATGTTGAAAATTTAAAATTTTTTAAATGACATGTTAATCTATTAGTCAATCGCGTCGTCATTTATAATTAGCCGCTTTCTAATTAAAAGACTTGACATGATAATTTATTTCTTTACTAAATCAATCAAACAACGTCTTTATATTTCACACAATTCAGCTTTCCTGTTTCAACAAACAAGAGATTACTACCATATGTAAGTTATTCCTTACCCTTCTTTGAAATTTTTCTGTTTATTAAATTTTTTTTAATTTCATTTGTGATTTTAAATGTTCGCTTTGTGAAATTTAAAATTTCTATATGTGAGCATCTCGCTGGTTAATATATTATAGTTTTTGGATAATATTGTGTTAATATTTCATTGATTATTATCATCTTTTGTGAAATGTAAAATACAATTGATTTTTTCCATCAATTGTTATACCAAAATTTCAATCATCATCTAGACTTTTTGACAGAGTTAATTTAATTGTTTGATTCTAATTCTGAATGTTCAATCTATTAAATTTTTATCAGCTTCTATATTGAAATCAAAGACCTCACAGGTGTCATTGAAGTCCATGATATTCATGTTTACATGGTTAGATAACAGATATTAGTTTTTAAGGATTATATTGTGTTAATGTATTAGATTTTTAGGATAATATTGTGGTGATGTTTATAAAATGCGACTGCTTTATAATTTTTTTCATCAACTATTATATGAAAATTTCAACCATCAGTTGGAAGTGGAGGTTTTTAGAAAGTTATAATTAAGTTATCAATTATTAATTGCTAATCATCATTATATATTAAAGCATTCAAGGTTGTAACCAATAAGTAACAACTGTGCGTTTTTTTATGGTCAATTTTTACTGTTACATTATGTTGTAAACTTTTATTTCCTTTTTATCTCTTTCTTCTCTAACCGTAATCGTATACAAATTCTAACTTTTTCCTGAAAATTCTTGTCAACTGTTACTCTATATATTTAAAAGCATAATTGTGTCTTTTAATATTGAGTTAATTTAATTAAATATTTATTAAAATTATTAATTATATATTATTAGTCACCATTGCAATTTATGATAATTATTAATTATTATTATTAATTATGAGTTATTCCCTTTGCATCATGTGTGCCATGCATTTTATTTATTAAATTTTATTGTTATTTTCATAATATTCTTAATTATACATTATTATTAAAATATTTATTTCATTAAGCTTCAATAAATATACATAGTTATACTTTCATGTACTACTTAATCCATTTATATCTCAAATATGGAAAATTATGAATTAAAAAAACTTATTTTTCATAAATTACAACAATAAAAAGTTGAAAGTAAGCTACATATGATTATATTAATGTTATCTGATCTTCTTTACATAATGCTTAGGATATTTTCCTATCTAACGTTAAATAGAATTCTTGGATTTATTTTTTAGTTATTATGCCAGTACAAAATACATGATAAACAATTTTAAGTAGCTTTCATTTGCTTAACTGTCACGTTATATTCACAATTAATCTTTTAAATATTTAATTTCTTGAAATTGTTTTTCCTAATAAAATTTGACCTTAATTTTTTTTAGGTTTTCTTCCTGTTCGTTCTTGCATTGTTCATTATTGCATTATTCAGGTATGTCTAACCTTGTCTAAAAAATTGTTATATAGAATTCCATTCTATTTTTTCCTCATTAATATGATGATTACTTTTTTATTTATCTACTTTTGTTAAATGTATGATTAAGCTTCTTTCTTAAACATATGGTTTGTTGCATGTATTTTGTTATATTAACGGATACAGTAGATATTATTGATTCATGATAAACTATTTATTAAATCTATGATTTGTTAGATGTATTCGCTTATATTGATCGACGAAAATGAGATTATTGCTTCATTTTTTTATCATGTTATATTTTGACATTTTAAAATTGTAGTCATCGTTTATTAATGTAACTAAGAATCGTTGAATTTTATATATATATATATATATATATATATCATTTAATAATATATATTTAATGATATAAATAGTATAGATTTATATATATATTTCTCACATATTTTTAGCATAGATATTTAAATATTTAAAAAATTATAAATCGATATATGAAGAATGTAAATATCGTTTGCATTCAAATATGGATAGAAATGCCAAGAGACGTCAAAAGTATGCTGAAATGCTAGAAAATGCAAAGGAAGAATTCTTGTGACTACTTAGAGGAATTCATGCTGTAAAAAAGAGAAACGCTACTTTGCCTACGGTTTGTCAAATAGTTAGTGATCAACATTCCAATTTTTTCATTGATAGTGAACCTTCCAGTGGTCAATTTTTTGTTCATCAATCTAGTGGTCATCTATTAAAAAATTGATCTCTTGACTTTAATGTGAATCGTGTTGATCCAACTCATTCTTCTTTCCAACTAGAAGAAATTGTTGATATGACATCAACGTTTGAAACATCTAATATGACATGTGATAATTCAAATTGTCCAACTGTATCTTCTTTTCCAATTCAACCTAACTCAGTGATACGTGTTGAAGATAAACGTATAAATTTTTTTTACCTATATTTTTTACTATTTTTAATATTATTACTACATAAAGTGATCATCTTATTTATATTTATTTTAAAGCATAAACTGGCATCGTTCTTTGTCAAAGTTATCATCGTTGCAGAATTTACCTGTGAGTCTCAACAACTTCATTTTGTTCCAAATTATGAACATTGTCATGCAAAGAGATTTTATCTTGAACCTCCATCATTCTGTTGTTCATCAGGACAGATTTCTGTTGTTGCTTCTCAATTGCCATATGCTTTCAAATGATTGTTTATTGACAATGATGAAGAATCTTAAAATTTTAGGAAGAACATTCATACATATAATAACAATGTAGCTTTTACTTCCCATGGAGCTAGGTATGATCGAGAACTAACAAAAAACAAGAAAGGGGTTTATACATTTCATGTTCAAGGCCAAGTTTATCATTTCCTTGACAGTTTAGTTTCAACAACTAATAAGGTATCTAAAATTCAGATCTGTTTCTTTGATAATGACGAGGAACTAAAAAGAAGGACTAACAGTTATGATAACATTTGAAAGAATACATTAAAATTGATTATGACAATTGTACAAGATAATCCTTATGCCAAGTTCTTTCGAAGTCTTAGGGAGATTACATCACTTGATAATCATGCAATAGTCCTGAGTTGTTATCCTGGCCTTGATCAACATGTTTATAATATTCCTACAACATCACAAATGGCTCCTATATGGATAGAGATTGATGATGAACAAATTGATAAATGTCCTCACCTCCAAGTCTATACTCACTCGGGTACAAGTTATAAAATTAAATCTTATTATCCATGTTTTGACCCCCTTCAATATCCTCTTTTATTTCCTTATGGTGAATCTAGATGGCATCGCAGAATTAAGCAATTAATTTCAAAGAGAAATAAGAACAATGTTTTGGATGAGGGAACTAATGTTCATTTTAACTCCTTTACTGATCCATCTTAATTGTTCGATGTGGAAAACATAGGCAAGTTTCTCTTTTTGTTTTATCATTTTTAAAATATTATTTAATTCCACCATTTTATTTATCAAATTCATCTTCTTTACTACTAGTTGCGGAGAATACTGTGAAGATGGTTTTGTTTCTGCTAAAGAATATTATTGTTATTAGCTCCAAATAAGAGAAAATGATGAATCTATGCTACTTCATAACTTGAGAGTACTTCAACAATTTGTTATGGGCACTTATATAAAGATTGAAACTTCCTGACTTGATTTCCTTAGAAAAAGACAAAATAAGATACGGACAAAAATACTGCAGGGTGTTTTGAATAGTTTTACTATTGTCCAAACAGAAGGTTCTAGAATTGGTCGTCGAGTTATGGTCCTAACTTCATTTATCGGTGGTCCAAAGGATATGAAACGATGTTATCTTGATGCAATGACTCTGATACAAAAGTATGGTAAACTAGATATTTTTCTCACCATGACTTGCAACCCTATGTGGAGAGAGATACAAGACAATCTCAAATTTCATGACAAGCCACAAGATAAACCAGATTTATTAGCTTGAGTTTTCATACCAAAATTTGAAATTCTAAAAAATGAGTTGATTAAAAAACAAATCTTTGGAGATGTGGCTGCATTTGTTTATATTATTGAATTTCAAAAGCATGGATTCCCTTATGGTCATTTATTAATGATACTTAAGTCGCATCCTAAATTGTTAAATCTAGATTCTTATGATCAGATCATATCTACTGAAATATCAGATCTAGATCAAAATTCACGATTATATTCTCTTGTCATTAAGTGTATGATTCATGGTCCTTGTGGTTTATGAATAAAGATTTCCTTTGCATGAGAAACGGTGTGTGCAAAAACTATTATCCCAAGAACTTTGCTCCTTTTACTGTTCATAGTGAAGACAGTTATCCATGTTATAGATGAAGAGATGATGGCAAGAAAGCTAAAATTTGTAGACATGAGATTGATAATAGGTGAGTGGTTCCTCACAATCTGTACCTCTTGATGCTAATTGATTATCACATAAATGTTGAAATATGTTCAACTATGAAGCTTGTTAAATACTTAGACAAATATGTTTTTAAGGGCCATGACCTTGTGAATTTTAGTATTGTCGATCGAGAGACTACAGTTGATATTGATGAAATAAGTAATTTCTAAGAAGGTCGTTGAATTTGACCTCCTGAAGCTTTATGGTGTATATATGAATTTCACCTAGCAAAGATTAATCCATCAGTTTATATATACTTTAAGTTCATCTCCCAGATCATCAGTTTATTTGCTTTAACAAAAATGTCGATCTGTTATATTTGTTAAGAAAACTTGACTTCTCAAAAACAATGCTGACTGAATTTTTCAAGATGAATTTGACAAATAAAAAGACAAAAGAGATGAAATATTTGTATAACAATTTTCCAGAACATTTTTTTAGGAATCAAAAAACAAAACATGGTAAGAAAGAAGTAAAAAAAAAGTAATAGGAAGATTGGTTACTGTTGACCCTAGAGAAGGAGAAAGATAGTACTTAAGGTTATTACTCACACATGTTAAAGGACCAACATCATTTGATGACTTGTTTATCGTTGATGATAAGAAAATAAGTTGTTTCAAGGAGGTTACATTACAGTTGGGATTGCTAACGTCTAACTTTTATATACAACAAACTCTTAAGGAAGTTGTTATGTTTCAAATGTCGACATCACTAAGACTTTTATTTGCTACACTTCTATTCTATTGTTTAGCAACAAACCCGAAGCATCTTTGGGAAACATTCAAAGATGACCTTTGTTATGACTACCAATATGCTTCTTCTTATAGTGCCTATACATCTTATGAGATTACAAAAATGGCCCTTCAAGATATTAATAAATCTTTGGAGCAAATGGGGAAAAGCTTAGTTGATTACCATTTTGCTGATCATCAATTTCAAGCTGATTATCATCAAAATCAAAGTGAAAAAATACAAAGTGAGAAGAATATACAGGTTGATCTAGAAGAACTATTATTATAGTCAAGGTTGAATGAATTGCAGAAATATATTTTATTTGATTTTGGATTCAGTTTTGGCTTCGAGTGGTGGAAGTTTTTTTATTGATGGTCCTGGTGGAACTGGGAAGACTTACTTATATTAAGCTCTCTTTGCAAATTTACGATCACAAGGGCATATTGCAATTGTTTTTGCTACATCAGGTGCTGCAACATTAGTCCTTCCTAATGGTACGATAGCTCACTCAAGATATAAAATTCTGCTTGGTTTTTCAAAGAAAAAAGTTTGTCAATTAAGTAAGCAAAGTAGTATTGAAAAATTGATATTTGAATGTAATCTTATCTTATGAGACGAGGCTTCCATGGCAAAACAAGAAGCCATTGAAGCATTTCATGATTTGCTTCAAGATATCATGGACTCTAATGAACCTTTTGGAGGAAAAATTGTTGTATTTGGTGGTGATTTTTGTCAAATATTGTCCATTATTGACCAAGCTCCAAAACAACTAATTGATTCGAGTCTTCTAAATTCACATATTAGGTGACGGATGCGTAAATTTTCTTTGACGATAAATATGAGAGCTATATCAAATCCAGCATTTTCTAAATTTTTATTACGTATAGGAGAAGGCGCTGAAACAATTGATGAGCAAGGTCAAATATCCTTGCCAAAATAGCTGGTTATTCCTTATCATAGCAAGGATGATTCTCTTAATAGGTTGACAAAAATATATTTTACTATCCTTTTTTAATTACAATTACATCTTTTTGATGCACCGTTGCCTTCACCAGGTTATTTGAAAATGTCTTCCCTGATCTAAGCTCGTATTCATTTGATCCATGCCGGATGATTAATAGATGTATACTGTGTCCAACAAATAGTTGTGTTGACAAAATTAGTGACATGATGATTAACAAATTGTCAGGAAATATGCATTTATACATAAGTTTTGACAAAATGGTTGACAAAAGACATCAAGCAAATTATGAAGATTTTCTCAATTCTTTAAATCCAAAAGGCCTACCTCCACACATACTCTTACCCAAAGAAGGCTCCCCAATTATGCTCCTGAGAAATTTGAATCTAACTGAGGGACTATGCAATGGGACAAGGTTGATATGCACATAATTAAAAGACTATACAATTTTTGTAGAAATTGTCTTTGGATCTCACAAAGAAAAATTAGTTTTTACACCTAAATTTCCCTTACAATCTTCAGAGAATGAAAAAAATGGAATACCTTTTGTCAGAACGCAATTCCCTATTCATTTGTGTTTTATAATGACCATAAACAAATCCTAAGTTTAGACACTTGATTATGTAGGAATTGATCTCCGTCAACCTATATTCTCATATGGGCAGTTATATGTAGCTCTGTCAAGAGCTCGAACTTCTAAATCAGTTAAAGTTCTAATTATTCCAGGAAATTTTTAATCTTTAAAGTTTGATCAAAAGACAAGAAATATTGTGTTCCATGAAATATTTCAATTGGTCAAATTATAAAGTGAAAACTTGTCAAAAGTTATATTAATAAAGTTGATATAATTTCATTTCATATAAAAAAATTCTTTCCCCTGATTAATTTATTAAAAAATTTCAGGATGAAAATGTTTGTTGATTAAGGATATTTTACCTAGTACTGAATGGTGGTCATGTGAAATTATTGTCCAAGAAAAACAACATGTTATCGCATCACCTAGCACACCATAAAGAGACAAAAGTTTATCTTTGTTGATTCTAAGATATAACAATTACACTTTCTTCATTCAAAATGTTTATTTTTTTAACTTAATTATTAACAATTTATTTATTATTATCAGGGATTGCAAGTTGAAGGTATTATATTCAACAATGATTTCCAAAAAATGAGCCATATTTTGCAACCATGTAAAAAAATATTATTTGTAATGCCATTGTGAAGCCAATTCCGCTTCAGTATCAAACTGAAGACTTACAAATACAATGGATAATTACAAGTCGCATTGTCATTGAACCTATATCACATGATGATGCCATCATCCCCACGAAATTTAACTACACACCAATTAGCGATCTTATCAATTTGCATAAACGACAAGGAAACATCAGTTGGTTAGACCCTTTATCTATTTCTTTATACAATGTTGACTATTTTTTTTCTATTACATCTAAGGATATTTATATTTAACTTGTGATAGATATTTTGGTCATGGCTCTTCAAGTCTTCGATCAAAAAAAATCAACAAAGATGACAAACATTCAACTGTGCAAAAAATTGTTCTTGCTAATAAACAATAATTTAAATTCTCTATTATTCTTTATACTTCACAAAAATTGAGATAATTTCTCTTTCTTTTTTTGACATTTTTTTTTTCATTAGGCAACAAACACTTATACTTTCAATGTGGAATTCTTTTATTAGTAATGAGGGCCAGCAAATTACCAAATCCTTACATTTTTATCCTATAATTGTGTGTCGTAGACTAAAAGTGAACTTCTATAATGGTATTTTTGTTTTTTCTTCTTCACACTATTACAATTTATTACTTTTCCTTCTATTTTATTTTTACCTTATAATTGAAAAATTTTAGGTGTTGCATTAACCACCTGGTTTGACTTAGCGATTCTTATTGATCCACTAATAGAAGAAGTTGTAGATCTTAAAAATTGGTACTGCTTTATCTTTACTCCAACGACCAATCAAATTATAAACAAGTGTTATAATATTTTGATGTTTTATATTTATAATTATTATGTTCTAAGGCATGACGAAATAATGAGGAATTTAAAACCCTTATTAACTAAAAAGCTTATCTGAGATATAATCTTGATATATCTTTAGGATCACATCAAAAAATTACCAAAATCATCTTCATGAATCTACCAGTAAGGTAAATACATTTTATATTCTCATGAACATTGCTATAGTTGTTACTTATAGAGTTCCGTTCACTTGTAATTCTTGCAAAAAAAAACGTTCCTGATGAAGATTTTTTTCCAATATTTTAACATTTTGTACTTGGATGTCACAACTGTGACTTGCTAAATCACACTCGTGTGACAACTTCTTCATAGGTGTGACTGATAAATCACACCCGTGGCACCTTCTTCATTGGTGTGACTTGTAACTCACACCCCTGACAATTTAAGTCACACCTGTGGCAACTTCTTCACGAGTGTGACTTATAAATCACACCCGTGGCACCTTCTTCACAGTGTGACTTGTAACTCACAACCCAGACAATTCTTCATCGTTGTAACATAACCAGTCACACCCGTGAAGAAGATCTTATTGTTATACAAAGTTTCAATACATCTAATTAACATATATATCTAATTAACTTATTATTGCAAATATAGATGCCACTACAATATGTATTTGACTGACGAAACAAGGATTATCATAGCTTCTATTTTAGGTGAACTCGTTGAAAAACTTTTGAAGTTTACTGTAATCGAAGCTATGAACTATTACTACCAAGTTATACTTTTTTGGCTTATTACAGATGCAATTTAATATAACAACAATTATAATATCTTTATTATATGGCTGACGATTAACATTTTTCCTTTCCATAATAAGAATATGGAACATCCTCTAGAAAAAGTGTATGCATAATTGAAAAACAAAACATTTCTTTTTCATATAAAACTATACACGTTCACTCGCTAGATGAAAGACAACGATTCACTGTTATGTATCACCGTGAAAGTGATGATAGAAAAGGCTTCAACTTCACTTGGAAAAGATAATCTGATTTCAACTGATGATCAGAATAACACTGCTGACATTACACCTCCACCTATTTCAGGTATTTATCATTATTTATTCATTCAATTTGTATTTATCATTATTTATTCATTCAATTTTTACATTTTTATCTTTATCAAAATATGTAAACTTTTTTTTATTGTTAATTATATTATCATCTTTATTTATCTATCTAGCATTTTTATCCAAAAATAATGATTCCTTGTATATTCTATAGCTAATATAATTTGTTTTCTTTATATTTTAGAAGATATTGTTGAATCTTCTTCAATGGACAGACAATGTCTTCATAAAAGATTCGGCAATAGTGAACCCACAGCATAGTAAAATGTAGATGTTAATGACAATAACAAAAACTAAATTGTCATTGACTCTTTTTCTTAGAGCAAAATAAGCATGAAACTTATGCAATTTTTGTGTTTTAATTTCATGTTTTCTTCAACTTAAAACTGTGCATATCAGCATGATGGTTTTTTGTTGTTAGATCACAACCGTCAATATTTTATTGCTTGGATCATAGCGTTAATTACTTGTGGCATATAACAATTGTCTTTATTAAACTCATGCAAATTCATAAACTAATTATGCAAAATTCATTGGCATTTCAACATATGAAAACAAACCATTTTCTTTACTTTATGTTTATTTGCTCTTTAACTAATAATATTTAATAAATAATAATGATAAAAATTAATAAAAACAAGTAATAATTTAAAATTAATGATAACATAAATAAAACTAATTAAGAGCTACTATCATATTTAACTTTATTAAGCCTATTGACATTAAAGCATCTGTGAATTATACTTAATTAATAAATTAGTTGAAGATATTAATTATACTTAATAGAAAAGCTTTAATCTATTAATAATGTTTAAATTAATTAGATCCAAATTAAATATTAAATTATATGTTAATTGATTAAGCAATCATTTATCGTATAGTTAATTAATTGATGAAGCAATCATTTATCGTATAGTTAATTAATTGATCATATTTAAATTAATTAATTATTTTTATATGTGTTAAATATATTATAATTAATCGATCAGTTAATTATGTTATAATTAATCAACTAATTAATAATATTTTAAATAATTATTTATTTATTTAATAAACAATTTAAAAATTTTACATAGGTGTTAATTACCCGGTAATAAGAAAAAAAATAACAAGTACAATTGTGATTTAATTAATAATATATTTATTTAATAAACAACTTAAAAAATTTACTTAGGTGTTTATTACTAGGTAACAAGAAAAACAACATAACAAGTCACAATCATGTATGGGAGTCACGTCATATATACTAAGTACTTACATATACTAACTAAATATTAGTAAATAATAATTAATAACGACTAACATATATAGTAAATATTAACATCTACTACTTAATCAATTAATTATATTTTAATACATCTATTATTTAATTATATATTAGTTATTATTAATTATAAGTGAATAAACTTAACAGTTGATGATTAACAATTAATTTATAAATAAATTATATATTCATATATAAGTTAATTTATTATATTTTAATTATTATTACTTATATCAAAATTAAATAATTAGTTAATTAAATAATTGTATTTAAATTAATTCATTATATTTTTTATATGTAGCAATTATATTATATTCAATTAATCAATTAATTTTGTTATAATTAAATAATTAATACTTTTGTAATGAATTTAGATGCCCATGAAATTTGGCATAGAGGAAAGAAAATGTGTAACAAATTCATGCTCCAAATTTCAAGTGAATCGGAGTCGAAGGATGTTTAAAACTATTGTATATTTCTGCACTCTTACAGGTGCTTATTATTATGCATGATCGTGCAATTCCATCTGATTCTTTGCTCTCAAGCACGGTCATGCTTTTCTCGATATATCCTCAATGTCACAATTGTGCTTGTGTATGATTGTGCAAATCCTCTAAAGGTTACTTTGTCACGATCGTGCAGCTCTTTGAAAGCTCCCTCTCTGTTGTGCACGATCATGACAAAGGTTTTTCTCCATATTTTTACAAAATAGTATTTTTTTTTCACTCCTTCCTCTCTTTTACTTTATCTACGATTTCTAACTTATGTCTTCACTACTTCCTCTTCATTTTTACTTCTATTTCACCTCAACTCATTCTAATACAAATCAAAATCTATGACTGATTTAATTTGAAATTAATCTAAAATTCATAAAAATAATTATAGTTAATGATTAATAATTACTAGATAAATAAAACTTTATTAAATATAATTAAATGTAATTTATATACAATTAATTAACTAATTAAATTATTATAATTAATAGATTGATTACTTATTATTATTAAGTTAATTAAGTATAAATTCACATGCGTGAATTAGATGTTATTGTGACAAAGATATTTTTTCATTTCTTAATTTAATTTAAAGTATAGTTAACTAATTAATTTTGATTAATTAATTTTGATATAATTAATAATAATTAGAGTATAATAAATTAATTGATTTATTAAATTATAATTTATTTATAAATTAATTATTTATAATTAACTATTAAGTTTATTATGTTATAATAAAAATAATTAATATATAGCTAATTGATTGATGTGTGTGTGTGTGTCTATATATATGTGTGTGTGTGTGTGTGTGTGTGTTATCTTGAAAAAATTCATAGGCGTGACATGTTAAGTCACTCCCGTGAAAAGGTATCACAAAGGTGACTTAACATGTCACATCCGTGACATACAGTCTTCTTAAATTCTTTTCCTTCATTTTTTTGTTAACAATGTGTTTAGTAAATCAATCTAGCCAGGTTTCTCTTACCCATTTGAATAAGAATATATGTTAAGTCCTTATTAATCAATTAAATATTAATCAATTATTGATTAATTGTGATTTGATTATTAATTGAGGTATTATTCATTACTAAATATTATTAAATATTTTAATTTATGTTATTATTTATTATAAATTATTACAAGTTTTTATTAATTCTTATTATTAATTGATTGATTAATTATTAATTATTAATTATTAATTATTGTTATTACTAACT
>JANJEY010000006.1:38959010-38971686 GCA_024703695.1 Erythroxylum cataractarum
AAAACAGATTAAATGAACGAATGGGATGGATTGCATGGTCGTCCATCCCATTCGCTCTTAGTATATATACTAAATAAGGTTTTTTCCTATCTAGCATTAAATAGAATTCTCAGATTTATTTTGTGGTTATTATGTGATAAACTATTTTAAGAAGTTTTCATTTGCATAACTATTACGTCATATCCACAATTAGTCTTTTAAATATTTCATTTCCTGAAATTGTTTTTCCTAATCACATTTCACCTTAATTTTTTTAAGTTTTCTTATTGTTTATTCTTACTAGGAATTATTATTTACATCATATCCACAACTATTCTTATTTTTTACGTTGTTCGCGTATGTCTAATTTTGTGAAAAAATTATTATATAAAATTTCATTATTTTTGTTCTTCGTTAATATGATGATTACTTTTTTTCTTTATTTATTTATTTTTGTTAAATGTATGATTAAGCTCCTTTCTCAAAGGTATGCTTTGTTACATGTATTTTGTTATATTAACGAACACAGTAAATATTATTGATTCATAATAAACTCTTTATTAAATATATGATTTGTTCAATGTATTCTCTTATACTCATCGCTAAAATGAGATTATTGCTTCATTTTTTTATGATGTTATATTTAGACATTTTAAATTTGTAGTCATCGTTTATTAATGTAACTTAGCATCGTTGAATAATATCATATATATATATATATATATATATCTTATCTTATCTTATTTAATATTATTAATATTATATATTTAATAATATAAATAGTATAGATTTATATATATATTTCTCACATCTTTAGCGTCGATATTTGAAAATTTTTAAAAATTATTATATGTCAATATATGAAGAACGTAAATATTGTCTAAATTTAGATACGGATAGAAATGCCAAGAGACGTCAAATGTATGTTGAAATGCCAGAAAATGAAAGGAGAGATTCTTACGATGACTTAGAGAAACTGTGCTACAAAAAAGAGAGGCACTACTTTGCCTATGGTTTGTCAAATAGTTAGTGATCAACATTCCAATTCTTTCATTGATACTAAACCTTCCGGCGGCTAACTTTACATTCATCAATCTATTGGTCATCTATTAGAAAATCGATCTCTTGATTTTTGATATGAATCGTGTTGATCCAACTTATTCTTCTCTTCAACTAGAACAAATTGTTGATGCGACATCAACGTTTCAAGCATCTAATGTGACATGTGATAATTCAAATTGTCCAACTTTATCTTCTTTTCCAATTCAACCTAACGCAATGATACGTGTTGAAGATCAAGGTATAAAATTTTTTAACCTATATTTTTACTATTTGTAATATTATTACTACACAAAGTCATCATCTTATTTTTATAAGGGATAAACCATCATCATTCTTCGTCAAAGTTAGCATCCTTGCAGAATTTACCTATTGAGGCTCAACAACTTCGTTTTGTTCCAAATTACGAACATGGTCTTGCAAAGAGATTTTATCTTGAACCTCCATCATTCTGTTGTTCATCAGGATAGATTTCCTTTGTTGCCTCTCAAATTCCACATGCTTTAAAGTAATTATTTATTGACAATGATGAAGAATCAGAACATTTCAGGACTAGGTATGATCAAGAACTAACAAAAAACAAGAAAGGGGTTTGTACATTGCGTGTTTAGGGTCAAGTTTATCATTTCCTTGACTGTTTATTTTCGACAACTAATAAGGTATCTGGAATGCAACTCTATTTCTTTGATACTAATGAGAAAGTAGAATGAAGGACTAACAGTTGCGATAAAATTTGTGAGAATACACTAAAATTAATTATGGAAATTCTAAAAGATAATCCTTATGCCAAGTTCTTTCGAAGTCTTAGGGAGATTCTATCACTTGAGAATCATGCAATAATCCTGAGGTGTTATCCCAGCCTTGATCAACGTGTTTATAATCTTCTTATTGCATCACAAATAGAGGCTATATGGACTGAGATTGATGATGAACAAATTAACAAATGTCCTCACATTCAATCTTATTATGCATGTTATGACTCCCTTCAATACCCTTTTTTATTTCCTCGTAGTGAATCTAAAAGGCATCGTGGAATTAAGCAGTTAATTTCAAAGAGAAACAGGAGCAATGTTTTTTATGAAGGAACTGATGTTCATTTCAACTCCTTTATTGATCCATTTGAATTGTTCGTTGTAGAAAACACAGGCAAGTTTTTTTGTTCGTTTTATCATTTTGAAAACATTATTTAATTCCACCGTCTTATTTATGAAATTCACCTTCTTTGCTATTTGTTACGGATGAAGAATACTATGAAGATGGGTTTGTTTCTGCCAAAGAATATTACTATTATAGACTCCAAATGAGAGAAAATGATGAATCTATGCTGCTCCATAGCTTTAGACTCCTTCAACAATTTGTTGTGGGCACTTATATAAAGATTGAAACATCTCAACTTGATTTTCATAGAAAAAGAAAAAAAATGAGATATGGACAGAAATACTGCAAGGTGATTTGGATAGTATTAATGTTGGTCAAGTAGAAGGTTCAAAACTTGGTTGTCGAGTTATGCTCCCAACTTCATTTATCGATGGTCCAAGGGATATGAAACGACGTTATCTTGATGCAATGGTTTTGGTACAAAAGTATGGTAAACCAGATATTTTTCTAACTATGAATAATAACCCTATATGGAGAGAGATACAAAACAATCTCAAATTTCATGAAAAACCACAAGATAGACTAGATTTATTAACTAGAGTATTCAGAGCTAAATTTGAAATTCTAAAAAATGAGTTGATCAAAAAACAAATCTTTAAAGATGTGGTCGCATTTGTTTATGTTATTGACTTTCAGAAGCATGGATTATCTCATGCTCATTTATTATCGATACTTAATCCACGTTATAAATTGTTAAATCCAGATTCCTACGATCAAATCATATCTGCTGAAATACCAGATCCTGATCAAAATTCACGGTTATATTCTCTTGTCATTAAACATATGATTTATGGTCCTTGTGGTTTTATGAATAAAGATCGACATTGCATGAGAAGCGACGCATGCAAAAATCATTATCCCAAGAATTTCACTCCTTTTATTATTCATGGTTAGGATAGTTATCCATGTTATAGATGAAGAGATGATGGTAGGAAAGTTAAAATTTGCAGAAATGAGATTGATAATAGGTGGATGGTTCCTCACAATTTGTATCTCTTGATGCTAATTGATTGTCACATATATGTAGAAATATGTTTTTAAGGGCCATGACCTTGTGAATTTTAGTATTGTCGATCAAGAGACCACAACTGATATTGATGAAATGAGTAATTTTCAAGAAGGTCATTGATTTCACCTCCTAAAGCTTTATGGTGTATATATGAATTTTGCCTCGTTGAGATTAATCCATCAGTTTATATACTCCAGGTTCATCTCATAGATCATCCGTTTACTTCCTTTGAAAGAAATGCAAATCTTTTCTACTTGTTGACAAAATTTGACTTCTTGAAAACAATGCTCACTGAATTTTTAAAGATGAATTTGACAAATAAAAAGGTATAAGAGATTAAATGTTCATATAAAGATTTTTTGGAATATTTTGTTTGGAATCGAAAAACGAAAATGTTGTCAGAGAGAAGTCAAAGATAAGTAATAGGAAGATTGGTTACTGTTGAACCTAGAGAAGGAGAAAGATATTACTTGAGGTTATTACTCACACATGTACAGGACCAACATCATTTGATGACTTGTTGACTGTTGATAGTGAGAAAAGAAGCTATTTTAGAGAGGCTACACTACAGTTGGGATTACTAGCGTCTAATTTTTATATACAACAAACTCTTCAGGAAGCTGTTATGTTTCAAATGCCAACATCGCTCAGACTTTTATTTGCTATGCTTATATTCTATTGTTTACCAACTAATCTTAAGCAGCTCTGGGAAACATTAAAAAACGACCTTTATTCTAACTATCAATATGCTTCTTCCTATAGTACCTAAACATCTGATGACATTACAAAAATGGCCTTTCAAGATATTAATAAATCTTTGGAAAAAATGGGGAAGAGCGTAGTTGATTACCATTTTGTTGATCATCAATTTTGTATTGATTATCATGAAAATCAAACTAAAGAAATACAAAGTGAGAAGAGTATACAGGTTGATCCATAAGACTTATTATTACAATCAAGGTTAAATAACGAACAGAAATACATATTTGATTTGATACTAGATTTAGTTTTGACTTCGAGTGGTGGAAGTGTTTTAATTGATGGTCCTAGTGGAACTGGGAAAACTTTCTTATATCAAGCTCTCCTTGCAAATTTATAGTCATAAGGACATATTACAATTACTATTGCTACATCAGGTGTTGCATCGTCGGTCCTTCTTGGTGGTAGGATAGCTCACTCAAGATTTAAAATCCTGCTTGATTTTTAAAGAAAAAAGTTTGTCAATTAAGTAAGTAGAGCAGTATTGGAAATTTGATATTTAAATGTAGTATTATCTTATGGTACGAGGCTTCCGTGGCAAAACGTGAAGCTATTGAAGCATTTCATGATTGGATTCTAACGAACCTTTCGGAAAAAAAATTGTTGTATTTGGTGGTGATTTTCATCAAACATTACCCGTTATTGACCAAGTTCCAAAACAACTCAATGATTCGAGTCTTCTAAATTCACATCTTTGACGACAGATGCGTAAATTCTCTTTTACGATAAATATGAGAGCTATATCAAATCCAGCTTTTTGTGAATTTTTATTAGGGGTAGGAGAAGACACCGAACCAGTTGATGAGCAAGATCAAATATCCTTGCCAAAACAATTGGTTATTCCTTATGATAGCAAGGATGAGTCTCTTAACAAGTTAGCTTTTTTTTGTTATATATTTTACTTTGATTTTTTAGAAAATAAATTCAATTACATCTTTCTAATGCACCCTAACCTCCACTAGGTTACTTGAAAATGTCTTCCCTGACTTAAGCATGTATTCATATGATCCATACCAGATGATAAATAGATGTGAACTGTGTCCAACAAATAGCTATGTTGATGAAATTAATGAGATCATGATTAACAGATTGTCAGGAAATATGCATTCATACATGAGTTCTGACAAAAAGTTGATCGAAGACATTAAGCAGATTATGAAGATTTTCTAAATTCTTTAAATCCAAAAGGCCTACCTCCGCACAAACTCTTACTAAAAGATGACTCCCTGATTATGTTCCTAACAAATTTGAATCCAACTGAGGGTCTATGCAATGGGACAAGGTTAATATGCAGACAACTAAAAGATCATACAATTTCTGTAGAAATTCTCTTTGGATCTCACAAAGAAAAATTAGTTTTTATACCTAAAATTCCCTTACAATCTTCAGAGAATGAAAAAATGGGATACCTTTTTTCAGAACACAATTCCCTATTCGTTTTTGTTTTGCAATGACCATAAACAAATCTCAAGGTCAAACACTTGATTATATGGGAATTTATCTACGTCAGCCTGTATTCGCACATGGACAATTATATGTAGCTCTGTCAAGAGCACGCACTCCTAAATCAGCTAAGGTTCTAATTATTCTAGGAGCTTTTGAATCTCTAAAGTTTGATCAAAAGACAAGAAATATTGTATTCCATGAAATATTTGAATTAGTCAAATTATAAAATATAAAATTTTCAGATGGTATATTAATTGTTTTATTCAAGTTGATATAATTTCATTTCATACAAAAAACATTCTTTTCCCCTGATTAACTTATTAAACAAAATTTTCAATATGGAAAAACGTTTATTGATTAAGGATATTTTACCTGGTGCTCAATGGTGGTCAAGTGAAATTATTGTCTAAGAAAAACAGCATGTTATCGCATCAGCTAACACACCATCAAAAAGACAAAAGTTTATCTTTGTTGATTATGAGGTATAACAATTACACTTTCTTCATTCAAAATGTTTATTTTTTAACTTAATTGTTAACAATTTCTTTATTATTAACAGGGATCACAAGTTGAAGGTATTATATTCAACAACGATATCCAACAAATGAGCCATATTTTGTAGCTGTGTAAAAAATATATTATTTGTAATGTCGTTGTGAAGGCAACTCTACTTCAGTATCAAACTAAAGACTTACAAATACAATGGACAATTACAAGTCGCACTGTCATTGAACCTGTACTAGATGGTGATGTCGTCATCCCTATGAAATTTAACTACACAACTTTCAACGTTCTTATCAACTGTATAAAGGACAAGGAAAAATCAATTGGTTAGACCCTTAATTTATTTCTTTATACAATGTTGACTATTTCTTTCTGTTATATTTTTTGATATTTATATTTAACATGTGATAGATATTTTGGATGTGGTTCTTCAAGTCTTGGATCAGAAAGAAATCAACAAAGATGGCAAACATAAAATTCGTTCTTGCCAAGAAGTAGTAATTTAAATTCTTTGTTATTCTTTATACTTCACAAAAATTAAGATAATTTCTGCTTTTTTTTACATTTGTTTTTTATTAGGCAACAAACAATTTTACTGTCAATGTGGAATTCTTTCGTTACTAATGAGGGGCATCAAATTACCAAATCCTTACATTCTTATTCGATCATTGTGTGTCGCAGACTAAAAGTCAACTTCTATAACGATATTTTTTTTTCTTCATCACACTATTACATTTTATTACCTATCCTTCTATTTTATTTTTATCTTACAAATTTTTAGGTGTTGCATTATCCACCTAGTTTGACTCAGCGATTCTTGTTGATCTTTCAATAGAAGAAGTTGTAAAGCTTAAAAATGGGTGTTGCCTTATCTTTACTTCGATGATCAATCAAATTATACACAAATTTTAGAATATTTTCATACCTTTATATTTATAATTATTATGTTCTAGGGCATGATGAAATAATAAGTAACTTAAAAGCCTTATTAACCAACAAGCTTACTTAATATATAATCTTGATATATCTTTCGGATCGCATCAAAAAATTACCAAAATCATCTTCTTGAATTCTACCAGTAAGGTAAATACATTTTATAATCTCATGAACGTTACTTATTTGATATTGATTTATTTAATAAAAATCTTATTATAAATTTGCAGACAACATGGATTAAAGTTGATATTTCCTTTCAACACATCTTGCAAACGTACTGGCATATGGCATGTAAGAAATGCTTTCATTCTACAGCTACTAATTATGGAGTTCCATTCACCAGTAATTCTTGCAGAGAAAAACTTCTTACTGAACCCATGTTTTCCTTTTCTCTTTTAAATTTATTGCCTTATTCTTTTTTTGCACTTTATATGTACATATTTTTTCCCAACGTTTTAACATTTTGTATTTGGATGTCACAGTTATGACATGCTAAATCACACCCGTGAGACCTTCTTCACGGGTGTGACTTGTAAGTCACGCCTGTGACACCTTCTTCACGAGTGTGACATATAACTCACACCCGTGGCACCTACCTTCTTCACGAGTATGACTTCTAACTCACACCCTTGACAATTCTTCACCCGTGAAATAGATCTGGTTATTATACAACTTTTCAATGTATCTAATTAACATATATATTCTAATTAACTTTTTATAGCAAATATAGATGCCACTATGACATAGATTTAACTGATGAAATAGGGACTATCATAGCTTTTATTTTTGGCAAACTTGCTAAAAAATTCTCAAGTTTACTGCAATTGAAGCTATGGAATATTACCACCAGGTTATACTTTTTTGACTTATTACAGATGCAATTTAATATAGCGATAATTATAATATCTTTATTATATGGCTAATAATTAACATTTTTGCCTTTCCATAATAAGAATATGGAACTTCCTCTGGAAAAAGTGTACGTAAAATTAAAAAAACAAGACATTTCTTTTTCATATCAAACTTGCACACGTTCACTCGTTGGATGAAAGACAATGGTTCACCATTATGTATCACCGTCAAATTGATGGTGACAAATTAGAAAAGGCTTCAACTTCCGTTAGAAAAGATAATCAAATTTCAACTGATGATGAAAATAACACTGCTGACATTACACCTGTACCAATTTCAGGTATTTGCCATTATTTATTCATTCAATTTATATTTTTCCTTATTTATTCATTCAATTTTTCCATTTTTATCTTTATCAAAATATGTTAACTTTTAGCATTTATTATATTATCATCTTTATTTATCTATTTACCATTTTATTAAAAAAAATCCTTATATATCTTATAACTAACATACTTTGTTTCTTTATAATTTCAGAAGATATTGTTGAATCTTCTTCATCAGTCAGACAATGTCTTCATAAAAGATTCAGCGATGGTGAACTAGTAGCGCAGTTAAGTTGTAACACCCAGTATCTAATTAACAAAAAAAAAGGTATAAAAATCGGTATTTGAGGCTAATGTCATTAAAATCAGGACAGTGAATCATAATTTTTGTTGACGTCAAATTAATGATGTTTGAGACTTTTTCGATCGTCACAGGAAATTGTATGAGCAGATTTTAAAGAACCAATACAAGAGGGGCATTTTTGTAAATAATGAAAAGAGTGGCTTATAAGGGAAGCTAAGTGTAAATAAGACAAAAACTTGTCTTCTTCCTCCCTCACTTACGTATTCACTATGGAAGCTTCTCTCTCAAAATTTTCAAGCTTTTTAATAAGAAAGTGAAGGAGAATCAAGCCGATCAGTCGATAGAAAATGGTAAGCCTCGATCCCTACACTTGATTCTACCAATTGGAATTTAGTTTTTGACCTTCGTTTGCCATAGCTATGAAACCTACTTGATGAAACTTATGGGTTTGTGATTTTGATGATGGATTATTATTCTTTGATGTCTAATGACTAATTAACATGAGGAAATTTTCAAAGCTGCCAAAGGAGGCAAAATCGTAGGTACTTCTTATATATTTTTGTGAGTTGTTTAACATGTGAATTTGGAGAAACTCAAAACTTAAAAGTTGTAGATATCTGTATCTCGTAAATTTTCTTCAAATTTAGGGTAAGCCAAACAAATGAGATATAAGTCCCTCATTGAAACTGGTTCGGAATACTAGCGAGATTGAAACACGAAATGAAAGTTAATTATTGGAGGACTTTAGAGTCACAATTGGATAATGAGTTCTTATTATGAAATGCTCAAAAATGTGTCATCTAAGTTCTCTATAAAGTTAATTTTAATTGGATTAGTATCCCGTGAGATATGGATAAATATGTGAAGGGTGTTACTGACCTTAGTGAAACAGAAGAGAATAGAAACAGAACAGCTTTATAAAAATCACAATAAACCTCAATTACATCATTTTTAAAGCCATCTTTGGATATGTGATAGCCATATGAAACTATTGAAAATGGAAATTTGAATCACCTCAATTGGATAAGAAATGAATACGTTATAATGATTTTAGTTGAAGGGTCTAACTCGTGACAGAATATTAAGGCTGACTATAAATGGGATATTTGGAAGCCTCAATATTTGGAAACCTTAATAACCAAATTAGAAAATGATCATAAAAGAAAAAAAAAGTGAATTTATGTGTTAACTAGAGGTATGGAAACTTTGAAAAACATTGTAGCTATGTAGAAAAAGTTATACCTTCGCGAATGAGACCTACGTGGATGAATCAGTGAAACTGAATGGGTTCAAGTATGATTAAGCTAATTAAGACATAAAGAATCAGGTACTCAAAATTGTGAGCTAAGTTTGGAAATAATGAAGTCCAAGAATCCAAATTTCAAGGGAAAATTGGCTTGAAAGCAATTTGACCATTAGAGAAGAAAATATAAATGTATAATGATATATGTTAAGAAATGAGAATTTTGTAAAAATGACTTATATGGATATGTATAATTTTTATGCATGTTACCCAATAGCTTGTGAATATAGACGAGGAATAGAATTAGAAGTCAAACCTAGTACCTATCAAGTTCAAGAAAATTAGAAAAGAGATCAAAACCCTGAGATAGTCGAGGTGAGTATAATCATGCTACTATACTTGTGTATTAATCTTTTTTTTTTATCTTGTGGCTTGTTGAATTGTTCTCAAATCTATATGACTTATTTGATATATGACTCCATGTGATTGAGTCTAGCATGTTGTATGCCAGATTGACCAGATGATATTCAGATTATTTGCATCTTTTGGTTCCCTTATTATGTTGAACTTATTAATTGCAATTCTTCGATGAATCATGTTTGTCTTGCTAGCCATGATTGTGTGTTCACAGGATACCTAGCCGATGGAGTATATTATTAAACTATTTGTATGTAGATAACCCATCGGTAATGGTTTAGATCCGAATCCTACCTGGAGAGGGCAGGCCTCCAGGAGCAGGGTTATGACAACCTTGTCTAGAATAAAAAAGCGGGAGATACGTTGTACTAACATGCCTTTGTCTCTTCTTAAAAAAATCAGAAAATCAGAACTCAGAAATGAGAAAGCTCATAATTAGAAATCCTATAGAAATCTACCAAAGAAAGAACACAGAACTCATAAAAGAACCCAGAACTTAGAAAAGAATTCAGGAACCATATTCATTTTTATAATAGAACAATTCATATTGAGATTTATTATTGATACTCAGCTGATTGTCGCATTTGAAATTACTACCAGTTTATTCATTAATACCCTGTATTGTTGTTTAGAATGCCATGGACCATTCTTGTGAAGTTAGCCTTGTGTTACCTAGCCTCACAAGCATAGTATCATATTTATATCTCACTGAGTCGTGCTGTAGACTCACCTCTCACTATTATCATTTCAGGGGATTAATAGATCGTACATGTTGGACTCCGTTTTCGGAGCCCAACATCGAACACGGAAGGATGAGCCTTGAACTTGGAGGGAAAACTTAGAAGTTGACAAATTAGAAAAAAAAAAGTCCCTCAGAAGCAAAGGCAGGCATCGCCGCGGCGAAAACTTTTGGAAAGCTACGCCGCGGCGAGAGAATGAACCTTCGCCGCGGCGAGCGAAAGATCTCTCACTGCGGTGAGCTCGTGAATTTAACTTCGCCGTGGCGAGCAGATGGTCTCGTCACGGCAAAAGCCCTTTTTCCACAGAAACCCAAACTTAAAATTTTCACTCATTTTCAACAAAACAACCCAACACAAGATAAACATGAACATAAACACAACCTTCCAAATCTTATCCTCATGATAAAACGATTTAATGCGAAAGGTGTGAAACTAAATCCAACATCAACCATATCTCATTGATAACTGAAGAAGAGTTTTACAAAGCTTTAATAGCATTTCAAGCCATAATACATCATTAGAGTTCAAGAACCAAAAATAAAAAATGCACTTGAACTAATAAAACGTGGAATGTAACTAAAGCCTTGAATTCCAAAAATATAACTTGAAAATACAAAAATATGACAATTCGGAGTGATGCCATAACTCTTGACCTACTCGATCTCTTGCACATCACCTGAATAGGTGGAGGAGAATGGGGGTGAGATATAAAGCTCGTGGGTAACATATTTATAATAAAGAAACAAGCAAAACTATTTTCAAAAGCTCATTGCCGTCATACATTTTCGAAACTATAGTAATTTCACATGTAGATATCATCATCTCAAAATGCTTGATTTTCAAACAATTCATGAGCAATTTTAAATCATGTATGCATCAAACTTATCAACAGATCATAAGCATATAAGCACATCAGAATAGTTTGGGTAAGTCCAAATTCATGACGCATTACACATTCCCATATAATCGTAAAATTCTTGAGGGAGTCCTTGAGGGAGCTTCATGCCACTAGCGGCAGGCGGGAGAAGCCTATACTTGAGTCAACGTGCACGTGACGGTTCTTGAGGAATTACCACAAACCCACATAACACACATAGCTCAAAATCTTGTAAACTTGTTACCAAAATGACACTTTCTTGTAAACTTGCTTTTCATAAACTTGATATCTTTGTATAAATCATTTCTGAAAACATGATTTCATGAACTTGTATTCTTTTAAAGAGAAGCCTTTTTCAAAGTCTTTTCATCAATCATCAATACAAATCGCATAGCAAACATATAACAATTTCACAATTCACTCAAAAAACAAATAAGGCAACATTGATGATACAATTTAAGTCATTAAATCTTTCTTGATTAGAAGAAAACAATGAGTGGCTTACTTACTTTATTATAAATGTGTACCCACCTTGAGTTCCTTGTTTATAAACTTGCTTAGGAATGTCTTTCCTTTTGTTCCTCTTGCTCCTCTTGCCTCCCTTGATTTTCTTAAACAACAACCAAAATCCCACTCAATTTGGTGTAGAAATCGGAAAGTCATACTTTAACAATTCGAACTATAACTAAAGCTGAAACTAAAATTATATGCTTAACTTCCATCCAAAATTTGATATCTTTACAGACTGATTCAGAACTTAACGTCTTCACAAAACTTGTAGCCCTATGTCTCTAATTTACAACGAATCAAAAATTACCTTATTTGGACATCTACAACAAAAGTTATGCCGAAAATATCAAAGCATGTCTGTGTAGGAAAAAGGCCTCTCGCCGCGGCGAGAAAGCTGGAGCGCGTCGAGACGTGCACGCATGCCGGGACGTATGCATGTGTAGGTCGCGACGTGTGAAGACAAAATCCTCCCGAAACCTATTTTCTTGGTATTTTTCACCTATACACTTCCCATCTTTCAAATATAACCTATCTTAACCTTAAATCACCTCTTATAC
>JANJEY010000006.1:38971786-38985741 GCA_024703695.1 Erythroxylum cataractarum
TTTAAACAAAATAATTTATCTAGAAAAACCACATAATCAAATCAATTCATACTTAATAAAATCAATAAAAATTTGGGACCCAACAGTACAAGAGAGAAATCCAAGTCTTTTAAGACTCGATTGGATAATCAAACAAGTAATTTTTTAGCATGATGTAAATTGTAGATGCTTATAGCAGTTCTATGGTTTGTCATAATCATATGTACACGATACATGTATGGATAGACTATGTTATTGAGAATGATGTCATTGATGATATGAGATGATCATAGATTTACAGATTATAAGTGGATAATGTATCTTAGAATTATAGATTTAGATCCTTACTTCATTCAAAACTGTTAAACAGGTATATGGATAATTAATCAGACAAACAAATGGTTCACGCTAGATTTTCAGTAGAATATAGAAAAGTTAGGCTTATTATGGGTTTTGATGGCATTAAGCCCACCTATTCATTAGTGCCAATACAGTCCAAAAAGGAAGGTTGTGTTAGAGGGTATCAAAGCCAAAGGTCTCATAAGAGTAAGGAAGTGTGCGAGAAAAATAAAGATGAAGAGAATGTTGAAAAAGCATAGTGAATGAGAATAAAATGTATGTATGTATATGATATGATACATGCATATGATATTATTGCATGAGCATGACATCAAGGAGCATAGGACATCATGTCATTAGCATGTTACTTTGATAAATCATTGTATCTAAATAATTTTAATTTTCTCCATAATTGAGATGACTCCTAGAAGAAGAACACTTCCTCATGAGGACGAGGTCATCCTAGAAGGAGAGAAATTCCAACTGTTGCACCTGATGTCTAATCCGTATAGTAAGAACAACCAGAAGAAAGATCTCCACCCATAACTAGAAGGAGATTAGAAATAGAAAATGAACTTGAACCCTCAGTTACTCGAGGGGAAGATGATAGAACCTTAAACAAAGAATAGAAGCCTTAGAAGCAAAAAACCGAGCCTTAAGGGAAAGGCAAGAGGTTCTAGAATTAAGAGAAGAAGTAAGAATACTTGGAGAAAGAGCTCAGGGTGTACCTGAAGTTGCTCTTGCACCACCACAACTAATGCAAATGCTAAAAGGATTACCTAGGGAGCTTTAGATAATGAAGGGGTAAGTATCAATGATTTCTTGAAATTACAAACCCCTGAGTTTGGTGATGAGAGACATGAGGATCCCCAAGAGTTTATTAGTCATATTGAGAAGATGGTTTGGAGATTGACTTGCTCTGATGCACTGATCATAAAATTAGTGGGGGTTACATTGACAAAGAGTGTCTGGGAATGGTTCCAGAGGAGTATCAAGGATCAATTATATAGTGGGAATCTTCAAGCATTAATTTATGAGATTATTTCTCCATATGAAAGACAGAATCGAGCCCTGCAATTTGAAAGGCTCATATAAAGCTTTGGTATGAGCGTAGATAATTATGCAAGTGAATTTCTATGCTTATGCAAATTTGCCACAACAATAGTACCTACTGAAGCTACAAAAATGGAAAGATACAAGTTGGGACTCATACCTTCCTTGTTTAGTGCTATTACAGCTATCGACTTCCCCATTTTGTCAAGGTTGATTGATAAGACTCGACAAGTGGAAGCAAAGTTTAAAGAGGGGAGAGTAGGCAGAAAATGGAGAAAGAAAGGTAAAGGTAAGAGTAGTAGAAGCCATGGAGAAAGAGATACCTCTCAGATGAGACAAACAGAACAAACAGTACAGTCTACTCCTCCAGAATTGCATAGAGGGGGTCAAGGAAGAGGTAGAAATACAGATGCAGTAGTATTGTCAGCACCTAGTAGTACACAAAACCTAGCTAAGAATAGATCATGGCAACCTCCAGCATAGCCACATACTAGAGCTGCTTGTAATATTTGTGGAAAAATCATCATGGACCCTATAAAATCGGGTTTAGAGGTTGTTATAGGTGTGGACAATAAGGGCACTTCATTAAAAACTGCCCAATGTAAGAAAACAAAGCAGCTCCACCCTCAGTTTCACAAACTATTGTGTAGATAGACATACCTGCTAATAGAGGCCTAGCTGGTAGAGGTAGACCTCAAGGCCAAGCTTTCACCTAGAATACGAGGAAGATGCCAACACCAGCCCTAGTAAATAGAGGTTAGGGGAGAGTATTTGCAGTAAATCTCCAAGAAGCACAGGCCTCTAATACAACTGTAACAGGTAATCCTATGCAAACCTGTTGATATTCAATTAAATTACATAAAATGTCTATACTCTGTTATGATAAAAGATATGATTTTTCTTTAATTATGGTGATAAAACAATGTTGATATAGGTATAATCCTTATTCAGAATGAGAATGCTAAAGTGTTATTTGACTCAAGTGCCATTCATTCATTTATAGCACCGACTTTGGCTAGAAAGCTAGATAAAGAGAGAGAATTAATGAAAGACCCTTTATTCATAGTTACACCCTTAGGGGAAACTATTGAAATGAAATATGTTAACCCCTCATGTGCAGTGAAAATGGAAGGTAGAAAATTTATAGTAAATTTGATTAAATTGGCAGTATTAGAATTTGATATTATCTTAGGTATGGATTGGTTATCAAATCACCATGCTATAATGGATTGTTATGCCAAAAACATTATACTTAGGCCTGATCTAGAAATAGAAGTGTTATATCAGGGTGACCGAATTGGGTTTCCTGTTAATAGAATATCAGCTATGTAGGCCCAAAGACTTCTAAAAAATGGATGTCAAGGGTATGCAGCTTATGTTAGGGATTCCAGAAGGGAGATCAGTGAGATACAGCAGATCCATATAGTGAGGGATTTTCTAAATGTGTTTCCATAAAATTTTCTTGGATTACCACCAGAAAGAGAAATAGAGTTTAATATAGAACTCCTTCCTGGTATAAACCCTATCTTAATTACTCCTTACAGAATGGCACCTATAGAAGTAAAAGAGTTAAAGGAGCAGTTGTAAGAATTGCTTGATAAGGGTTTATTAAACCCAGTAGTTCACCGTGGGATGCGTCAGTTTTATTTGTTAAGAAGAAAAATGGATCCTTGTGGTTATGCATAGATTATAGGTAGTTGAATAAAGTAAGTATTAAGAATAAATACCCTCTTCCCCAGATTGATGATCTGTTTGAACAATTACAGGGAACAAGTCGTTTCTCTAACATTGATCTCAAATTCGGGTATCATCAGTTGAGGATCTGAAAAGAGGATATGTTGAAACTACCTTTAGAACCAAATATAGACACTATGAGTTCCTGGTGCTTCCTTTTAGTTTAACAAATGCACCAGCTGTCGTTATGGATTTGATAAATAGAATCTTCAGGCCGTATTTGGATAAATTTGTTGTGGTTTTCATTAATGACATGTTGGTATATTCTAGGAGCTAAGAAGAATATGAAAAAATTTGGCAATGGTGTTACAAATCCTTATAGATAACCAGTTATATACCAAGTTGGCAAAGTGTGAGTTCTGGCTCGACAAAGTTAGTTTCCTAGGACATATAGTTAGTAAAGAAGGGATTTAAGTAGATCCTCATAAGGTGGAAGCAGTATCTATTTGGCCTAGACCTACTAATTTTATTGACATACGAAGTTTCTTAGGTATGGCTAGTTACTATAGACGATTTGTAAGAGAATTTTCCAAGATAGCTACTCCACTGACGAGGTTAACACAAAAATAAGTAAAATTTAAGTGGGATGATGCCTGTGAGCAAAGTTTCCGAAATTTTACGGAATGTCTCACATCAGCTCCAGTGTTAACATTGCCTTTAAGGCAAGGTGATTATGAGATATATTGTGATGCCTCCAAAATTAGTTTAGGTTGTGTATTGATGCAGAATGGGAGGGTAATTGCCTATGCTTCTAGACAATTAAGGAAACATGAATTAAACTATCCTACCGTGATATATGAATGGCATTCGTGATATTTGCATTAAAAATTTGGAGACACTATTTATATGATGGAAAGAGTGAAATATATACTGATCATAAGAGTCTTCAGTACATTCAACAACAGAAAGAATTGAATCTGAGATAGAGATGGTGGATTGAGTTATTGAAAGATTATGACTGTCAGATCTTGCATCAGTTGGGTAAAGCCAATATAGTGGCTGATGTCCAGAGTAGAAAATCAATAGGGAGTTTATATCATATCCCCATTCAAAAGAAAGAGCTAGTTAAAGATTTAAAGGGGTTACTTAATATGGTATTGCACTTAGAAGTATCTAATTCTTAGGTATTACTTGCTCAATTCCAGCTGAAACCTAATTTAATTGATGAGATTAAAACTGCTCAAGACAGTGATCCTAAGCTAGCCAAATTGAGAATAGTTGTACAGGATGGTAAGGTGACAGAGTTCAATATAGAGGACAGAGTATTGAAATGTGGTAATAGGTTAAATGTACCTAAAATAAATGGGCTAAAACAAAGAATTATGCATAAGGCACATTATACACCCTATCCTTGGAACCACCAAGATGTATCATGATGTTAAAGGTATATATTAGTGGCTGAGTATAAAGAAAGATATAGCCCAGTTTGTATCCACCTGTTTAACTTGTCAACAAGTCAAATTTGAACATAAAAAACTCACTGGACTACTACAGGAGCTACCACTACTCGAGTGGAAATGAGAGAGGATTACCATGGATTTTGTGGTTAGACTGCCAAGAACACCTAAGGGGCATGATTCTATTTGGGTTGTAGTCGACAGACTCACCAAGTCAATCCACTTTATAGCAGTTAAAACCACTTATAGTGCAAATCAGTTAGCCCAGTTATATGTTGACAGAATTGTGAAGTATCATGGAGTGCCAGTGTCTATTATTTCTGATAGAGGAACACAGTTCACTTGTAGATTATGGCGGAAACTAAAAGAAGCTATGGATCCACAGCTAAATTTTAGTATAGCATTCCACCCACAGACTGATGGGCAATCAAAGAGAACCACCCAAACACTCGAAGACATGTTAAGAATGTGTGTCTTGGACTTTGGTGGAGATTAGGAACGTCACCTACCTTTAATAGAATTTGCTTACAACAATAGCTACCATTCCACCATTCAGATGGCACCTTACGAGACATTGTACAACATAAATGCATATCTCCACTATATTGGACAGAAGGAGGAGAGAAACAGTTAGATTAAGAATGATTAAGAATGGCCTTTAATAGTTCCTTTGATACAAGAAAGATTAAGAATGGCCTTTAATAGATAAAAGAGTTATACAAATTCTAAGAAGAGGGATGTATAGTATGAACCAGGTGATCAAGTTTTTTTAAAAGTCTCTCCTATGAAAGGTGTAGTCAAATTTGGAAAGAGATGGAAGCTAAATCCTAGGTATATTGTACCATTTGAGATCCTTGAAAGGGTCAAAAATGTGTCATATCGGTTGGCTTTGCCTCCTCATCTTAGCTACATGCATCCAGTTTTCCATATATCAATGTTAACAAAATACATTCCAGATCCTTCTTATGTATTACAAACCCCAGAAGTGGAAATAGCAGAGAATCTTTCTTATGAAGAAACTCCAGTTGCCATCATAGACAGACAAATTAGAAAATTGCGAAATAAGGAGATTCTAATGATTATAGTCTAATGGCATAATCAAAGAGTTGAGGAATGTACATGGGAAGCAGAAGAATCAATGAGAACTAGATATCCACAGTTGTTTCCCCAATAAGGTAAATTTCTAAAATTCATGGATGAATTTTTAATAAGGGGGAGAATGTAACACCTGGTATCTGATTTATAAAAAATCGGTATAAAAATTAGTATATGAGACTAATGTCATTAAAACCAGGACAATGAATCATAATTTTTGGTAACATCAAATTAATGATGTTTGACATTTTTTTGGTCGTCACAGGAAATTGTACGAGTGGATTTTAAAGAACCAATACACGAGGGGCATTTTTGTAAATAATGAAAAGAGTGGCTTATAAGGGAAGCTAAGTGTAAATAAGACAAAAACTTGTCTTCCTCCTCCCTCGCTTACGAATTCACCATGGAAGCTTCTCTCTCAAAATTTTCAAGCTTTGTAATAAGAAAGTGAAGGAGAATCAAGCCGATCAGTCAATACAAAATGGTGAGCCTCGATCTCGACACTTGATTCTACTAATTGGAATTTAGTTTCTCGCCTTCCTTTGTCATAGCTATGAAACATAATTGATGAAACTTATGGGTGATGATTTTGATGATGGATTCTTATTCTTTGATGTCTAATGACTAATTAACATGAGGAAAGTTTCATTTTTATGGTGATTTGGGCCTAAAACAAAACCTAGGGTTTTGGAGTTTAAAGCTATCAAGGGAGGCAGATTCGTAAGTCCTTCTTATACTTTTTTTAGTTGTTTAACGTGTGAATTTGGAGATTCTCAAAACTTGAAAGTTGTAGATATAGATGTCTACTATATCCTGAAAAGTTTCTTTGAATTTATGGTGAGTCAAACAAACGAAATATAAGTCCCAAATTGAAACTGGTTAGGAATACCAACAAGATTGATACATGAAATGAAAGTTAATTGTTTGAGGACTTTAGAGTCAGAATTGGATAACTTATTCTTATATGAAATGCTCTAAAATGTTTCAACGAAGTGCTATATAAAGGGAATTTTAATTGGATGAGTATCCTATGAGATATAGCTAAATAGGTGAAGGGTGTTACTGACCTTAGTGATACAGAAGAGAACAGAAACAGGACAACTTTGTAAAAATTACAATAAATCCACATTTCATCATTTTTAAGCCATCTTTTTATATGTGATAGCCATATGAGTCTATTGAAAACGGCAATTTGAATCCATTGGATAAGAAATGAATAAGTTATAAAGATTTTAGTCAGGAAGGGTCCAACTTGTGAAAAAATATTAAGGCTGACTGTAAATAGGATATTTGGAAGCCTTAATAACCAAATTAGAAAATGGTCATAAAAGAAAAAATGTGAATCTATGTGTTAGCTAGAGGTATGGAAACGTTGAAAAACATTGGAACTATGTAGAAAAAGTTATGCTTTTGAGAATGAGACCTATGCGAATGAATCAGTGAAACCGAATAGGTTCAAGTATGATTAAGCTAATTAAGATATAAAGACTCAGGTACTAGAAATTGTGAGCTAAGTTTGGACATAATGAAGTCTAAGACTCCTAATTTCAAGGTCAAATTGGCTTGAAACCAATTTGACCATTATAGAAGAAAATATAAATTTATAATGATATATGTTAAGAAATGAGAATTTTGTAAGGATGACTAATGCAGGTATATGTAATTTTTATGCATGTTACCCAATAGCTTGTGAAAACAGACGAGGAATAGAACTAGAAGTCGTACCTAGTACCTCTTAAGTTTAAGAAAATTAGAAAAGAGATCAGAACCCCTGAGATAGTCGAGGTGAGTATAATCTTTCTACTATACTTGTGTAGCAATCCTTTTTCTTATCTTGTGGCTTGTTGAACTGTTCTCGAATCTGTATGAATTATTTGATATATGACTCCATGTGATTGAGTCTAGCATGTTGTATGCTAGATTGACTAGATGATATTCAGATTCTTTGCATCTTCTAGTTCGCTTGTTATGTTGAACCTATTAATTGCAATTCTTTAATGAATTATGTTTTTCTTGTTAGCCATGATTGATGAGTTCACAGGATACCCAGCTGATGGAGTATATTATCAGACTATGTGCCCATGGGTAACCCACCGGTGATGGGTTAGATCTAGGTCCTACTTGGAGAGGGCAAGCCTCCAGGGGCAGGGTTAGGTCAACCTTGTCTGTAATTAAAAAAGGGAGATACGTCATGCTAAAATGCCTCTGTCTCTTCCTAAAAAATTCATAAAATCAGAACTCAGAAATGAAAAAGCTCAGAATTAGAAATCCTATAGAACTCTACCAAAGAAAGAACACAGAACTCAGAAAAGAACCCAAAACTCAGAAAAGAATTCAGAAACCATATTCAGTTTTATAATAGAACAATTCATATTGAGAATTATTACCGATACCCATGTGATTGCAACATTTGAAATTACTACTAGCTTATTCATTGATACCATATATTGTTGCTTAGAATGCCACATACCATTCTTGTGAAGCTATCCTTGTGTTACCTAGCCTCACAATCATAGTAGCATGTTTATATCTCACTGAGTCGTGTTGTAGACTCACCTCTCACTATTATCATTTCAGGGGATTAGCAGATCATACGAGAGAGAAATCTAAGCCTTTTGAGACTCGCTTGGATAATCAAACAAGTAATTTTTTTGGCCTGATGTAAATTGCATATGCTTATAGCTGCTCCATTGTTTGTCATAATCATATGTACATGATACATGTATGGATATACTATGTTATTGAGAATGATGTCATTTGATGATACGAGATGATCATAGATTGACAGTTTGTAAGTGGATAATGTATTTTACAATTACAGATTTAGATCCTTACTTCATTCAAAACCGTTAAGCAGGTTTATGGATAATTAATCGGACAAATGAATAGGTTACGCTGGATTTTCAGTAGAATATAGAAAAGTTAGGATTACGACGGGTTTTGGTGGCATTAAGCCTACCCATTTCCTAGTGCCAACACGGTCCAAAAAGGCAGGTTATGTCACAAGTGCACATGTTAATGACAATAACAAAAAACCTAAACTGTCATAGACTCTTTTTCTTACAGTAAAATAACCATGTGAGTTGTGTACTTTTGATGTTTCAATTTCTTGTTTTCTTAAACTTCAAAACTCTACATATCCACATAGTGGTTTTTTGTTGTTAAATCACAACCGTAAATATTTTATTACTTGGATCATAAGCGTTGATTACTTATGGCATATAACAATTATCTTTATTAAACTCGTGCAAATTGATTAACTAATTATTCAAAATTCATTCACATCTTAACATATCAAAACAAACATTTTCTTTACTTTATGTTTATTTGATCTTTAATTTATAATATTTAACAAATGAATAATGATTGTGACTAATATATGATTAATAATAACAATAAATAAATAAATAGTAATTACATAACTTATGATTATTTAATCATATCAATTAATAAAAAGATGTCACAATTTAAAATTCATAGTAACAAAAATAAAACCAATAAAGAGATTTAACTTTATTAGGCCCATTGACATTAAAGCATGTTTGAATTATACTTAATTTATAAGTTAGTCGAACATTATAATTATATTTAATAATAAAATTTAAACCAACTAATAATATTTAAATTAATTACGTTCGCGTTAAATATGAAAATTTATTTATTTTTTATTAAGCAATCACTTATCGTATAGTTAACTAATTGATCATGTTTAAATTAATTAATTTTATTTTCTTTATGTGTTAAATATATTATAATTAATCAATCAATTAATTATGTTATAATTAACCAACTAATTAATGATATCTTAACAAATTAATTATTTATTTAATGAACAATTTTAAAAAATCACATTGGTGTTAATTACCTAGTAACAAGAAAAACAAAGTAACAAGCATGGTTGTGCACGCCAGTTAATATTAGTTCGTAGGCGTCACTATTCACGCTATATATATATATATACTCAGTACCTATGTATGCACTAAATATTAGTATATAATAATTAATAATGACTAACATATATATTAAATATTAACATCAACTACTTAATCAATTTATTATATTTTGATGCATCTACTATTTAATTATCTTATCGATTAATTATAATATATTTAACGCATATAAAAATATAATTAATTAATTTAAATATTATCAATTAATTCACTATACGATAAGTGATTGCTTAATCAATTAAAATATAATTTAATATTTAATTTTGATCTAATTGATAAAAATATTATTAATTGATTATAATTTTTATTAAATAAAATTAATATCTTCGGCTAACTTATTAATTGAGTATATTCACTTAATCTTTAATGTCAATGGACTTAATAAAGTTAAATCTCATAGTGCCTCTTAATTAACAGAAGGTATCTTATTATTAATTTAAAATTATTACATGTTCTTATTAATATTTATCATTAAATTACTGTAAATTATGTAATTATGATTATTATTATTATTTATATATTAATCACAGTTGTGCAAGTTATTAATACTTGTTAGATATTATTAATTACAGAGAAAATATTAACTATATTATCATTAATTTATCAATTAATTATGCTATAATTAATCATCAAAATGATGAGTTTTAGGTAATTAATAAACTATTTAATAAAAGATGTTATAGCATCATATAGGTGTCAATTAACTCTTAACAAGAAAAACTGAACAACATGCATGGTTGTGACTTAAGACGAGCACAGGCGTGACTACTTGACATTTGAAGAGTCACATATATACTGAATATTAGTGTTTAATAATTAATAAAAAATTAAATTAATAATGCGCGATCATGACTAAGATATATATTAAATATTAAGATTAACTACTTAATCTAGTTATTATATTTTAATACATCAATCAATTAATTATATATTTATTATTTTTAATTATGCCTTAATAAACTTAATAGTTAATTATAAATAATTAACTTAAAAATAAAAAGTATAATTTAATAAATCAATCAATTTATTATATCTTAATTATTATTTATTACATTAAAATTAATTAATTGGCTATACTTTAAATATATTAAATTTAGAAATGAAAAATATATATCTCTATTACACAGACACTTAATTCATGCATGGGAGTTTACAATTAGTTAACTTAATAATAATATGTTATCAATTTATTGATTATAATTTAATTAGTAAATTAATTATATTTAAAAAAGTTTTATTTATCTAATTATTATTAATCATTAACTGTAATTATTTTAATAAATTTTAGATTCATTACAAATTAAATCAATCATAGATTTTAATTTGTATTGGAATAGGTTAAGGTGAAATGAAATTGAAAAATGAAGAGGAAATAGTGCAGATGTAAGTTAGAAATCGTCGATAAAGCAAAAGAAAAGAAGAAGTGATGAAAAATGTTGTTTCATAAAAATAGGAGCTTTAGAAGAGCTGCATGATCATGCAAAAGCACGATCGTCACAAAGTAATCCTCAAAGGATTTGCACGATCGTGCTTGTGCACGATCGTAACATTTATGAGATATAAGGAAAACCATGATCATGTACAAGCACTATCGTGAGATCGACGAATGACTTGGAATTACACGATCGTGGCTATGCACGATTGTGATAATGAGTGTAGAGATATATCACAATTTTGAACATCCCAATTCTGATTCACTTGAAATTTGGACCATGAACTCGTCACACATTTTCTTTTCTCTCCACCAAATTTGACGGACATCTGAATTCATAAGGAAATTATGAATTATTTCATTATAATAAAATTAATTCATTAAAATTTTATTATATATTTGACATGTTATTAAGAATTATATGAAAATTAGTTAATTAACTATATTTTAAATGAGTTAAATTAACAAATGAAAAAATTATCTTTGTAACAGTGACACTAATAAGTAATCAATCTATTAATTACAATTTAATTTGTAAATCTATTATATTTACCAAAGTATTATTTATATTGTAATTATTAATTATTAATTGTAATTTTTTATGAAATTTAGATTAATTTGAGATTAAATTAGTCATAGGTTTTAAATTTGTATTGGAATAAGATGAGGTGTAAATGAAAGTAAAAATGAAGAGAAAATAGTGAAGACATACATTAGAAATTGTAGATTAAGCAAAAGAGAGGAAGAAATGAAAATCTGGAGCTTGAGAAGAGCCACACGATCGTGCTTGTGCATGATGGTCAGAGAGTAACTCTCAGAGGATTTGAACGAATATGCACAAGTGCGATCATGAGATTGAAGAAATATTGGCAACAGCACGATCATGCAGAAGTAAGATCGTGAAATCGATGAATCAATTGGCATTACATGATCATGCTCATAGTGCATCCTTGGATTTCGATTCACTTCAAATTTTGAAACTAATTAAGCAAAATAGTACAAATTAGTTGATTATTTAAATAATTAATTATTAATTCTAGGTGTAAATTGCTTGGTAACAAGAAAAAAATATTATAATTATAATAAATTGATTATCTAATTACAATGTGTTGGACCCCGAATTCTTCTTGGAAAATTTGAATTGTTAAATGAAATTGAATGAGTTGATTGGAATGCAATTGGAAAGCAAGAAATGAATAGTGAAAGTGTTAGAGTTTAGAGTTTTGAAAGTCTGAAATTTTTTGGATGAATAGTAGCAGAAAGTGAGTTTTTGATCTGAAAGTTTTATGAATTTTTCTGGGTTGATCTGTGCAGATTTTGATAAAATGGTCTTTATGAAAGTCGTAGCTTTTCTTGATAACTTTCTATCGCTATAAAGTATGACATTTTTCGATATTGGAGTTGAAAGTTATGATTAACTAAATTTTGGATGTTTTTCTTTGTTTTTGAAAATGTACACAAGGTTAGGCTTTGTGTGTGCTACTTTGAGGCAAATTTTGGATTGATATGGTTTGAATTGGATCAAGTAGCCTTATAGAAAGTTACAGAGGGATTTCATAGCTTTTCAATTATGTATAATGTGTCATTTTTGGATGTGGGAATTGAAAGATGTGAATTTTTGAAGTCTTGATGTTGTTTAGGGTGAATTTATGAGACAGAAACTTTGATTGAAATTTTGACCTATATAAAGGCTGAAATTGCTCTTAAAGTCATCATGAAAGTTGAAGTTTGTATTTTATCTTTACATTGATGTAAAGTATGACATTTTTGGACCTTGAAGCTGAAAGATAGAAATTTTAGAAGTTGTGTTACTGTTTAAGATGACATTATTTGGACAGAATCTTTGATTGAAAAATTGACCAAGTTAGAAGTAGAAATTGCTTTTAAGTCCATATTGAAAGCTGTAGATTGTGTTTTTATCCTTCCATTGATATAAGGCAAGAAATTTTTGGACTATGAAATGGGAAGTTATGATTTTGAGAAATTCTGTTACTATTTAGGGTGACATATATTGGATAGAAAATTTGAAGTAGATTTTGACTCCTTTAGAGATCGAATTTGGTTTTAAGTCCTTCATGGAATTTGTAGAGCCTTCTTTTAGCTTTCCATTGATACCAAGTTTGCAAATTTTGGAATTCTAAGTCAAAAGTTATGAAGTGTGGAAGTTAGGATTTTGGAAGAAGAAAAAAAAGAATCAGAAATTGGTTTCCAGCCAGCTAGCGAATGATCGCGAGAGTCGCGATTTTCACGAGTCTCACGATCGCGAGTGTCGCGGTTTGAGACGCAACTCATGACGGCAACGCTTCACGAGGGTGACCTCGTTGCCTCGCGATCTCCTCGCGAGGGCGATCCGACCCTTTTGCCATTCTTTTGCTTATCTCTTTTTCGTCTGACATCCGATTAACTTGATTTTTGAAGCATTGGATTTCTAAGACAATTCTCTACCACTTCATGAAAAATGTATGATTTTTTAGATTAATTTGGAAAAGATTGATTGAATCAAGTGAGTCGAAAAATTTTCCTGAACATGTTTCGATATGTTGGCGATATCTTGATCTGTGGAGATCCAATTGAGTTGATTCTTGTTGCAATGTAGAGACATGATAATAAAAGTTATCTGAAGGAATTGAATTTTAATTTGGTCTATAAGACTTTCATTTTATGGAGTGAATTTGGGTATAGTGATCTGTCTCGGTTTAGTAAAAATATGAAAATGTTTAGGCTATAACTTTTGCTCTAGTCATCCAAATGAGGTGATTCTTGATTTGGATTAAACTAGAGAGATAAGGATACAAATTTTATGATAAAATTTAGTTTCATTTCAGTCTCTAAGAATGTCAATTTTTGGATGGAATTTGAGCGCAGAATAATGTTTTTGTATAATAATTGTCCGGAAATGTTTGAGGTATAACTTTTGGAGTATTGAATCAAATTAAATGATTTTGGTGTCATTATAAAATTGAGACAATGAGGAAC
>JANJEY010000006.1:39233427-39262422 GCA_024703695.1 Erythroxylum cataractarum
AATCCAAGCCTTTTGAGACTCGCTTGGATAAGCAGACAAGTAATGTTTTTGGCATGATGTAAATTTTTGTTACTTCTAGTTGCTCCATGGTTTGTCATAATCATATGTACATAAAACATGTATGGATATGCTATGTTATTGAGAATGATGTCGATGGATGATATAAGCTGATCATAGATTGGTTGATTATAAGTAGATAATGTATGTGAGAATTGCAGATTGGGATCCTTACTTCTTACAACCTATTAAGCAGGTATAAGGATTAATCAGATAAATGAATGGGTCATGCCAGATTTTTTGTAGAATATAGAAAAGTTAGGCTTACTACGGGTTTTGGTGGCATTAAGCCTACCCATTCCCTAGTGCCAACATGGTCCAAAAAGGCGGGTCGTGTCAAATTATAATATATATTGTTAATTAATAAGACAACAGTTAATTACTTAAAATAAAAATAAAATTTTATTCTTATGGAGTCACAATTGTGACTTAAATGTCACGCTTGTGAAAAGAGTTATTTGTTAATTCCTTAATTAAATAAATAAATTAAAATGTAATTCATAATAATCAATATATAATTAAATAATTTATTTATTAAAATCTTATTAATTAATTATATTATTAATTATTAACACGTAATTATTACTTATGTTATTATTAATGTCCTTTTTTAATTACATATTCTTAAAATATCTTTAATTAGTTCAATTATAACTATTTATTAAATCAAAATCTAATTTCATGTAATTAAAATATTATGACATAGTTAAAATATAATTAATTAATTGATTTTATGAAAATGTGATACTTGATTAATAATGGTAATTATAATATAATAAATTAAATGATTTTTTAAATTAAACTTTTTTTATAAACTAATGATTAATCATTAACAGTTAATCTTATTCAATTATAATTAATAACGATTAATAATTAATAGGCATGACTACCATGTCTTACATGTTATTTTCTTTTTATGGGCAATTAACAACTATGTAATTTTATAACATATTTTAATAAATAATTAATTAACTAAGTATTGATTTATTAAAATATAATTAATTTATTCTTTAATTTATTAAATAAAATTAGTGCTTATATTTTTCATTTTTATTAAATATAAAAAATATATAATTAATTGACTAATTAAAATATATTATTAATTAATAGTAAAATAATTAATTACATAAAATAAAATAAAATATTGTTATTATTGGAGTCACGCCTGTGACAATTTATTTTTTAATTTCTTAATTAAATAAAATGAATTAAAATGTAATTCATAATAATCAAAATATAATTAAATAATTGATTTATTAAAATCTTATTAATTAATTAATTATTGATTATTAATACATAATTATTAATTATGTTGTTATTAATGCGTCTGAAATATTTTTCCCTTTTTTAATTACATAATCTTGAAATATCTTTAATTAATTTAATTATAACTCTTTATCAAATCAAAATATAATTTCATTTTATTAAAATATTATGAGTTGGTTAAAATATAATTAATTAATTGATTTATGAAAATGTGATACTTGATTAATAGTGGTAATTAGAATAAAACAAATTAAATGATTTATTAAATTATGCTTTATTTATAAATTAATTAATAATCATTAATTGTTAATCTCAGTTATAATTAATAATGATTACTGCATTATTAATTAATTGGTGTATATATATAGGTAAGTAGTCCCACATGTGACTTAATATTCACAGACGTGACTGTCATCCTGTGCATGTTACTTTCTTTTTATGGGCAATTAACACTTGTATAATTTTGTAACATTTGTTATTAAGTAATTAATTAATTAAGTATTGATTTATTAAAATATAATTAATTTTCACTTTAATTAATTAACTAGAATAAGTGCTTGATTTTTTATTTTTATTAAATGTAATATATATAAAATTAATTGACCAATGATAATATATTATTAATTAATAACAAAATAATTCATTGATTAATTACTTGAAATAAATTGAAATTTTATTATTATAAGAGTCACAGGTGTGACTGCCATGTCACGCAAGTTACTTTCTTTTTACAGGCAACTAATATCCATATAATTTTATAGTATTTTTATTAAATAATTAATTAATTATGTATTGATTTATTAAAATATAATTAATTTATTCTTTAATTAATTAAATAGAATTTTTGCCAATATTTTTTTATTTTTATTAAATATAAAATATATAAAATTAATTGACTAATTATAATATCTTATTAATTAATAGTAAAATAATTAGTTGCTTAAAGTAAAATAAAATATTATTATTATTGGAGTCATAGCAGTGACTTAAGTGTCATGCCTGTGAAAAGATTTATTTTTAATTCCTTAATTAAATAAAATCAATTAAAATGTAATTCATAATAATCAATATATAATTAAATAATTGATTTATTAAAATCTTATTAACTAATTAATTATTGATTACTAACACTTAATTATTACTTATGTTATTATTAATGCATCTAAAATATTTTTCCCTTTTTTAATTACATATTCTTAAAATATTGTTAATTAATTTAATTATAACTATTTAGTAAATCAAAATATAATTTCATGTAATTAAAATGTTATGAGTTAGTTAAAATACAATTAATTAATTGATTTATGAAATTGTGATACTTGATTAATAATGGTAATTAGAATATAATAAATTAAATGATTTATTAAATTATATTTTATTTATAAATTAATTATTAATCATTAACTATTAATCTTATTCCATTATAATTAATAATGATTAATATTATATATATATTGGTAAGTAGTTATGCCTGTGATTTAAAATTCACAGTCGTGACTACCTTGTCATGCAAGTTACTTTCCTTTTATAACATTTTTATTAAATAAATAATTAATTAGGTATCAATTTATTAAAATTTAATTAATTTATTCTTTAATTAAATAAACAGAATTAGTGCTTATATTTTTCATTTTGATTAAATATATAATATATAAAATTTATTGACTAATTATAATATATTAATAATTAATAGTAAAATAATTAATTACTTAAAATAAGATAAAAGTTTATTATTATAGGAGTCACATACGTGACTTAAGTGTCACACCTGTGAAAAGATTTATTTTTTATTTTCTTAATTAAATAAAATCAATTAAAATGTAATTCATAATAATCGATATATAATTAAACAATTGATTTATTAAAATCTTATTACTTAATTAATTATTGATTATTAACACGTAATTATTATTTATGTTGTTATTAATGCGTTTGAAATATTTTTCCCTTTTTTAATTGCATATTCTTAAAATATTGTTAATTAATTTAATTATAACTCTTTAGCAAATCAAAATATAATTTCATGTAATTAAAATATTACGAGTTAGTTAAAATATAATTAATTAATTGGTTTATGAAAATGTGATATTTGATTAATAATGGTAATTAAAATATAATAAATTAAATGATTTATTAAATTATACATTATTTATAAATTAATTATTAATCATTAACTGCTAATCTTATTCAGTTATAATTAATAATGATTAATATATTACTAATTAATTGATGTATATATATACATAAGTAGTCAAGCATGTGACTTAATATTCACATATGTGACTGCCATGCTGTACATATTATTTTCTTTTTTTGGGCAATTAACACCTGTATAATTTTGTAACATTTGTTATTAAATAAATAATTAATTAAGTATTGATTTATTAAAATATAATTAATTTACTCTTTAATTAATTAAATAGAATTAGTGCTTTTTTTGTTTTTATTAAATATAATATATATAATTAATTGACTAATTTTAATATATTATTAATTAATAAAAATTAATTGATTAATTACTTAAAAGAAAAAGAAATTTTATTATGCATGACTTAAGCATATTATTGATTAATAATAAAATAATTAATTGATTATTTAAGTAAAATCAAATGAACTTTTACTATTATAGGAGTGACAGACAGACATGACTTAAGTGTCATGCCTGTGAAAAGATCAATTTTTAATTCCTTAATTAACTAAAATTAATTAAAATATAATTTATAATAATCAATATATAATTAAATAATTGATTTATTGAAATCTTATTAATTGATTAACTGATTATTGATTATTAACACGTAAATATTACTTATATTATTATTAATGCGTCTAAAATATTTTTCCCCATTTCTAATTACATATTCTTAAAATATCTTTAATTAATTTAATTATAAATATTTAGTAAATTAGAATATAATTTCATGTAACTAAAATATTATAAGTTAGTTAAAATATAATTAATTAATTGATGTACAAAAATGTGATATTTGATTAATAATGATTATTATAATATAATAAGTTAAATGATTTGTTAAATTATACTTTATTGATAATTTAATGATTAATCATTAACTGTTAATTTTATGCAATTATAATTAATAATGATTGATAATTAATGTATATATAGGTAAATAGTCACGCTTGTGACTTAATCTTCATAGGCGTGACTACTATATCTTGCATGTTATTTTCTTTTTAAGGGTAATTAACACCTATCTAATGATCTTGAAATGTAATGTTATTGTGACTACAAGTGTTTCGTTTTTGTAATAGGCCCAAGTTTCTACTGAAACTCTGATTAGTTGAATAATGATTGTAATTCTTATGACTGAAAATGTTTATAAAAAAAATTGGGTCGAATTTGATTATCAATTTTTCGCATTTTATCGGTTGTTTTAAAATGAAAGTAAATTTGCAATGAGTTTCGACAATTTACTATTCTAGCATGCCACCCTTGTGGGATTCGCACTTGGACATCACTCGGGATGTCGGGAACAGGTCTTGCGAGAGTTGGATGTTACACAAACAGACTTTTGACCTTGGTTCCATCTTTGTAGATTCAAGCCTTAGAACATGGGCCTAACCCCAAGTCCTTAAGTGCTGCAATGAAGGAACTCTACCAGTTCACAACTCCTAGGTGTTTTAGGCATTGATTTGGATGGAGAAAAGTTGAGATGATATGTTGTTGTTTATAAGGCATATCCCTAAAGCGATTCTGGAAGGCTAGCATAGGACGTCATCGATCTTACCATTTCCAATATAGTCTTATTCCTCCTCTCAGCTACACCATTATGTTGAGGTGTTTGAGGACCTGATAAGTTGGAAATAATTCCATTTTCAATTAAAACTTGTTGGAACTCTCCAGATAAGTACTCACTCCCTCGATTCGATCGAAGTTGTTTTAATGGCTTGCCTAGCTGCTTCTCAACTTCAGCTTTGAATTCTTTGAACTTTTTAAAGGGCTCACTCTTTTTATGTGTCAAATACAAATAGCCATGTCTAGAGTAATCATCTATAAAGGTTATGAAGTATTCATAACCTCCTCTAGCTTGTACGTTCATGGGCCCACACATATCAGTATGTACCAGGTCCAACGTGGATTTAGATATGTTTCCTTTGAAACGAAATGAAGCCTTAGTCATTTTTCCTTTAATACAAGATTCACAGGTAGATAACATATCATTATCTAAGCCCGTAAGGATCCCATCCTTTACTAACTTATCAAATCTTTTCTAATTGATATGACCCATTCTTAATTGTCGCAGATATTTTGAATTAATGCTAGAGACATTGGATTGTCTTGGTTTTATCAATTCTATGGTGTTTAGTAAGCATGTTATAGTAACTATAAAGAACAATCCCTGTTTAATTATCGTATTATAAATAAAATCCTTATTCTCATATATTGAAACAACTTTTTCAAGAAGATATACTGACAGGGGTTCGCTTGAGAGTTTCTCTCACTAGGTTCTCTCCTAGTTTCGATCCCCTTCCCGCTCTTTACTACTTCTTTGATTCCGATCCTGCGTTTGCTGTTCTCTGGTGTTGGCCTCTTGGTCTTCCATCCACAGTTGCTTGGTGGTGGGGTCCCGATTGGATCTTTTTTAAATTCTAGGGTCTGGCTGTTTCCCGCCCATTCTCGTTGGCTCGTTGATTTTGAATTTGGGTGCGTGGGTTGTGTTCCGATTGTGGTCTGTTCTCCTCTCGGCGGTGTTCTTTGGCTGTCCTGCCTTAGTTCCGGCGGTAATCTGTTGAGGCCCTTGGCCTGAGCTGCTTCTGGGGTTCCCTTGCCCCTGCCTGCGACATGGGCAAAAATCGGCCCAGAGGTGTTAATATCACGGAGGCGTGTCTTGGGTTTCAGACGGGGACCTTTTTCCCTCCCCGTCCAGCCGGACGTTCTTCCAGCCGCGCTCAAAGCCCTGTGTCCCCGCCTCGGCCTCGCTCTTCTTCGTCCGTTCTTGGTCTCCCTGAGCTGGCCTCCCCTTCTCCTGCCACCGACCCCCTGGAACGGACTCCCCGGTGTATTATGCCCTAGCTCGTCTCGCCTCTTCCGGGTACCGATGGGTCTTCGTCTCATGCCGTGGGACGTGCGGACATGGTGGAAACGTTGAGTGCGGATGCGGGTGTGGCTCCGGTGAACCAGGCTGCGGCCTCTGGTAATCCGGTTGGCGCGGGCGTTGACCCACCTGCCTCGCAAGCTCCGTCACTTTCTGGGCCTTCGAAGAAGTCATACGCTGGCCTATTCAAACAAAATCGTGATCTTGCTCAGGGGATGAAGCTCTCCTATCAGGTGGTGGAGGATGATGTTGTTATGGACACTGGAGATGCCGCGGTTCTGGAGGAACAATGGGGATTTTGTTTGGTGGGATGTTTTATGGGCAAATTTCCAGGGATGAAAGCTGTTCAGAGCCAAATGGATAAATGGCAGGTTCCTGTTCGGTTTACCCCTCATACCCGTGGATGGATGATCTTCCACTTCACTTCAGAAGCTGATCGTATGAATGTCCTTGCTGGTGGCCCGTGTGTGATTTTTGGCAAGTCATTGATTCTTAAACCTCTGACTCCTGGTTTCACTTTTGACTACTCTGAATTTATGCTTGTTCCCCTGTGGATCCAACTTTCGAATGTTCCGTTGGAGTATTGGAATGATCGGGGCTTGTCTAAGTTGGGTTCCCGTCTTGGTGTTCCTCTCTGCACGGATCAAATAACCCGACAACAACTCAGGCTAGGCTATGCCAGACTTTTGGTTGAGGTTGATGTGCGGCGGGGACCGGTGTCCAGATTCACTGTGAAACTGCCTTCCGGAAGTCAGTATACGCAACGAGTTACCTATGAGGCGTATCCCAATTATTGCTGCCATTTTAAAAAATTTGGCCACAGTCCTTTTCAGTGCAAGCATGACGGGGTTGCTCCGGGAACTCTTCGACCTGGGGTTCAGCTTCCTTCGGATCCCATTGTTTCAGCAGCCCCGGTTCCTGATGCCGCTCCTGCTCAGGGGGCTAACCCGCTTATGGCCCCTACCCCAGAAACTGTTGTCTGCCCCCCTCCCTTACATGCAGTCCGGGAATCTTTGGACCCTGCTCTTCATGAACATCTTGTTGCTTCCTTGGGTACTTCTGGTTCTGCTTCCCAGGGCTCTATTTCTTTGGGCTCTTCTGATACTCGTTCAGACGGTTCTGTTGGCCAGTTGAGTTCCTCCTGGCCTCCTCCTGTAGGCCCGGGTGTCTCCATCTACGGGTCATTTAGGAAGCATTCTGGTTGATGGTCTTGGGTCAGCGATCCCCTCTGCAGTTGAGATTCTGTTCGTATCCGTCCAGGATTGGTGCCTGGGGCCCCAATGCTCAAAGGGAAAGAGATTGCTCCTCCTGTACCGCTACGGGGTTTAGGTACTTCTGTTCTGCATGGAGCTGGGCGTCCTGTTTTGAAGAAAGGGGGTCAATTGCGCAGAGGGGATGGAGGCTCAGCCTCCATACCACACCAATGAAGTTTCTTAGCTAGAATGTCCGAGGGTTGAATAAGCCCTCGAGACAGAAGAGTGTTGCTGATTTAAAGCGGCAGCACGATTGTAGTTTTGTCTGTTTGCAGGAAACCAAGCTTACAATGGATGGCTTGCGTTGGTTTGTCAATTCCCATTTTCCGGGTTGGAGCTATTGCTTATGTTGTTATCAATATAAAATTATATAAGTATTAATTAACCATAAAAAGGAAATAGCATACATGACATGTTAGCCAAGCCAGTGAATATTAGGTCACAGGCGTGACTAGTTACCTATATATATACATCAATTAATTAATAATATATTAATTATGACTGAATAAGATTAACGGTAATTGATTAACAATTATTTTGTATATAAAGTATGATTTAATAAATCATTTAATTTATTATATTCTTATTGCCATTATTAATCAAGTATCACATTTTCATAAATCAATTAATTAATTATATTTTAACTAACCGATAATATTTTAATTACATGAAATTATATTTTAATTTACTAAATAGTTAAAATTAAATTAAATAAAGATATTTTAAGAATATGTAATTAACAAAAGGGGAAAATATTTGAGACACACTAATAATAACATAATTAACAATTACGTGTGAATAATTAATAAATAAATAAGATTTCAATAAATCAATTATTTAATTATATATTGATTATTATGAATTATATTTTAATTAACTTTATTTAATTAAGAAATTAAAAATAGATCTTTTTATAAACGTGACACTTAAGTCACGTCTGTGACTCTTATAATAGTATAATTTATTTTATTTTAATTAAGAAATCAATTAATTATTTTGTTATTAATCAATTATATACTTAAGTCACCCCTGTGACTCTTATAATAATAAATTTTCACTTTATTTTAGTTAATTAGTCAATTAATTAATTTTATTAACTAATAATATATTATAATTAGTGAATTAATTTTATATATTATATTTGATAAAAATGAAAATATAAGCACTAATTCTATTTAATTAATTAAAGAATAATTTAATGATATTAGAATAAATCAATACTTAATTAATTAATTATTTATTTAATAAAAATGTTATAAAACTATATAGGTGTTTAATGCCCTTAAAAAGAAAATAACAACTACAGCATGGCAGTCACTCGTGTGAATATTAAGTCACAGGCGTGACTACTTACCAATATATATTCTTCAGTTAATTAATAATATATTAATCATCATTAATTATAACTGAATAAGAATAACAATTAATAGTTAATAATTAATTTATAAATAAAGTATAATTTAATACATCATTTAATTTGGTTATATTCTAATAACCATTATTAATCAAGTATCACACTTTCATAAATCAATTAATTACTTTTTTAATTAAATAAGTTTATTTATTTAATTGTGTATTCTTCTACTTGATTTTCACATATATATAAACTACAGTACAAAGGACATGTAAATAAACCATGTAATACTCATGGTTTATACTGTATGTATGGAACAAAAAGTTGTTCCATACGCAAGATTTTCCGGAGATAAAAAGGTAGAGCAACTTTCGTCGCGAATTGTGTCGAATTACCACCCAATGCTAACTTTGCTAAAAAGTCTGCAAAGTTATTAACCTCTCGATAAACATAAACAATGGACGACGTCGAGACAGAGAGCATACGCTGAATATCTTCAAGCGCTGCTTCATACCTCCAAGGCCAAAAATCTGAACTATGGTTCAATACATGCACAATGCCCATATTATCTGTTTGAACCTGTATTTTTCAGAACCCACAGGTAACACAAAACCGAAGGCCATAAACTATGGCCTCTACTTCCATGGCAAAGCTAACATTTAAGTTACAGTATCGACACTCAGCAAACAAGAAGGAACCATTGACATAACGTACCACAAATCCCCAACCAGAAGGACTAGGACATCCAAACGATGAGCCATCCGTATTTAAAACAACTTCACAATCATCCGGGGGCCTCCAACACAAAGTCACAATCACCGGCTTGCTAGGCAATTGAAAAAAACACTTAAACGAGCAGGATAAATCAAGCATTTCTTGTCGATCCTTTGGAAATAATTTATGAACTCGCACCATAGAGGAAAAATGTTGCGTAATCATAAAAATCAAGGATAAGACCGTTGTGGACTTACCCTCATATACAAATAGGTTACGCATTTTCCACAGCTCCCAAAGGATGAAATAAGGTATGACCGAAATGATCACTGTCCTCGTAGTTGCCCCCTTCCCAAATCAGACCACTCCCATATAAATAGCCATAGATCAGGTGGGAATGATAAATGAACATCTAATAGGGCTGCAAAATGACTCCAAACCATTCTAACCGAGGGACACTCATAAAAGATATGCTGCACACTTTCGGCTGCCAAGAAACAAATACTACATCTCGACGGATTTAGAACGAAGCCCAACTTGTTCAATATCTCCTGGAAAGGAAGGATGGCATTGTAAAGACGCCACACAAATATAGAAATCCTCTTTGGCAGAAACTTATTCCAAGCTTGGAGAAGAGAGAAATTGACAGGATTACGGGACCGTACCAATTCACAAGTCGAGGAAAAGCTGAATTTTCAGGTAATAGTTGGCTTCCAAATTCGCCGATCGGGGCCATAAGAAAACTGTTGCGAATGGGTATTGATAAATGCTGCGTGATCAGGTTGTAAGAGAGGCACAATGCAGCTCAACAACTCCTCTCGCTGGGAATAAAAATCCCGGACAGTGAGCGCTGGGAGAGGAAGTTGTTGTACTTGATCCAACGAAGAAAAAGCTCCAAGACCAAACCAATTATCTGTCCAGAATGACACCAATCCAGTATGTATATAAACATACTCATGTTCCTGAGCAATCCGATCAACTTTGGCAACTCTCCGCCAATGCGTCCTACACCTTACAGTCGGTGATAATGAGGTAACAAATTTAGCCCAAAGACCCATCACATGTATGTATGTATACATTACATTATAGATAATAAATTGTTCTAACGACGATGCATTCTCTCCTTTTTCTCCACTGCGCTTCTTCTTCCTCAAACTTCATTTTTTTCTCTTCCAACTTAAATTCCTCTAGCTTATTGATAATGCATTTTTTAAACCAACTCAATCAAACTTATACTCCAATCTTAAGAAATCCGAAATTCATATATATTATCTCTCTCTACTGTATTTTTTTTATGTCTATATCTTCATTTTCTGTACCTTCCCACTAATCTTTCCAGTCCTAAATCATATATTCAACCTTTCTATACCCATCACAAGTAAAAGAAGGACTTAGAACAGCAGTACGGTAAACCAACTTGAGGCTTAGCTATAGCAAATTTTGCACCAAGAGTCATTAATATTCAAAATGGAGCCTCTTCTTATTCTGAAATAGAACACAATGCTCTCGGCTCCACTTCATCAGACCATCCCACACTTCAGATTTCAATAATGGAAAAAATAGCAATAAGATATAGCCAAAAACCCGTCGGGTGTTCATCACCCCTGAAAACTTCAAACTTGCTATCGTGCTTTTGCATGATAGCAACTTTCTCCCTACATAATCGAAGGTCGTAACCATGTATTTGTACGATAGCTATTTTTAACTATTCAACCCCCAATGTTTCTATCGTGCAATTGCACAACAACGACATTCCCTTTTAAATCAACAAAGTTACCATCATGTTTATGCACGACGATGCAAATCCATATAATTAAAAAATGCTTTTTTCACTAAACCTCAATGTCGCCGTCGTGCTTATGCATGACGGTGCTTTTCCACCTAAAATCCATAAGTCACCGTCATGCATTTTAGATCTCAAAACTCACCGTCCTGCTTATGCACAACGATGCATTCTTTCCTTCTTCTCCACTCCGCTTCTTCATCCTCAAACTTCATTTTTTTTCTCTTCCAACTTAAATTCCTCTACCTTATTGATAATACATTTTTTAAATCCAACTAAATAAAACTTATACTCCAAATCTTAACGAATCCGAAATTCATATATACTACCTACAATTATTTTTTAAAAAATTTAAATACACTTATACTTAAATAATAGTTAATTAATATTTTTTTCAATCATAATAAACAATTAATTTTTTAATTTATTTAAATATACATATACTTAAATAATAGTTAATGAAATAATTATGATATAATTAACTTGTCAGTGACTATTCTTATTCTGAAATAAAACACAATCCTCTCATATGCACTCTATCAGACCCTTCCATAATGAAAAAAATAGCAATATGAGAGTTAGAAAAAAAAAATCCCATCTCATGCTCATAATGTTATTATTCATGCTTTTGAATTTAAATTTCTTTGTACATTAAAAATTATATATTTTTAATTTTTGTATCATAATTTCCTTCTTAATATACATCTCAAAATTTAAATGCTCATAATTTTATAACAAATTTTAAATTTCACAATATTTGTTTATAGATTAAATAATTTTAAATAATATAATATATTAACACTTTTGTATTATCTCAATCGATTAAATGTTTATAACTTTCTCCCGACATAATTAGTAACAAAACATTTTATATTTTTAAAACTTTATTTCATCTCTTACTTTTTTTCACTCCATATTTTTACTAACTAAATTTACCTATTTCCTTTTATATTAAATTTATATATTTTTATTATAAATTAACAAATTTAAATATTCATTATCTTGCAACAAAATTTTAAATTACACAGTATTTATTTATTGTCAACTTATTTTCTTTTTATATTCTACCTTTTATATTTTCAATATAATATATTTAAATCTTCTTTATAAAATTTCCCTTTTGTATTTAAAATTTCTATTATTTGATAACTACTTTTTACAAATTACAAATTTAGAATATTTATAACTTGATGGCAAATTTTAAAATTAGCAATTTTTTAATCTTAAATTTTAAAATCTCTCGTACTTATTCGTACATTATAATCAATTAAATTAATTGGACATTATGACGGTAATAACATGGGCCAAAGGCGCAAACGTGCCAACTGCCAGAGGTGTGGGTAATATTTGTAGAGGTGTGGGTAATATTTGTAGATGTTTGGCTTTGCAGTAAACATCCATTCCAATCAAAACATCTGATCCTGGTAGATTGCGCCAACTATCTGGCTCGTATGTATCACACGCTCCAGACGCTGCACCTGTCCCAATCTTCGCCTGGATGCTTCTTCATAATGCGTCCTTTGTGCCACCAAAAGGCAATTTTCAACGACTTTTTTAGTGATTTTTTTTGCCATATTCTAACCATTTTTGGCCAGCAAATCACCAAAAGTCTCTTTTTCATCTCATTCTTTCGGCGTAACACTTATTCAAAATCGTTTCAAACAACAAAGATGTAGTTTATACAAATAAAATCATAATAATTTCTCCGGCTTTCTTGTTGAGAAATTTGAAATTCTTTATTCAAATTTATACAGTTATGATACTATATGTTAAACAAAATTCATCATGAATTATTGACCTAAGATCAATAATAAACTTGTATAAATGGATAAAATAAGAAATTGTAGAATGAGGCTTTCTCATAGTTGGATCATCAACTAATACTTGATTTTACCATTTAGTTAGTGAAAGTTAAGTATTAAAGTCTCTTAACATAAATCACAATGAAATAATTAATTATCATCAAAACTAATTATTGGATATAAGTTGTAATTAAACCATTTATTACAATATATAAACGTACATGAAAAAACAGTCCCGAAAATAAATCTGAAGACTACTTGTTATTTCTTTTCCCATCCCTTAATTACAACTATATTGGCGAAGTAAATTGAAGATTGAACTCCTGCACGCAGAATGACACCAAACCGAGAATACGAAGAATTTAAGAAGTTGAACAAATTAAAAAAAATGAAAGAGATAGGAATCTTGGAAATGCCACTTTGAGTGGCGAGATTTTTTGCTTTATTAACACTTACTTTCAGGTCCTTTGCAGTCCCAGTTAAACATTTGCATCGGTATCCTTATTGCCAGTATATATTCTTAAATCTTTGATAGCCGTGCAACATTTTTTGGAAGGCTTTCAGGCACCACCAGCCAAGAAAGCTCCGCAAGGCTCTAATCACATTTTAATGTTTTCGCATTTAACCGCACCAGCACGAGCAGCTTCTGCTTGGGTTGGGACTCTTGCATTAATGGCAACAACTAAACGCAACAATACCAAGCCCCACAAACCATTCATCTTCCTGTCTCTCTCGTATTGATACGATACCTACAGATGCTTCCAGCAGCTAGCTAGGTTAATTCGGTTACGTTGTGCCAATAACATTTTTTCGTGTGCCCCACTTATAGCTGGTCTCATGGATCTCTCGAGACTCTATTACTTGGTTCAGATGTTGAAATTAAACTATGTAAAGTTCAAAGTGGATAGATCAGCATATAGGAATTCAATAACTGGCTAACCACCGTTAGCTTACAATGTTTAGGAGATTTAATCTCGTTTGAAATGCAAACTGAAACTAGTCTTAAGGATATATGCAAATCACAGAATATATTACCAACACTGGAAGGAAGAAATTGTCACTGATACAGTGATACGATAATCTTATATAGTCGATAACATTTCGCACCATCACCCGTTGGTCTTAAACTTATGGTTTAAATGTTCAAATTATAATTTTAACCCTAATTATCTCTTTTCTGCAAGGCAATCTTGCATGTGAGAAAAGAAGGAAAAGCAAATAGCCACAAAAAGCTGCAGGAGGATAACAATAAGGAAAATAATAAGTCAGTCAAGAAAATTTCCAACATTTTTTTCTCACAATGTATGGAATTTCATGTGCATAATTTTCGTCCACCAAGGACTTTTCTCGTAGGAAAAGATCAAAGAACAATGTCCAAGATTACTAGTAGTGGCTGGTGAGATATTGCAAGAGAACTTCTTGTCAGGTATTAAAGAGATAGATCATCCTACCTCTTAAGTTGTGATAAGAAGATGGCTTATCAAGTACTAGAATTAGTTATCGTGAATTGTTATTTAATAGAAATATCCCTAGTTTGCATCCCCAAAAGACTAGTATCCCAACGGATGTCTAAGGTAGAGTTTGGTTGCAATATTGTTTAAATGTCAACATGGGAGATACCGACTTAAATTGATGGCCTTTTCTTTGATATAATATAAAGGCCAAATTTCAATGTCTTCACATGGTTATATTCAACATTCTAAATAAATGACAAAAAGAAAAATGAAATTTCTGACAACAACGTGAACAGAGTATTGTTATTTAGAGAGTGTCAGGGTTGTTTAGAAAGGCGTTAATTAAATTCAATAATGCAATTGAATTCAATTCACATGTTTAAAATACAAAAAATAGATGGCTTCAATTCATGCATGTTGAAACCCATCTACTTTATAAATTGAATCAACTCCTTTAAGTGTAGGAATTCAATTGAAGTTTAAGGAAGACACCTTTGAATAAAAAAATATTATTTGTTGTAAGTTTATAATCAAACATTCATCAAAGTTTATATATTTATTGTATGTTTTTATTGAATATAATTCTTTGCCCTGTTTTTCTTATCAAGAATCATTCTGTACCATTCAAAGGTAGCATCTTGCTCTTTTGCTTCTTCATTCTTTAGATTACTATTTCACTTCTCACTCTCTTGTACTTCACTTGATTGAATTTCAAAGATTATTAATTAAAATATTATTAATAATTAATTAACTATAATATAATTAATTAAAATATAATTCATTCATTAATTAAAATATTGTAATTAATTAATTAATTACAATATTTTAATTAATCAATAATTGTAATTGATTAATTATAAATATTGATTAATTAATTAAAATATAATAAATTTTTATTTCTTAATATTTTTTACAAATTAATGGTAATAGTAATCATTCCTTCCTCTTAACCAACCATCATAATTATAATAATAATATTCGTTATCGTTCTCCACTATATTCATTCTCATTCTAAACAATGTAATTGAATATATTTCTAATATTACTGAATTTGTTCCAAACAATGTAAATTGAATTCAATTTAATTTCATTAATCTAATTAAATCCAATTCGTTAATAAATTTAATTCAAAGATTTTCAAACAACCTATAATTTTTGTGACTTAACTCAATTCATTTGTTAACACACATGCTAAACAATCTTCGTAGGAAACAATTATCATAGTTGAATAATAGCCCCCTTTTTTTTTTTTCCTTTTTTCAGTGGAAAAGTATACAGTTTGATCATTATTACAACTCCTCAAAGTTTTATTCTTCACAGCAAAAGTTTGTGTTCCTCCAACACTTCTCTTTCTCTGCTTACATTCTGCACATTAAAAAACAAACGTGAAATAAGTATTGAACCCACATTAGGCGTCTATTTATAAGACTCAAAACTCTTAACTGACCAACAAGTTTGTGTTGTAAAGGTTTAGAAGTTATTTTGGCCACATGCAATTAATTACTTAGTTTCATCAACCAACACTCCCGCATATTTTAAGTAGTTATTGGCGTCCATCTTTTACATATTTGATTAATCTACCTTTATCGGTGATTATAGCAAAAAGGAAATAAATCAATTAATTATGAAAAGAAAAATCTTACTTGCTGCAGTCCATTTTGGTGCTAAAAGGCATATTAATGTCGGACTTGCATAACTTGGAAAGCTTACTGACTCTATCATCCTTAATGTTCATCTCTTTCGCAGCGTCTTTTAAGCATTTACACGCAGCTTGCTTAAGTTTTGGGCTGGCGTCAGAGGCACGTTTGCCGAATTTGGTGAGAACCTGACAGCAGTCTGAGGAAGGTGATGAGACGGAAGCAGTCAAGTATGGTACACAAGGTTGCACTGCATCTTTCACTTTCTTGCAAATAACAAGACCAGCAGATATAGGACTTGCATAACTCACAAGCAAAACCAGCAACACCAAACCCAAAAAGCCTTTCATGTTGCTATCTCTTTCTCTGTGTATTTAGCTAGCTGGGTATTGACAGGTGTTGATAGAAGGTCGGTTGGCACAAATTGAGCATGTTCATATGGTCTATTTATAGCTATTGTGTCCCTGCTCCCTTCAAACGGAAGTCATTGGTGGAATATGAGATTGGTTGGGCAATGCAAGTCAGGAATTGGATCATGACAAAGCTTTAGCGTTAAAATGCCGGAGAGGATCATTCAGTATAATGGAGCGTGCCAAATTGGAGCATAATCATAACCATGACATACATTCCAATGTTTAAACGTTTCGAGCTTATAAAATAGTTTACTATATAAAATTATACATCTGTGAAAAAAGAAAAAGAACATTTGAAACCAAGAAGCCTTTGGAAATGACAATTTAAAGAATAATGGAGTCGTGTTTTTACGAGCATAGAAAGAATATGGGACTCTTATAAGCAGTGGCGGATCCACAGTGGGGTGCCCCCATTGCTACCAACAGATTTCTTTAAAAAAAATTAGTTTTTTAAGTTTTACCCCCATAAAAAAAATAAAATTTTACTCATATTAAAATTTTACCCTATTAAAAATAAAATTTTATCTCTATTAAAATTTTGTCACAACTTAAAAAAATTTCTGGATCCGCCCCTACTTATAAGTTGAGTACACTTTTATCCCTCTAGAATTTCAATCCCTTTACAAAGTTGTGGTCTTGCAGGTTTCCGTTAGTCTTTAAACTCAAATACAATGGGATTGGGTTGTCTCGTATTGTCTCTCTATTCATCATTAGAGCCCATCCAGATCAAGGATAGGTACGAGTTTAGAAAATACTATGTCACAAAATTCCAGCAGCTGCCAAGAGTGAGAGTTGATCTTTTCTTTCAACCTTCACAAAAGGAGACATTGTTCACCGCAATCCGTTTTATATTTCCGACAATTAGGAAGTCGTTCAATGGTAGATCAGTCTCATTTTTTTTAATATAGTTTAAAGACATATTGTTTTTCATTCTGAACGGTGGAGATCTGGTTTAGAGGTCTGGAGGTTGGGTTTTTGGTTCCAAAATTGGACTAGTCTCAAGGTGTTTCTATAACTGACGAGTTTCACCATATTCTAATTTTGGTTTGTCATTGTTTGTCCGATTGGGCTGAATTTTGGTGAGTATGTTCCTTACTCATTTTTTTTTTGTTTTGAACGGTGAAGATTAGATTTGGACGGCTGGAACTTTTCTAGAATTTGTTAGAACAAAAGCCTTTGTTGTGATTGCTCTCTTAGTGCAGTTCTCTACTTTGATTTGTGGTTATATGAGATTAAGCCTTTGATTTCTGAATTACTATCGATCTCTTTAAGACAGTATTTGTGATAATGGATTTCATTTGTTTGGACTAAGAGAGGTCCCATGATTTTTTATCATTCACACCAAAGGAGTTTTTGCCACGTTAAATAATTATTGTGTTTTGTGATTGGTTTTTGATTTGTGTACTATTGGGGTAGCTTGTGACCATTTAGTTAGCTACCAATTTTTGCTTATTATTGCTCCTACTAGATTCATTCAAGTGAGGAAAGATTTATTAATTGATCGTTGCGTGTGTTATACCCGCTTCTTTCCCAACACAGTGAGTGTTATACCCGCTTCTTTCCCAACACAGTGATATTAGAGCCTAGTTAATTTGTTAATTGGGTCTATTTTTGCTTGTTTGAATGATGGAGGTACATATGAGTAAAATGATTTATTTGGATGGCACAAACTATCACACTTGGAAAGGAAAGATGAAAGATCTTCTATTTTTAAAGAAATTTCATTTGCTTGTATTTGCTACTAAGAAACCTGATTCTAAGTCAGATGTGTGTGATCCTTTGAAGGAAAAGTCATTTGGTGGTGCACAATATTTTGTGATTTTTATTGATGACCACTTAAAGAAGCTTTAGGTTCGGGTTTTAAAGGCGAAAGATCAAGTACTTGGTGCATTTAAAGAATTTCATGCTTGTGTTGAGAGAGAAACAGGCAAGAAGCTGAAATATGTTCGCACTGATAATGGAGGAGAATACTGTAGGCATTTTGATTCATATTGTAGAGAGCATTTTATTAGATACCAGAAGACATCTCCTAAGACTCCATAACTGAATGGCTTGGAAGAAAGGATGAATAGAACTTTCATGGAGAGAGTTAGAAGTATACTTTCAAATGCCAAACTACCTAATTCTTTTTGGGGTGAGGCATTGTATGCAGTTACACATGTTATCAATCTAACTCCTACTATTGCTTTGTAAAATGATGTTCCTTATAGATTTTGGTGTGGTAGAAAGCCTTCCTATGACCATTTGCAGGTATTTGGTTGCAAATGTTTTGTTCATATTCCTAAAGATGAAAGATTCAAGCTAGATTCCAAGACGAGACAATGTATTTTCATTGCCTATGGTTAAGATGAGTTTGGCTACTGATGTTATGACCCTGTTGAGAAGAAACTTGTTAAAAGTCGTGACGTAATCTTTGTAGAAGATCAGACTATTGAAGATATTAGCAAAGTGGAAAAATTAAAACCTCAGATTCAAGGTTTGGTTGATTTAGATCCAATTCCTTCAGCTCCTACACCTGATACAGTTGATGTTGAAAATCAGGTTGATCTTTAGGAATACTCAAGATAAGATGAGGTTGATATTCCTATAAATGACGCAACTGATGATCAATATGAGGTACTTGGTAAGGAACAAGAATTTCTACTCAAGAGGTCTACTAGAAATCGCATACCATCTATAAGGTATTCATCTAGTAAGTATGTGTTGTTGACAGATGTAGAGGAGCTTGAATGCTACTAAGAAGTTATTAAGAGTGACGAAAAGGTGAAATGGGTTGCAGCTATGAAAGATGAAATGCAATCCTTGTATGATAATGAGACATTTGAACTAGTCAAGCTTCCTAAAGATAGAAAAGCCTTAAAGAATAGGTGGATCTATAGGGTGAAGCAAGAGGAGAATTCATCATCTCCACGGTATAAAGCCAGATTAGTTGTTAAGGACTTAAGTCAGAAAAAGGGGATTGATTTTGAGGAGATTTTCTCACTAGTGTTCAAGATGTCTTCAATTTGAGTTATTTTAGGTTTGAATGCTACTCTTGATTTAGAGATTGAGCAGATGGATATAAAAACTACTTTTATACGGTGACTTAGAAGAGGAGATTTATATGGAGCAGTCTGAAGAATTTATGGTGAAGGATAAAGAAAGTTATGTTTGCATATTAAAAAAAAGCTTATATGGTTTGAAACAAGCGTCAAGGCAATGGTATAAGAAGTTTGAGTTTTTTATGGTCCAGAAAGGCTACAAGAAGACTACTTCTGATCATTGTGTTTTTGTGTAAAAATTTTCTGACAATGATTTCAGCACTTTGTTGTTATATGTTGATGACATGCTTATTATAGGTCCTAACTCTTCCAGAATTGTGAATTTGAAAAAAGAGTTGAGCAAATCCTTTGATATGAAGGATTTGGGGACAACAAAGCATATTCTTGGCATAAGAGTCATTCGTGATAGAAAGTGCAAGAAGTTATGGCTTTCACAAGAGAAGTACATTGAGAAGGTACTACATTGGTTCAATATGGCTATTGCTAAGGTTGTAAGTACACCTCTTCCTTAATATCTTAGATTGAGTTTGAAGCACTCTCCGTTCAGTGAGCAAGATAAAGAATACATGCAAAAGGTTCCTTATGCATCTGCAGTAGAAAGTTTAATGTATGCCATGGTTTATACTAGACAAGATATAACCCATGCAGTTGGTATTGTTAATAGATTTATTTCTAATCCAGGAAAGGAGCATTGGAATGCAGTAAAGTGGATTTTAAGATATCTTCGTGACACTTCAAGTTTGAAGCTATGTTATGGGACTCAAAAGCCAATGCTTTGTGGTTACACAGATTCTAATATGGCTGGAGATATTAATCTAAGAAAGTCTATTTTTGGCTATTTGATTACCTTTATAGGGGGAGTTGTGGAATGACAATCTAAGTTGCAAAAATGTATTGCTTGGTCTACTACAGAGACTGAATTTATTGCAGTCACTGAAGCATGTAAGGAGTTGTTATAGATGAAGAAGATTGTGAATGAGCTTGGGTTTACATAGAAGAGGCATGTTTTGTTTTGTGATAGCCATAGTACTATTCATCTTGGTAAGAATCTTACTTTCCATAATATATCCAAATATATTGATGTCAGGTATCATTGGATCTGTGATGTTTTGAATTCCAAGTCTATTGAGCTTGAAAAAAATTCATATTGATGAGAATGGTGTTGATATGTGCACAAAAGCTCTACCAAGAATGCAGTTTGAAGTTTGTCAATTAAGTATCAATTTGGCTACCTCTTCCACATAGTCAGGAAAAGGGATAATTGTTGGGTTTGGGTTCTCAACTGTGTGGTAAAACCCAAAATTTGTTGAAGCCCATTTCTTTTTAACCCATTAGGGTTAATTTTTTTCTTACTATTCAATCAAAAAAAAATTCCAGCAGCTGCCAAGAGTGAGAGAAGAGAGAAAGTTGGTCTTTTCTTTCAACATTCACAAAAGGAGATATTGTTCACTCCAACCCGTTTTATATTTCCAGCAACTAAAAAGTTGTTCACCGTTGGATGGGTCTCATTTTTGGAATACAATTTAAAGACATATTGTTCTTCATTCTGAACGGTGGAGATCTGTTTTAGAGGTCTAGAGGTTGGGTTTTTGGTTCCAAAATTGGACTGGTTTCAAGGTGTTTCCAGAATTGACGAGCTTTACCATATTCTAATTTTGGTTTATCATTCTTTATCCGATCGGGCTAAATTTTGATGAGCATGTTCCTTACTCATTGTTCTTTGTTTTAAACGGTGAAGATTGGATTTAGATGGCTGGAATGTTTCCAAAATTTGTTAGAACAGAAGCCTTTGTTGTGATTGCTCTCTTAGTATAGTTCTCTATTGATTTGTGGTTATATGAGATTGAGCTTTTGATTTCTAGATTATTGTGGCCGTTGATCTCTGTAAGACAATATTTATGATAGTGGATTTCATTTTCTTGGACCAAAACAGGTCCCGTGGTTTTTTATCCTTCACACTGAAGGAGTTTTTGTCATGTTAAATACTTATTGTATTTTGTGATTGGTTTTTGATTTGTGCATTATTGGGGTAGCTTATGATCATTTAGTTTGCTGTCAAGTTTTGCTCATTATTACTCTTAGTAGATTCATTCAAGTAGGGAAAGATTTATTGATTGATCGTTACATGTGTTATATCCACTTCCTTCCCAACAATTATAACCTCAATCACGATTTCACATTATCAAATTTTGGGGGAAGTTTTGCAGATGTGTTGCAATTAGTCAGAGATACTGCAAATCTTTATTGTAATATCCATGTTAAACATTAGCAACACATCTATATATGATAGAACTAAAAGATATCGGAATAAAAGTGTATTTTTAAACCTTGACATTTACAACAAAATATAAAATAGGCACTAACATTTGAAACTATTTAAATTAAACTCTAACATTTCAAAATAGATCCTAAATAAATAAAAAATTTAATAAAATTATCTTTTTTTTAATTAAAGGCCACTTTAACACTGACTTGATATTTTTATTTTTAATAAAAAAGGACCCTATGATAAGTAAAATTTATTGTCTCAAAATGTATAGAAGTAGACACATTTTTTATTATTAAAAACACTAGTTATATAATAATAAAATTAAATTTTTATTTAAAATATAAAAAATATTATCGACGTGATATTTAGCTGATAAAAAATTAAATTTGTCAAACCTTTTTACTTATATAGAGAACAATTTGAAAATATTAAAAGCGATAGAGGTTAAAGTTACAGTTGTAAATGTTAAAATTGAGAATATTTTTTTTTTTTGTAAAAGTGATCATAATTGCTACTTCCTCTTAATTTTTGAAACATGGTTGACATAGTACGATTACATTCAGACATCAAAGTTAACAAAAATCCAAAATGCGAGCAATGAGACCTGTGAAAAGAAGGGTCTACTGGAAACTTTCAAAAATATAAAGTGGAGATGAAACTAACTTTAATTTTAAAATATACATTATATCCTTGCTGATTTTTTAATATAATAAATATTATGTAAAAATTGAGATTAATTTACAAATATCAAATTTTATTAATTATATATTTTAACTGTTTTAAAATTTGTGCATATTAAATATTGTTCAGGAATATAATATAAAAGTTAAAAATTAGTAACTCTACGTACATAATATAATATTATGAAAATTAATGAATACATATATACGTACTAAATGTGAAATTAAGTAAATCAATTTTTAGATATAATTATTTTTAATGTATTTCAACCATTTGAAAATTTTCGTTTATTAGAATTTAATGTCACAAAATTTGAAGAATATTCTAATTTTTGCAGTGATGTTTTTCTAAGATAATAAATATATACCTATAAAATCAAGACCTATTTATAAATGAATATTGTTTAATTATTTATATACTTTGATCATTTTGAAATTTGAGTAATGTAAGTAATTTATAAATAAAAAAAGTGTTATGCAAAATTATTGCATTTGACGTGAAAGTAAATTAACTTATATAAATTTCATAATGTAATTTAATTATATTAAAACTTGGTACGTTACACTTTGCAATATAATGTTAAAGTTATACATTAAGTAGTAATGCATATAAAAAATATAATGAATTACACGTAACATGTAACAAGTTAATATAATAATATAAATAATGATCTGAATAGATATTTTTGTAAACATGTATCTATATGTATATATATACTAGCAGAGTAAAACTGCGCTATGCGTAGTAATAATGCCCAGTTAATTTAGTGAATTATAATGTAAGGAAAGAATAGTTATCGAATAATAGAAATTTTAAAAATGGTAGACAAATTTTATAAGGAAGATTTAAATATATTATATTGAAAATATAGAAGGTAGAATATAAAAATGTTAAATATTTTGTTATTAAAATAATATAAGATAATAATTAATATGAAGGGTGAATAAAAATTAATTGATTAGATAGTTCAAAGCATTAACGGTTTATTATGAACTGAAAAATATTTATTAATTGTTATTTAAGCATCATCAAAAAAGCATTAATTGTAAGAAATATATATAATTTAAAATATATAATAAAGTTCAAGTCAATATATTCTTAAAATTAATTAAAAATGACAAAATATATATGAACTAATTAGTCAATAATACTAAACATTAATTAATCTATTAATTATATAAATTTTTAAGGAAAGAATAGTTATCGAATAATAGAAATTTAAAATATGCTAGGCAAATTTTATAAGGAAAATTAAAATATATTATATTGAAAATATAAAAGGTAGAATATAAAAATGTAAAATATTTTGTTTTTGATGTGAACTTAAAAATACTAATTAGTTGTTATTTAAGCATAATTAAAAAAAGCATTAATTGTAGGAAATATATATGAAATTCGGATACGTTAACATTTGTTACATAAATATATAAAAATATATAATAAAGTTCAAGTCAATCTATTAATTATAATGTAATTAGCAAATTAATGATATATAAATTAAAATTATTCCAAAATGACAAAATATATATGAGCTAATTAGTCAATAATACAAAAAAATTAATTAATCTATAAATTATAATAATTTTTAAGTTAATTATAATTTATTACGTTATAATTATGAACAGTTAAATCAAAATAAACTAATTAGTTAAAAAATTAATCATATTTTAAGGGCAAAATTTTTTTTGTTGGTGTTAAATAAATTATAAACGTCTTAAGTATGTAACATAAAGAAATTGAGGGATCATAAATGTTAGTTGGTTAACATTAATCTGAAAATGTTGAGCCAAAGTAGCATCTAAATAGCCCAATCCTATCGGTGTTGGTTTCTTTGCTGCATATTTTATTATATATATATTTTATTAAGAACAAAGTTAATAATAATCAATATTGTTGTAATTACTTTTTGGTTTCGTCTTGGTTTGTTTTGTGTTAGTTTTTCGTGTGCTTTCGTCTTAGTTTTGCTTCAGTTTTCGTTTTAATTGTGCTTCAACCTTTGTCTTGTTAAGTCAAAATGACTTCTTGAATAATAATTTTGATGATAATGAAATCATAATATAAGAAAGTAAGACGAAAGGAATATGAGATGAAGGAGAAGCAGAAAGTAAGACGATAGAAACATGAGACGAAGTGAAGGCAGAAAGTAAGACAAAAGAAAATTAGACGAAGCGGAGGCAGAAAGTAAAACGAAAGAAAATGAGACAAAGCGGAGGCAAAAAGTAAGACGAAAGAAAATGAGACAAAGGGGAAGCAAAAAAGAAGACGAAGCGGAGGGAGAAAGTAAGACGAAAGAAAATGAGTCGAAGCGGAAGATCAAAACTAAGACAAAGGGACAATCAAACTAAGGAAGGTAAGACGAAGGAAGCGAAAACAGAAAATGAGACAAAGCGGAAATAGAAAATGAGACGAAACTAAAGGAGAAAGTAAGACGAAAGAAAATGAGACGAAGTGGACAACTTATGGTAGAACCCAATACAACACTCGAGCGTAAACATATCGAAGTTAAATGGGCAGAAGAAGATCGTTAGGCTACATCTTGATTAAGGCATTAAGTGAAAAAAGATTTAAAGAAATCAAACGGAATCTGAACATGGTAATGCTGAGCGTTGAGTTAAGAAGATAAAAAGATGTAAGAGTGAAGGTAACAGTAACAGTAACAGTAAGTTATAGACGGTAAATTCTGTTAGAAGAAAGTTTTCGAGGGAAAGCATCTCAAAGTCTTGAGAAGACCACCTATTCTAAAAGACTCTTGAAATATCCTGACATCGTCCTTTGAAGAACCCTCAAACAAACTGTTCATTAGTCTATTTGCTCACACTCATAACTTCACAAAACAACTTTACCTCCTTAAAGAATACATTTTTGCATTTAGTTCTTTGTTGATTTGATATACAAATGGATCAATCGATGAGTAGTGGAAGACTTGTTGATTTTGAATCTTTGAAGAGAGACCACATCAATATTGAACCGGAGATTGTGGCAGTTAGTTGGAAGAACTTCTTTGATGTTTATGAAACAGTTTACATGAATGAAGTATATGATTTCTGGAAGAATTTGGAAGTAGTATAAGATACTTTGGTATCAGTGGCAGATAGATTATCGGTTATTATTACATTGAAGTCAATCGAGAAGGCTATTGAGTGTCTATGCGTTGGAGTAAAGCTTGCGCATAAGGCGAGATGGATGGCTCAAGCTAGCATGGAGGAGATTGAGATTAATCGACAACTATATGGATGTAATAACCCAAATGAGAAGAAGGCGTCAAGGCTTGTGTTGAAAGTTAGGGTTCTACATTCACTACTTTTTCATTGAGTTCTATCAAGAACAGGATCAAGGAATCTAGTGACGACGCTGGATGAACAATGTCTGTTTCATCTACTCAATCGCCAACATATAGATCTTCTGTATCTTATCTTCCATTACATTATAAAGTTGAAGAAAGATTCAACTGTCGTACCTTATGGTATGATGCTAACAAGAATCTTCAGAGATTTTGAAATTTTCCTGGATAAAGGAAACTGGTTGAAGATAAATATTAAAAGCATCATTAATTCTACAACTATTAGTAGAATGGGCTTGAAGAATCAAGATAAAGAGGATAGAGATTTGAAGTCCTTAGCAAGGATTGAGGGGGAGGGTGGTGTGAAGGGAGGGTTCAATGAAAAAGGAATTCCGAGAAGAAAAAAAAAATCTCAATCAAGTGGTCGAAAGTTAACAGAAGAAATGAAGAAATCGTCAGGTGATTTGATGAAAATTAAGGCGATTTGTCAAAAAGAAGACAGTCAGTTAGGACAGTCAGAGAATCAAGTGATCTTCAAAAGAAAGGGCGAGACAGTCCTTTCGAAGAAACCTAAGCAAGGAAAAAGGTCTCCTAGAGTAAGAACCGTGTGCCAACAAGAGGCGAAGAAAAGAAAATCGTTGAGTCAAAGTGGAGACGCTGAAGTGACAACATCGCAGGCAGACAGTAAAAGGAAAAAAATCAGTCAAAAGAAGAGGACTCTAACTAGTGTTCAAAAGAAAAGTTTAGTTTCCGAACCATTGAGAAAGGAGGATTTGAAAATGAAGATTATTGCAGAAGTTGAACCTGTCAGGAGAAGCAATTGTATAATTATAAGAGAACCCCTGCAAAGGTTAGTCAAAGTATAATTTGATCCAATTTTGGTGAATAGTCATACATTACATCTGTTGAATGATGGTGAAAAATGGTTGTATAATATTTTGAGAGGTGAACAATCAGCACCATATCGAACAAAGAAGACCAAGGAGAAGTACACTATTTTTCCTATCACAAAGAAAACTGTGATAAAAATTGTACCTGACATGCAGCCACAACCTTATATTGTTCGCAATAATGAAAAGGGGAAGAAGAAAATATATCCTGAAGGGATGGCCAATGATCTGACAGAAGATCAGAAGCAAGCTGAAGTGAGAAATATAGATGAGGTGTGTTATGAAGGTCATCACAGAGGTACTTATGTTTCTTAATATATATCAAAGGCATCAGGAAGTAATTGTGGTTGTTGAACTACCGATGAAATGTCTCAGGTAGTTGGCAGAATAGCAGAAGGGCAGTACCGACCCATTAGAGTTAAACATATAACCTACAATATAGAGACTTTTATGCATTTAGATATGCACATTAGACCTTTGAGTTATATGTTCTCAATTGGAGATGTACTGCACCTATTTGGAAGATCAGTTCCAAGAATACTGAGACTTGATGACATTGATCACCCTGAACTAAACTTATCTTTCATACCCTCTCCTATTAAAGTCATTGAACAGAATGTTATACCTTCAAACGCATATAGTACAACTATTGGTTTTGAAGTAGTGGAGCAGAAGAATGATGATGGTTTAGCGGAAGAAATTGGAGAAATTAGTGAGAAGGTTAATTATCTGCATGTCTCAATGGGTGAGTTGCATAAAGAAGTAGCATATATACGAGAAGACCTCAAGTCACTTTGCAGTGAAATGAAGGAAATGCTTTATGGGATTATGAAACATCTTTGGTCGTGATTTTTTTATCATAACAAATAGAGGGAGAAAGGAGAAAATGAGAAACATAGGGGGAGAAGAAGAAGAAGAGAAGATGAGTAGTAAATGGAAAATGTATACTTTACAAATTGTTTTTCAATTGTATATTGATTATCTTTCTAAGAATATAATTTTTTATTATCATCAGAAAGGGGGAGATTGTTAAGTGAAAATGAGCCTTCGAATAATAATTTTGATGATAATGAAATAATAATATAAGAAAGTAAGACGAAAGGAAAATGAGACAAAGTGGAAGTACAAAGTAAGACGAAAGGAAAATGAGAGGAAGGGGAATGATAAAGTAAGACGAAAGAAAATGAGATGAAGCAGAAGCGGAAATTGAGACGAAAAATGTGCGGAAGCGGAAGCGGATAACTAAGACGAAGTTACAGTCAAACAAAGAAGAAGTGGAAGTCAAAGTAAGACGAAATGGAAGCAGAAAAGGACACGGAGCGGAAGCAAAAAATGAGACGAAGTGGAAGCAGAAAATGAGACGAAAGAAAATGAGAAGAAGCGAAACGATCAGTCAAATTATTGTGTTAATGTTAAGTTAATAAAATGATTATTATTTTCGCAGTTTAGTTTATACAGTTATCATTATAAATGTTATATACTATTTTATAATATTTTAAAATAATCAAATTTATTTTTGCAATTAGTTTAAATATTATATATATAGATATACGTAGTAATAACAAGTATATATATTACTAAATCATATTAATTAGCATATTAACTAATATATGTATATATAGCACATATATATACATTGTCTTGTCCACAATATTAATTAATTTATCTATTATTTAATCTATACTTTACAATTTCTTTTTCAATTGTATATTGATTATTTTTCTAAGAATATAATTGTTTGTTATCATTAAAAAGGGGGAGATTGTTAAGTCAAAATCATCTCTCCAATAATAAATTTGATGATAATTGATAACTTGCATTTTGTTATGTTAATTCTTTGTGTTTTATGTTCTTTTGGTAGGCTTTTGTGATGTTTTGTTTGTGTTTCTGTGGTAATTCGTGTCTTTGTATGTTCTAGGTGATGAAGTATCAAAGCGATGCAATTTAGAGTGAACTTGGCTAATCTAGAACTGAAGAGGATTTCAACATGACCATGTTATGTTGAAGTTATGTTGAAGCATTGAAGTCTTATTTTGACATTTAA
>JANJEY010000006.1:39475588-39488346 GCA_024703695.1 Erythroxylum cataractarum
GTGAAATATGGTGATGGTAGAAACTTGCTTCTTTCTCTCCTCTCTTCTCCTTTCTTCTCCCTTCTTTTAATTAAAACTAAGTGTTTTAATTCTTTACTAATGGGATGCACGATCTTACATGGGGAAGGGTCTAGAATGTTGAACCTTCTTTGACCAAATGGGTGAAATTAGCATTTTGCCCTTAGCTTATGTGAAATTACCATTATACCCTCCAAACTTTCCTAAATTTGCAATTAAGCCCAAAGTTGAGGAATCTCCAAAACTCTTATTTTTATTTTGGTCCTCAGATTTTTGAGAATTATAATTAAGCCCTTTAACTTTATAAAATTACAAATTAGTCCTCTAAGAATTGAAAATTTATGTTTAAGTCCTTTAACTTTTGACAATTTGCAAATAAGCCCTTATGTACGTCAACTTTTCCAATAAAACTTTCTAAGTGTCCAATAAGTCTATAAATTATGTTTAATCACCTCTAAGGCATTAAAACACATTTAATTTAACCACCATGGTCATATCCATCCAATGGACTCGGTTTTTCACACTTAAAAGCTTACTTGTCAGAAATCTCCAAGATTTCGCTTACCGATGAACTCTAAGTTCATGTAAGGGCATATAACACTATAAATAATTGGCATACCTATCAAAAGAATTCAAATTCATCTTTGAACTCATATACAACCATGTATATATCAATATACGGTAGTATTCTAAATGCAAAACAATCACCAAAGGGCTCAAAAAGTTCAGCATTACAAGTCTTCCCCTCCTCAAAAGAGTTTCCTCCTCGAAACTCCTAAGTTGAGAACACAAATAAATGGGGGTACTGACATCTCATAGTATCCTCAAGTTCCCTTGTCATCTCCTCAACCATCAAGCTAACCTAACCTTAAGTGCAATGTTTACATCCTTTTCTTCCTAATATTCCTTTATGAACAAGCTGTCTTCTTTTAATCATAACTCTCTCTAGAAAAAAATCCAATTACCATGACTCTTATGTCCCCCAAAAGTAGATTTCCATTAGTCTTAATATATCGAAAAATTACACAAACAGAATCTCCCTTTAAAATATAATCTCCATCCAATTATGTCTTGTTTTGGTAAGAAATAGACTGGAAACCAATACTCAACCCTTAATAAACCATTATCAATACATCTTCTAACAAAACCGTTTCACAAAAACATTAATAAGACATCAATAACCATTTTTATTTTTTATACTTTCACTAATTCAGACTCTAAAGTCCTCAAAAATTAGGAAATAATACAAGGTTCCTACATAGGGGTCTATCATAGGTAGTATTAGGGAAATAAGTATAACTCAAGCTCTAGTCACTATTTTTTCAATCCACTTTCATAGACGTTAAGTTAAGACATATATCTACAACTTTCATTCTTTGAGTTTCTTCAAATTCGTGCTTTAAGGATATGAAAAATAGATTGAAAGAGAAAGATAAAATCGAAACCAGATTTCAACTTACCTTGATAACTTCTTTCCTTCTCCTCTCATTTTCATTTTTCTCTCTCTTCTGACCTTATGGCAGACCTTCACTATTACTTCTATTACCTTTTCATCTATTTTCTCTTGAAAATTTAAAAAGGTCAAACTAATCCATCTGTCACTTACTTTAGGCTCCACATGTCACTCATTTTAAGGCTCCACATGTCACTCATTTTAAGGCTACACATTTCACCATTTGAAAAGCTACACATGTCACAATTTTAGAGTGCCATTTGTCGCAAACTTAAAGGGCCACTTGTCACAATTATACTCAAGCCACTTGTCATCCATTTAACTAAGCCATTTGTCACTTATTCCTAATTCACTAATTCAATTCCATCAAAACAAAATTCATGACAAAATCAACACACAATTACATCATGATCAGTAAAAACTTTCCTACCCCGGAACATGTCAAATGAGTGTATACACTATCTTGCAATGTTTTCTAAAATAACTCATTTGACTCAATCTAACATTTTAATCTCTTAACAATTTTAGGAGGCAGAATATTACAACTCTCCCCCTTAGAAAAATTTCAACCTCGAAATTCTTACTTGACTGATCAAATAGATGGGGGAATGCTATCTATATAGAATCGGAAAAAAAAAAGACATTGTTTAATAAAATAGATCAAACTAAGCTTAGCTTCTCCCAAATCATCCAATCGTTAAGGACATTAACGTAATAATCCGAGACTTGACTTCTCAACCAAAGACTTTTAACACCTAGACTCGATTCCTAAGGCTCATGCACTTTTTGAAAATAGAAATGACACTTTTGAAAATGTAAAAACCAACTCTGATACTAATTTAATTGTCACGACCCGGTACCACATCGTGCCCATAACAACCGTTGCATAACTAAGCTAAGGACACTAGCGGTATCCTTAATCCGATTTTGCAAGGCTAACTAAATATGTATTTGTTTCTCTTTTTCTTTAAATTCAGGCTGCACAATGGCTATGTTTTAAAAATCCCAAAAAAGATGCAAACAATTTCAAACACACTTCTATATTCACATCCAATTACAACTTTAGGACTTTAAAGTCCACTTAAGGCAATCTTAACAACAATATCAAAAGATTTATACATAAAGTCATTTCTAAAACATAAGGCAATCAAAAGTTAACTTACAAAATCATAAAGCATATCTACATAAACACAGTTCATAAGCCACTAGACCATAAAAGTACAATTTAAGACACTACCCACGTGTGGTAATACCCCAAAAATGTTAAAAGATCACACGATCCACTCAGAGCTTCAAACTCACTAAATTAATCTGCATGGCTGGAAGACAGAGGGGGTGAGTACACTAGGTACTCAGTGAACAGGAAAGACATATATCACAAATAGAATTCGATTCATATCAAGACGGTGTAGATAACCTATAAAGTGAATATATATATCACATGGAAAATGCATAGGCCCAGCCTATGACTCAACATATACCGGTTAGGAACCATATAGGCCTAGACTATTAACTCATTCATCCGATGAACATAGATTTCAGTTCCAATACACAAAAGCATAAAAATATCATATGTATAAATCATATATCGATAGGAAAACCAATATCATGATAAGCCAAAACAATCACGTGTGACACCACTAGTTGGCCAAACTAATGTGCATACCCACTGATACTCGATGTTGGCCCTACTTTCATCCGTGGTGAGTCCGAACTACAATCAACAAGAGTGTCATGACCCTAGGTGATGACCTCATCGGTGTCCAGACCTTAGGTATGGAATCACCCACGAGTTCCCTAGAAAGGTGTCGATACGGCGACTCGACTTTCATGTTTCATCGTCAAGGGTACGATAGTCACTTAATCAGTTGTGCCCAGCACACTATTGGCCAATCGTTTTCTCACCAATCACAAACAAATCATGTCCAATTATTAAGTATAAAATCAAATAAGGCATCATGCCTTTATTTATTAGTCCAACCGATAAAATAAAATCGTGCCATAACTCTAAGCCAAAAGAGAACAAAAACATGTAACATACATGACTCGATTATGCATATATAAACTCCAAAACATTATCTCATGAGATAAAAGTCATCTTTTGTACTCCAAATGCAAAGTTGTTCAAAAATGTAGTTTCAGAAAATAAAACATTGTCCTTTACATTTCCAGTTCAGATTGCTGGAAAACAATATCATTTCTCAAAATACATAATAAAAACATCAGTTGCACTCCAAGTGCAAAGAGTTATTGAAAACAATGTCATTTATTAAATACCTAAGCATATTAGCATCCAATTGAAATTTAAGTCTACCACACGTTGCCTAAGTTCAAAATTTACATACCAGTCATTATACTTGTCTTAGGATGTTCTAGTCCTATTTGAGAAATATGGTCTCCCCAACTCCCCTCAAAGAAGATATACTCTCTCTTAGCTTCAACAATCCTAGGTATGAGCTCCTTGATTTACAGCTCCCGAGTCCTTATACATAAAAAGACATATAATAAAAATACTACTTAAACATAAATTTCCTATTTATAGACCATCACATTAGCTTCTCTTTTGCATTTTCTAAGGCATTTAATGTCTTTAATCCAAACTTACTCATTTCATAACATAATTAAGCACATTTTTATCCAAGCATATTTGGCTTTTACTTGTCAATGTAAGCAACAATTCAAGTTTACTCTAAGTTGACATAAAAGTGTTTTCCAATGCACAGCATCAAAATTCTTAAATCCTAAAGCAAGTTCACTTAGGCATTTTATCAAACACCTAAAGGCATAGACTTGAAAGCCTCCTTCTAATGTACTTCTTCCTCATTTTCCATCATCAATTCACCTCATACATATATAATTAACATCATAGAGTTCATTTAAACTATCAATTTAAAAAAATATTCAAAATTTCACAAAGTTTCACCTAAAGGGGACAATTTCTATTTTGAATTAAAGAACCCTCTCCATGACACATTTCATTCGTCTAAACCCTGTTTCATACATATTCAAGCATGGAGAACAACATATCTCAACACCAAATTCAAAATCATAATGTAGAGAGAGATGAGACAAAATTTACCTAAATATTCCTTTAGTGATATCTTCAAATCCTTTGAGAATTTCTCAAATCTAATGATAGATTTGAGTTCCTTGACCCCAAATTAGATTAGAATACCTTGATTTAGGTTGAAGAGTAAAAAAGAAGTGTGAAATAGGGTGATGGTAGAAACTTGCTTCTTTTTCTCCTCTCTTCTCTTTTCTTCTCCATTCTTTTAATTAAAACAAAATGGTTTGAGTCTTCAATGAGGGGTGCGCGTCCATACATAAGAAGAGTCTAAAATTTTGACTCTTCTTTTAACAAAATATGGTGAATTTACCATTTTGCCCTTATGTTGTATGCAATTACCATTACACCCTTCAAACTTCCCTAAGTTTGCAATTAAGCCTAAATTTTAGGAATCTCCAAAAATTTTATTTTTATTTTGGTCTTTGGACTCTTGGAAATAATAACTAAGCCCCTTAACTTGATAAAATTACATATTGGTCTTCCAAGAATTGAAATATTATGTTTAAGTCCTTTGATTTTTAACAATTTACAAATAAGCCCTTATGTACATCAACTTTTCCAATTAAACTTTCTAATTGTCCAATAATTCTATAAATAATGTCTAATCACCTCCAAGGTATTAGAACAAATTTAATTCAACCATCATGATCATATCCATCCAATGGACTCGGTTTTTCATACTTAAAAGCTTATATGTCAGAAATTTCTAAGATTTCACATACAGATGAACTCTAAGTTCATGTAAGGGCATATAACATTATAAATCATTGGAATACATACAAAAAAGATTCAAATTCATCTTTGAACTCACATACAACCATGTATATATCAATATACAGTAGTATCTCTAGATACATAATAATCACCAAAGGGCTCAAAAAGTCCGGTGTTACAAGTCTAACGCTGGCTTGTAACCCAAGAGGGGACATAAAAGTGTTGGAATGTTGGGAGGGTTTAGAAGGCTGGGCTGAAAGTGGCTATCTCCGAGCTCTCTCGATCCAAGTTGGGAGTTCATTAATGCCTTCCTAGTGACGGCTAGGTTGGCTTGAGTCCTAAAGTGGAGGGTACTGCACGAGGCCGGCTTCACAGAGCAGCGACCACCTCCCGCTCTTAGCAATGGATGGGTAAAAAGTCGGTGCCTCTTGAGCCCCTAAAGCCTGATGGGCTTACCTCAATGAACCATCACTTTTTGTAACAACCCAGATCACCCGCTCACAGATATTATCTGCTTTGGGCCTTGGCCCAGCTAAGCCCTCACGGTTTTGCTCTTTCCCCTCTTAGGGAAGACGTGTCTGTAAGGGATAGGTATCCATACCCTTATAAAGCGTACTTCGTTTCCTTCTCTAACCGATGTGAGATCTCACACTCTCCACCTCCTTTAGGGCCCAGCCTAACTGGCACAACAGTTCGGATACCAACTCTGATATCACTGCAATAGCCCGAACTAATTCAGATCCAGGGTCTGGACTTTAAAAAAAGATGAAGATGAAAACCTGTATACGAAATTTCTTCAGTTGCTTACTCCAGATCACCCGCTTACAGATATTGTTTACTTTGAGCCTTGGTTTAGCTAAGTCCTCAAGGTTTTGCTCTTCCCCCTCTTAGGAAAGATGCGTCTATAAGAGAGAGGTATTTATACCCTTATAAGGCGTACTTCGTTCTCCTCTCCAATCGATGTGGGATCTCACAAAAGATATAAGTAAAAGAAAATTTTCCATATAAAAGCCTCTGTTCTCTAAGGTCTCGTGTCTAATTCTTGAACAAACTTGACCATTATCTTTTTAAGAGTAGGCTTCTTAGCTCGAGGTGCATGTTGCTGAAATCATAGTAGAGGGTTATTAGTTCCTTGCCCTTAATTTCTCTAAAAGAAATTGGAGTGATTCTTCCATATCGGATTGTATGTGTTGCTATATGGATTGTTTTAGGGTTTAGGAATATTCCCCATATAATCCAAATGCTTGGGTTGTAGTGTTTGGTAGTTTTGACCTGAATGTTCAAGCCCACGCACCTTAAACTACATAACTTGACCTTGTGGATTCATCATCAGTCTATCAGTTTTCTTGCTTAGTGTTTCCACCTGGTTTGCCAACTGAACCATTGTGTCCACTTTCGTAATTCTTCTCAAGTAGTAGCATGCTTAAGGAAATGAACAAACATAACTATGTTTGATTCCTGCCTTAACTCCATATGCATAATTGGTTTTCACCCAATCTCTTACTATAATAGTGTGCAAGCTTGTTTCCAAGATTCTAGCGAGAATGTTTAAGAATTCTCTAAACATCCATATAACTTAAGGAGCCATTATTCCAAGCAGATCTATGTCTAATAACATCTTATTGGTGCAAGAGCTATTGAAGGAATATAATTCCAGAAGAGCAATTAGGAGTTATGCAATGAAGATTGAATTTTCCAAGGCTTTTGACTCTATAAACTGGAACTATATCCACATATATCTTCATTCCTTTGGTTTTCCTTCCAAGTTCATTAACTAGATTTATTCTTGTTCCTAATAACCTACTATAGCTTTCTCATCTCCCTTCAAGATCTTCAAAAAAGCCAACAGGGCAAGGGGACCCAATTCCCCGTTATCTATTCACTTTGGTAATAGAAGTATTAGCTAGTATGATCAATCACAACATAAATAGAAATCATGGATTGTCTTTCATAGCAAATGTAAGGAGATGAAGATCACAGAATTAACATTTGCAGATGACTTGATTTTGTTATATGGTGTTAATCCCTTTTCCCTGAGGCTTATGGAGAGTGTTTTGAAGGATTTATCTAACATTTCAAGGCTGAAAGTTCACATGCAGAAGAGTATAATCTATATTTCCAACGATGATAAGAATCCTTAGAGATTGAACTCTATTTCAGGTTTAAGTTTGGATAATTTATCTTTCAAATATTTAGGAGTGCGTTTTGCTTCAAAGTATCCTATGTTTGATGACTTTTGTCGCTTTTTAAAGATGTTCAAAAGGAAAAAAGAACTCTTATCAGAACGAGTTTCTATAATACTAGAAGATTACATCTAGTTTCCTTAGTTTTGAGAAAGCTGCACACAAATTGGAGCTCACATCTTCTATTACCTAGGAGGTTGAACAAATAAATAGAAAAAAGCATAAAGAATTTCCTAGGGATTGGAAAATCTTTTTGTGCTAAAGGAGCCAAGATCAAATGGTATGATTTGTGTTTATCTAAAGAAGGAGGCATTGGACTAGTGTCCTTAAAAATGATATAAAATATGCTTGTTGCCTAAAGGATTTGGAGATTGTATAATTGTAAAGAGGCATTATGTTCCAAATGGGCCAAGGAATTCTATCTTAATGAAAACTGCTTCTAGTTATTAAAGATTGATAAAACACACTTTCAGACTTTCATACAAATGCTAAGAAAGAGAGATTAGGTTTATTCACATATTAAAACCGTGGCAGGAAATAGGAATTCTTCCAGATTTTGGTTTGATAAATTGGACTAATTATAGTCCATTAAGTGAAAAGGCTTCCCTGTGTTAAGTGAGATCGAGAATTCCTCTCAATTCTGGAGTTAACACTGTGTTGCAAGCAGATAACTATAGTTGTAATTTTAGAGGAGATAATTACTACCCTAGCAATAAACCAAACACAATAGAGGAGCACAAAGTTATTTGGCTAAGTGACAACTCTAATAACTTTACAAATTCCTCTTGTCTAAAACTTTTAGTCCCCATTCTTCAAGATAGAGATGACAATGGATTAGACTAGGCTGAGGTTGCCCATACTCGAGCTCGACCCAAAAATTTAAACTCAGGCCTAAGCTTAGCTTGAAGCTCAATCACGCTTGAAACCCATGATGCGAGACTTAATTAGCCCTAGTTTGACCTTATCTTTTGTTTTTTAATTTAAAATAAAAAAGACGTTATTTTACATAAAATGACATTTTTATAAAAAATTTCGAGCAACCCTGCTTGAACTCAACCTAAAGCGTAAAAAGCTTTTAAAAGGTCCCAGGCCTAGCCCAAAGCTCTTTCAAACTGAACCAAATTGACTTCGGGTCAGGCCAAGCCTGAGCTTATTTGCCAAGCTTACTCCTAGAGTGTATTGATATGATATAGTCTGGAAGAAAACTTTGATACTTGAAGCCTCTTTGATTTCGTGGACTATTGCGTAACATAGGTTGATTACCAAAGACAAGCTTCATGAATCACCGATAGAATTTGTGTATTATGCAAGACAGCTACAAAGACAATTCGTCATCTCTCCTTTCAATGTCAATTCTCCAACACTATTTGGTCCATAATTCAGAACATGCTCAATTTATATTTTGGTGAATCTGATTGGAGGGAAATACTGAAATGGGCTAACGATATGATTAGGAGGATAAGACAACTCCTTCCTCAGGACGTCCATCAATTGATGTATTTATTTAATTTGGAGAGAAAGAAAACATAGGTTGTTTAGAGGACATGCATTAGAGAAGCTTGTGGTTGCATACAACACTGATTGCTGGATAAAGGAAATTTTATATGCTCACAAAACTTATTTAGATGCTAGATCTTCAATGAGGACTAGATGTCACAGGTGAGATAAGGAACCTCTGATTTTATTGTTTTATGGAAAGTAGATGTACTGCACAATCAGCCTAGTTAGGCTCTAACAGTTGTTAGAAAAAAAAATGTTTCTATTTTAATCTCATCCTTTTAAAGTATTGATCAATGTTTAATTTTCAAAAACAATTATTTGAATGATAAAAGTTTTTTCTAAGATTCTTTATGAAAATTATTTAAATTTAGGAAAAAGCATGTACAGATATAAGCGATTTGACTTCACAGACCAAATTATATGTTTGATACCTAACTTTGAAGATATGTAAACAGTTTACTAATACAACAAAATGAGAATTTATTTTTTGTCTTTCCCACGTGATTAAGCAAACCAAAATAAGAATGTCTATTATTCATAAGAGTGATTAAGAAAGACATGCAACATACCAGTGTGAATCAATCACTTTCAAAACCTCAATGCTATATTAGATATATAATATAATCACTTTACTCTTACGGTAAATCAAGTCTGCTATTAAAGAAAAAGTTGAAAATTCTATTTTTATAAGAGTGCCAAAAATAAGATTCCATTGAAAAATGGAGACTAGTTCTTTTCATAATCATCTTGAATCATTGGTCTCTACTACCTACATTTAATTTCCTATCACAATCAAATTACATAATTAGAATGAAAAATGACATTTTTTACCATCTTTCCTACATTATTTAGCTACAACCTGAGTTCCACTACATCACCATCTTTGAGTTCTGTATTTGGCAATACAAGCTGACCATTAACCACTATCAGCTTTCCTTCTAGCCCTACTCTTCTAGCAGCATCTGCTGCGGTGCTGCCATTACTTAACCTCATTATTTCACCATGGGGCCAACAAACAATCACCACCTCACCAAGGGTAACTGAATCAGGAGTGGCATAGGACTCACTGTCTGACTTTAGGCATCCAAGATTCGATTCAGAGCGTAGTTGCTCCTCCCAACGAAGCATTGTTCTCAACAAACGCACCTAAGATATTAATGTGAAATTTACAGATGATATATCGTTAGATGTAACCAATCCATCCCTACAAATTAACATCATATGTTTTATTTGCAAGAATAAGTACACATTACATGATGCCGATGATTGTATACAAAAAATTATATTAACCATAAGAATCCTTTTTTTTTGACTCCTTTTAGTAGTTGAGAAAGAAAGCATCAATAAACAGTTACGTGTCCCTTTAAAGTATAGATGGCATGATCAACTCTTCACTTATGCAAATGTGGGTTCTAAACTCACTATTACAATCCAAAACATTTTCTGACGACTTCATGACCAACTCCAAACGTATTTAAAAGAAAATACAACTAATAATCATATATAGAAGATTCAAGTTACAAACTATATGACTATGTTTGGACCAAAATGTATCACAACAGTGAAAGAACTATCATGTATTTCGCATCTCTCTCTACCAATAACCAAATATAGCGCCATTGAAATTAAACAGATCTGTGCTAAGAGAATGATTGTATGCTAACCTTGTTGTTGATGCTAGCTTCTACAGAAGTGGAAACAACAGAGCCTACACTTGGCCTAAAGGAAATGGAATCAACAGGTTTGCCCTCAAAAACAGCAGATACAACATCCCAATAGTCAGATTCCTCTTGCTCCGTTAATTCAATTATCTGGATGAAGGTTGGTAGCAAGCGCTCAAATTGGTCTTGCTGCATGGCAACCGTCATTCATTAAACTCTGCTCTATTTTACAAAATACGAAGCTTAATTTTCAAAAAGAAAACATCTAAAGCTTACATCAGGTGCATGATTAAAAAAAGGAATAGATAGTCTACGAAGATTCTTAGTGCCCGAAAGTTATAGCTTACTTAACATGAATGGGAAAAAATAGTATGCTTTCGCGAAGGTCATGAAACAAATTGAAATAAAATATTATTAAGTACTTTGTTTTCACTCATATAATATTTTCTTTTGTTGTTTTTTACTAAAATGAAATATATTAATTGTAACATCACCAAATTCTAAACAAACTTTCAATTCCTTTTGACAATTTTGTTGCTTGTTCAAATGCTATCATAAATAAACTCGAGGTATAAGTTCCTAATGCACATACCTTATGGTACATACCGTCTCGACAAAGTGTATACTTCTCAAGGAATGTACACCAATCCCCATGTCCTGGTTCACACCACCATTTATCCGAGACCTGAAAATCCAGATAGGCAACACATAAAATTTCAGCAACTAATCCTACCAATAGAGTTTAAACAAAATGGAAAAGGAGGCAATTTTTGGACCATAGTTATCTCATTTTCAGTTAACCACTTTATTTTGTCAGCAGAATATTACAACAAAGAACTTCATGAAACAGGGAGTAACTATTTTGCATATTAGTATCAAACGCCCAAAAGTGATTTTACCAACAATGTAAGTTAAGCATGACAACACAGAGAACTTTTAGCCACAAAAATTGTCTCCTCTCAGTGACAATTCTAATCTTATGTACAGAATACAAGCTGAATTTCAATCCTTAACAATATCTAAACTACCATATGCTATTTACAACTAATAGACTCTACTTATAAAAAGATTTTCAAATCTATAATCATACAAAAGGCACAAAATCTGCGTAAGACAGGCTGCATCAAATCTTCCTGATGTTTGAGATAGGCAGAAAATGATAGAGAAATATTTCACCACACTTAACAGCCTTGCAAGTCTATTTATACAGAATTCCTACCCTTATAAGGAAACCCTAAAACATGCAAAATAGAATAACTCTAATATTGGCAGAGACATAACCATAATATAGACAATAATACAGCCATAAAATAAACAATTATACAGCTGTAAAACATATTAAGCATTCAAAAAATGTCGCTGTCAAAACTCCTCAAGGTGGTGCATGAATATCTGGCATGTCCATTTTGCAGACTAAGTCATGAAATGATTTATTACCTAAGAAGCACAGACACAGACACGGGACACGACACGGACACAGGGACACACCAACTTCTAAAATTTGGTAGACACGAACACGGCATATACATATATTATAAAATTTAGAATCAAGAAAAAAATTCAGAATTCATAATATGATATATATATTGATTAATGTGTTTCAAAACTTCCAACATTTTGATAGTTCATACATATTTGGTATTTTATAAGCCTCTCTAAAAAAACATAGAGCATATATTCTATTAAGCAATTTGTCAACAGTCTCCTATCCAAAAGTAGAATTAGTCATTCACATGGGTATTTACAACCAAAAAATCTAATTAAAGTATCCACCATCTAATCACTTTACTCTCAAATGTTGGCATTGTTTTCATCAGCAAAGATCATACTCTCCAACTCTGGTTCATCAAGTGAAAGATTGACAACTTCAAGGATTCCATGATCATCATCAATTAGTGAAAACTCATCTGCTGCAATATCCCACATCATTGTTTCTCCTTGTTTGTATTGTGAAGATTTTCTTGAAAGGAGTCACAAATTAGTATGAATGTATACTAAACTCTCAACACGCTTATGTTTGATCTTGTTCCTTTTAATGGAGTGAATAAACTCCAATTTCTTTCACAACAAGATGAAGACGATGGCTGTCCAAGTAACTTGAGAGCAATCTTTTGAAGAATTGGAGCATGAACACCATGAACTAGCCACCAAGATTTTGCATC
>JANJEY010000006.1:39489506-39500219 GCA_024703695.1 Erythroxylum cataractarum
AGGTCTTCTTTGTGGATCACTCCACCCATCACTTACAATGCTCACTCCTTTTAGATTCCATGTATTCTTTATAGGTTAAAGAAGCGTCTCAACATGTTCTCTTTCTTTGTCAAGTAAAGTTGTTCTCAACTTGTTGTAACTCGGAGGAACATAACCACTAATATAATTATTAGCGGCAAAAGAGAAAGCTCTGATGAAATGAGGATTCCTTGCGAGATGAAAAGGCAATCCTGAAGAGTAAAACATTCTAACTATCTCAAGATCTAAATTTTCTCTAGCTTGCATGTTGAAAGCATCCTCTACAGGTCCCGATGTTGTCCTCTTTCTTGAATCAAAACTACTAATAAATGATGATTCACTAGTTGAGAAATTTTGAGATTGACTAGATAAGGGTGGAAGAGGGACAGGTCTTGCCTTGAAATTTTCAATCAACAATGTAGCTTCATTGTCAATTTTTTTAAGTTCTGTCACCTTTGAGGATGAAATGTCACCACAAACTCGAATTCTCTTGCTGACAATTTCAACAGATGCGCCTTTACCCTAGTGTAAGAACCTCTGAATGAGTTATGGCAAAAACTACACTCAAATTCAAAGTTTCCACCACCCTCTATTTTATTTTTCTTGACCACATATTTCCACAGTGGTTTTTTCTGGATTTTCTTATTCAGCACCACTACTAGAAGCCATGGAAAAAGGAGAATAGTGGATTGAAATACCTAATGAAGATACCAAATTATATTAACAAACAAGTAAAGAATATCAAGAATCAATAAAGTATTTTTGTATCAATGAAGAAAGCAAGAGCTTGTATCTTAATTAGACAAAAGTAGGATTCCAAACATTGGGCAAATTATTTTTTCAGAAAAGTCAGCTTATTCAATCAAGAAATTAAACATGGAGTAGCATTACAACAAAAGCAAGCTACGTAATGGTTTCAAAAGATGGATAACATTTAGTTAATACTTGAAAAGTGAAAACAGTCCTGAACTTTTGAACATTTGTTAATCCCATTGAGTCAATAGGTAACCAGTCTTCTAGTTTTGTACATCTTAATAATCCAATGACGCCAACGAGAAGTGTCATTCCAAAAGCCACACATGGTCATTAAAATAATGAGAAAACACAGATGTTGATTGATTTTGGCAAAAAACCTACACATGGTCATTAAAATAATAACAAAACAGTACACAGATGGTCGATTGATCTTGGAAGAGAAAGCTACACTTGGTCATTAAAATAATAAGAAAATAGTACATGGTCTGATCTTGAAAGAGAAAGCTACACATGGTCATTAAAATAATAAGAAAACAGTACATGGCTGATTGATCTTGGAAGAGAAAGCTACACATGATCATTAAAATAATAAGAAAACAGTACATGTACAGATGGTAGATTGATCTTGGACGAGAAAGCTACACCATGGTCATTAAAATAATAAGAGGCCGTGTAAAAACCCAAAAGCCACACATGGTCATTAAAATAATAAGAACTTGGAAACATTGAAACACCGATGATTGAAAAGAAAACACAGTCTACACAGATGATTCAAATACCGAGTGGCGATGCTTCGTGACGGTGACTGCTTGAGCTCGACATCAACTGGAAAGCAACGACAAGCGACAGGCGTTTGAGGGAGTGTGGACAGCTTCGACTAAAATGGATGAGAAAGCTAGGGAGCAAGATTTGTGAAAGAGATAAATCGGCGGGACAGAAGAAGGAATTTGAGAAGTTCTTTCTTAATAAGGAAGACGTCGACTATTTGCGCCGTAGCCAAGTCGTACTGAGCCGTCTCGAGCTGTATTCGAGCTGTATCTACGCCGTATCCTAGCCGAAAAAATATTTATTTTTTATGACACGTACGGACACGTGTCCGTGTCCAACACGTGTCGGCCACACAAACACGACAACGTTTTGCTGTGTCAGTGCTTCAGAGTTTATTACTATGCCCTTCGATAAAAAGTTAAGCTAGCTAACCTGCTGAAACCACAAGAGAAATGTTCTACTAGATATTAGCTTTCCTAATTAACCAACACATTCCTTATGTAGAAGTTTATTGAGAGTTTTATTTTCAAACTTATTCAGACAACCACTCTAGTCGGGCATTTAAGTAGAACCTTGAGGCATACCTCATGGTTCTTAAAAGATACACCTTAATCAGTCAAGATTATCTCCTTGATTACAAGGAGAGTTTCCTAAACTAAATTACAATAACTTGCCTTTAACTAAGGAGGTTTAAAAACAGAAAAATTATTCCTAAGAATTTGCTCCTAATTAACAGAATTTTGTCCAGCTTTTCCACATCTTAAGAATATCATCATCCTTTTTGCACTAATTCTAGAATTGTATAAAAAGGTTCAAAGCACAATGACCAAATTGTTTGCAACAATTATTTAACAGTGCTCATGTCCCTTCCTATTAGCTTATCTTGTGCTTCATAAGCCATAGGAATCAACTGGGGGCTTTGGAGGTCAACGTTGGCTTGACTGTGAAGATGATGCTCCTTAATAAACAAATTATTGAGACATGCATCTAAAAATGGGACAAGATCTTTGGTTCATATGACTAGATTTGTTGCCTTCAAATTAAGGTCTTAGTTTCATAAGAAATTGAACCCTTTTAGTAGTTTCAAGAACGTGTTGAAAATAATATTTGTATCGGGCAAAAGATTCATAAAGTTAAGAGTAGAGATAAAACATAGAGAGACTTCCCCATTAGAGAGTGGCTAACCAATATTCAAGATGAAGCTAATGAGAGGTTCTATGATGATGGTAAAGCCTCTTTAGATAAGACAACATCTCTTTTGTGGTCTTGAATAGACAAAGATTTAAGATGAGTTGGGCTTGACACATCCCAAAATTTATTCCATGATTTGAGCATTTTAGACCTCCTTGATGTTTTTGTCCTAGTTCTTACTTCTGTTAGGAGTAGGATTTCTACCACATTGCCTCATAAATCCCTACATTTAACAAATATATTGAAGTGGAATGTAAGTTGAGCAATTTTTGCCATTAATACAAGCTAAAAAATTTCTAGATTTATCCTAAGGCATGATGTTGAGAGACTAGATTTGAGATTAAAAATGTGGAATAATCAAGGAAAAGGAGCCAAATAATTGACGACTAGGAGCAACACAAATGTTGAGATAAACTGTTATCGTCCCTGGCAATGGATCTGGTTACGGGTCTAGAGGTGGGGGTTTCTGGACTTTCGGTTGTAAAAAAAAACAATTATTTCTTTTATGACCTATGGTTGCTATTTTTTCGGGCTCGTCAGAGAGAACCTGAGACCTCTTGAGTTTGAAGTACTCAAAGACTTGGGGAAATTTTTCTATCCCTTTTTCCATTCATCGAAGGTCAAATAAATAGTTTTGCGGAGAAACAACTTGCCCTACAACTCAGGGGTCCATAAACAAACATGATCACTACACTGCATAAAACTAGGAACATGAACAATTGATTAACTGTCACATAAAATTAAATAAATAAAAACGAAAACTATAAGAAAACCAATTCTACTACTGTTGCGCTGGCTTCTTCCTAAGGCCATGTGTCCAATTCTGCTAATGTTGCACTGGCATCTTCGTAAGGCCATGTGTGAACCTTTTATAAACGTTAATAACATTACCCTCTCACTCCAAACGATGCTTGTACTGAAGCGGAAACTGAAGGAAGCGTTCCTATATAGAAGTGACAGCTTCCCAAGAAACATTCGTAGGAGAGGAATCTTGCCAATGTACTAGGACCTCTGGAACTGAATTATGAACTCTATGGTCCAAAATAGCCAAAGGCTGTTGATGTAGTGAAGTAATATTTTTGGATGGCAAACAAATAGAAAGTAAACGAACGAAGATATCAATGTGGAAGTAGTCTTGTTCGAGACGGACAAATCTCCAATACAAGTATAATTTCAAATCACTCTTTTCACACCGAATGGAAAGAACCTAGGTTTAATTTATAATAAAAATGAAAACAAAAAGTCTGAGATAGTGGAGGCCGTGTCACCATTCCTTCACATCACTTGTTCACAAGCTAGTTAGTTTCCACCTTCCTGTTCTTGAGCTAACTGTATTGCATCATCAACAAGACCAAATAAAGATAAGAATTGGGCGACAACTAGCTCCTCTTTTCTATCACGTGCAAGTTGCTCTTTGAGTCTTCTGGCATAGACCCGTAAGGGTCGTGAGTTTGTATCAATGCTATCCCTTTGGAAAAACGACTTGTCCTCAAGTCGAAATGTGGGAAATTGACCTTGAATTAAGTCATAATTGTCCTAAGATGCTTCCTCTATTCGCCTGTCTTTCCATTCAATTAATAATTCTAAGGTAGGAGTTCCCCTGTCAAGGATCCAACGATGAGATTGTACCTGAGCTGGGAAAAGTAGTAATTCCCCATCTTTTAAAATTGGTAGGGGTGGTGGAGATGCAAGGAACTGGCCTCTTGCTGGTCGTAATAGTGATACATGAAAAATGGGATGCAAGCGAGAATTTGATGGGAGCTCAAGTTCATATACAACCTTAGCCACCTGTCATATGACTTTATACGGCCCAAAGAAATGAGGAGACAGTTTCTGGAATTTCCATTTAGCAAGAGATTTCTGTCTATATGGTTGTAATCACAAGAACACATAATCACCAGCATTGAAACTTAACTCTCTTAGATGGGAATTTGCGTGGGCTTTCATCCGAGCTTGCATCTTCATAAGGATGTCCTTAAGCAGCCGCAACATTTGATCTCGTTCAATTAATTGTTGCTCTAAATCAGCAATCATTGCTATTGGAGGTGGGGAACGACCATAAACCACTGAAAAAGGACTAGTATTGGTGGAAGTATGATACCCGGTATTATAAGAATATATTGACCATGATAGATAAGAACTCCATGCAAATGGTTGATCCTGAACAAAGCATCTTAGATAAGCTTCTAAGCCCCTGTTGATTACTTCAGTTTGTCTATCGGTCTAAGGATGATAACTCGTGCTCATCTTCAATTTTGTTTTGCAACGTTTGAAAAGTTCTTGCCAGAAATTACTTAGAAACACCGCATCCCTATCAGAAACAATGGATCTAGGGATGCCATGAAGGCGAACAACCTCTCTACAAAAATGTTCGGCCACTTTTTTGGCTGTAAAGGGATGAGCTAAGGGTATGAAGTGGGCATATTTGCTTAACCTATCAACTAAAACCAAAATTGTATCAAAGCTGTTAGATTTTGGGAGACCCACTATGAAGTCCATAGAAACTTCTTCCCAAATCTGTTCTGGAATTGGCAAAAGTTGAAGAAGACCTGCTGGTGCCAATGCTTAATATTTGTTTGTTGGCAGCGGAAGCAATTCTGCAGGTATTGCTTGACGTCTTGCTTGAGATTAGGCCAATAAAAATTATTGGAGACACGTTTCAAAGTCTTAAGGTAACCACCATGACCACCAGTTGGAGTGTCATGAGACTCAAAAAGAATTTTGCCATGCAAGCTGTCATCTGCAGGTATTACAAGTTTGCCTTTGTAGTAAAGTTTGTGACCACTGATGGAGAAATGTGGAACGGCTTGTGGATTTGATTGGAGTCTCCATAATTGTTCATGTGTGTGTATCAGCCTTTATTGCTTTTTGCAAATCAATCAAATCAAGGGCCACAGGCATCACCAAAGTAAAAAGATCAATCTACTGGGGTCACCTTGAAAGGGAATCTGCTCCTTTGTTCTCTTTTCCTGCACGATACAACATTGTAAAGTCATAGGGCATGAGTTTTACCAAAAGTCGCTGCTGTTCTGTGGTAGTAACTCGTTGCCCCAAAAGGTATTTGAGTGTGTAACGATCGATTTTGAGGAAGAAATGTCTGCCCAGTAGGTAGTGCTTCCATTTTTGAAGTGCCAATACCACAGCTAAGAGTTCTCTCTCATATGCCGATTTTAATTGGTTAGAAAAATATAAACCTTTACTGAAATAAGCAACTGGGTGCTCGGATTGCGAAAGTATGGCACCAACTCCTAAACTTGCATCGCTTTCAACAGTAAATTCTTGTGAAAAGTCTGGAAATCGTAAAAGTGGGACTGTGGTATTAGCCTTAAGTCGTAGAAAAGCTTCATCCACTGCCGGTGTCCATTGAAAGACATTTTTCTTGGTCAGATTGGTCAATGGACGTGCAATCAGCCCATAATTCTTCATGAAGCATCGGTAATAACCTGTTAAACCTAGAAATCCTCTCAGCATCTTGACATTGGTAGGAATTGGCTAGCATTGAACTGTTGCAACCTTCTCTTTTTGCACCTGTACGCCATTTTCAGATATAACATGCCCCAAAAAATTGATATATGACTTAGCAAATAAGCATTTAGAAGACTTTGCATAGAATTGATGATCTTGTAACAAGGAAAGGGTCTCACGTAGATGCAGTTGGTGCTGGTTTTCGTCTTTACTATAAATCAAAATGTCATCAAAGAAGACAAGTATGAATTTACGGAGATGGGGGTGGAATAAATCATTCATGGTAGCCTAGAATGTAGAAGGAGCATGATTAACCCAAAGGGCATAACCACAAATTCATAATGACCAGAGTGAGTTTTGAAAGCTATCTTGGGAATGTCCTCCAGGTTAACCCGAATCTGGTGGTAACCTGATCTTAAATCAATTAAAAAAAAAACTTTTGCACCATTCAATTCATCTAGGAGCTCATCATTATTAGGTATGGGGTATTTATCTGGAATAGTGATCTTATTAAGAGCTCGGTAGTCCACACACATAAGCCATGTGCCTTCTTTCTTGGACACTAGGAGTACTGGACTTGCGAATGGATTGGAACTGGGTTTGATAAATCCCTTTTTCAATAATTCCGCCACTTGAAATTCAAATTTTTTTTTGGTTATAGGGGTAACGGTATGGTCGGATATTAGGAGGCTGGGAATTGGTAATTAAGGGTATAGAATGGGTGTGATTTCTGAAGGGGGGGGAGTGTCTCGGGTTCTTGAAAATGATGAAAAATTCTGAAGGGACTCCTTGAAGCTTGTGCTTCTGGCCATCAAAGGTAAAGATGAGAAACATCTCATTCCAATTAAGCCTGCACTGTATTGAGAGAGGAGAGCCATTGGATTCTGCTTGAGCCTAATTTGGATTCAAATTCAAGGGCTAGGCTCATAGCTTTATAAACTGTACAAGGCTCGTGGATCCTTACATCAGCTTTGAGGTCTTCTCTGAGTCCGTTGATAAACACACCCAGTAAGCAATGTTCAGGCCAGTTGGTGACTCGAGCAGATCGTCGAGTGAATTCCTGTCAGTACTCCTGAACAGTGTCATTCTATTTAATGCTACAAAAGAATTCATCGGGGTTCTAAAATTCTGCTGGGCCATAGTTTTCTTGAAAAGCTTGGACTAACTCTTCCTAGTGTACAATAGCACAATCATTATTGAGTCAAGAAAAGAAATCCAAAGCATCACCTTCCAAATACATGGACGTGATATCTACTTTTAATTCGTCTGGCGTCTGATAGTATCTGAAATATTTTTTTGCTTTTAAAATCCATCCTCTAGGATCACCGTCGTCTTACTTAGGAAATTCTATCTTTGTATGAGGACGCTGGTTGGAATTACGATGCCATTAGGGTGACTCAGCATCATCTCCATCATGTTTATGCCAATTGGTTTGGCGTTGGAATTGGGGCAGATTTGCAGGTTCTTTCCCTAGTCGCCATTCGACGTGGGAGGATGATTGGTTGGCGACGTTACTCTGGTTTGCTTCAATCGCAGCTACCTTTGCTACCAAGGAGTCTGTGGTTTCCAAATGGGATGTTATGGCTGCGAGTTGGTTAGCTATTGAGTTTGGTGGAGGGTTAGGTGAGGAGAGACGAGTATTTTGGGGCTCAGGTTGTAGATTAGTGGAGGTGGAACGTGTATTCACCATTGGAATCGTTGTTGCTCTGATACCAGTGATGTAGTGAAGTAATATTTTTGGATGGCAAACAAATATAAAGTAAACGAATGAAGATATTAATGTGGAAGTAGTCATGTCCGAGACGGACAAATCTCCAATACAAGTATAATTTCAAATCACTCTTTTCACACCGAATGTAAAGAACCTAGGTTTAATTTATAATAAAAATGAAAACAAAAAGTCTGAGATAGTGGAGAACGTGTCACCATTCCTTCACGTCACTTGTTCACAAGCTAGTTAGTTTCCACCTTCCTGTTCTTGTGCTAACTGTATCGCATCATTAGGAAGACCAAATAAAGATAAGAATTGGGCAGCAACTAACTCCTCTTCTCTATCACGTGCAAGTTGCTCTTTGGGTCTTCTGGCATAGACCCATAAGGGTCGTGGGTTTGTACCAATTCAGTAACTTCAGTAATCGTAGGAGGAAGAGAAGCCTCAATGGGACAGGAACCTGCATGAAACGCATTCAGTTTAGAAAAATGAAACATCGGTTGGACCTTCGAATTGGCCGGAAGGTCGAGCTTGTAGGCCATAGCACCAATTTTAGCCAAGATACGGAAAGGGCCATAGAACTTAGGCAAAAGTTTCTGGTGCTTGCGTTAAGTAACCGTAAGTTACTAGTAAGGCTGGAGTTTGAGTAAAACCTGATCACCAATCTGAAAAGTTACATCTCGGCGATGAGAGTCGTACGCATGCTTCATCGGTTGTTGAGCACGAAGAAGATTGTCTCTTAAAGAAAACAGTAGCTCATCTCTGGTTTTGAGGGCTTGATCAACTGCAACGAGTTTAGCAAGACCACCCAGGATAATAAGAAAGTAGCTGAGGAGGAGGCCTGCCATATACCACTTCGAAAGGAGTTGTTTTGAAAGCAGAATGAAAACTAGTATTATAACAGTATTTAGCCCATGAAAGCCAATCCATCCACTTTGTTGGACGATCACTTGTGAAGCAACGAAGATAAATTTCAATTGTCCAATTTACCACCTCAGTTTGACCGTCGGTTTGAGGATGGTATGCGGAATTGAACGAGAGAGTAGTACCCTGAAGATAGAACAACTCCTTCCAAAAAGCACTAGTAAAAGTGACGTCACGATCACTTACAATTGATACAAGCAACCCATGTAATTTGAAAATATTATCGAAGAAAACGTGAACAACTGTCACTGCTATGTAAGGATGGGAGAGCGGACAAAAGTGACTGTATTTTGAAAAACGATCTACCACCACCAATATGACATTCTTCCCATGAGACGTAGGCAAACTATCAATAAAATCAAGAGAAATATCAGTCCAAATCTGGGAGGGGACTAGTAAAGGAAAGAGTAAACCTGCTGGTCGAAGAGATTCAGATTTATGGCGCTGACAGATGCCACAATTGCGAACAAAGTCCCGAATTTGTTTTTTCATGCCTGCCCAATAGAAATCTTTTGATATGCGGTGTAGGGTCTTCTGGTAACCCTCATGACCCTGATTGTGCAAAGCAGAAACAACCATCTGAATCGAAGGAGATGTTGAGGGAAGATAGACGCGGTTCTTGTAAAAAAGCAAAACCTTGACGAAAATCCCACTGAATTTCAGCAGATTGTTGCTGAATATCATAAATAATATTCTGGATTTCAGTTGAAGCTTGTTGTTCATGGCGAATGGCATCGAATAAACTTAGTTGGGGAATGGAAATAACCATTAAGGTAGAGTTTGCTTCATCACGCCTAGATAAGGCATCAGCTACTTTATTCTGGGGACCAGATTTATATTCAACAGTAAAAGAATAGTCCAAAAGCTTACCAAGCGAATATTGTTGACGTGGGGATAAAAAACTTTGCTCCAGTAAAAATTTCAGACTATAATGGTCTGTCCGAACAAGAAATTGTTGGCCCCACAAATAAGAGCGCCAATGTTTGATGGCCTTGACCAAACCAATCAGTTCTTTTTCAAAAGCAGGAAGGCTCCTATGTTGTTGAGGCATCTGTTGACTGAAAAAGGCTATAGGTTTTCCATTATGAAGTAACACTGCACCAATACCATAATCCGAAGCATCACATTCTACCACAAATAATTGAGAAAAATCGGGAAGAGCTAGGACAAAAGGACTTTTCATAGCAGATTTGAGTTGTTCAAAAGCAATGGAAGATTGTTCAGACCATTGAAAAGAATTTTTCTTCAACATAGAAGTAAGCGGAGCTGCTATTAACCCATAATTAGGAACAAATTTAAGATAATATCTGGTAAAACCAAAAAAACCATGAAGAGCTCTGATGGTTGTTGGTTTGGGCCAATCAGCCATAGCTGCGACTTTACTAGCATCGACTGTATCTCCCTGTTGAGAAACAATACAGCCTAAATAAGCAATTTCTGTCTGTCCAAAAGAACATTTTGTCTTCTTGAGATAAAGGTGGTGATCCCAAAGCAATTGAAAAGTAATTCTCAAATGATGAAGATGCTTTACCCATGTGTGACTGTACACCAAAATATCGTCAAAAAACACAAGGATAAATTTCCTCAAGTAAGAGAATACCTCATTCATGAGAGACTGAAATGTAGAAGGAGCATTGGTGAGGCCAAACGACATAACCAAAAATTCAAAATGGTCATGATGAATCCGAAAACCTATTTTCTCAATATCATTAGCATTCATTCGACCTGATGGTATCCCGATCGAAGATCCAACTTTGTAAAGTATTTAGCACCCATCAATTCTTCCAAAAGTTCATCAATCATAGGGATGGGGAACTTATCCTTGACAGTTTTGGCATTCAGAGCTCTATAATCAACACATAGACGCCATGACTTGTCAG
>JANJEY010000006.1:39548573-39558573 GCA_024703695.1 Erythroxylum cataractarum
AATTAAAATATTGAATGACGAAAAGATTAAAGTATACTGCATAGCCCTGCATGGATAAGTTAAAATCAATTACTTTGACATTCATGATATTTGGGTAATCATGATAGGTTGTCAGACATCAATCATGATTTATGATTATAAATTATTTAATTAGAGAATTAAAGATAAATTAAAAGAAATTTTAATTTATCTAATTCTAATTATGAATTAGAATTATAATTTATAGCATTTTCAATTTATTAGGAATCTAATGAGTCACACATCAAAGAGCAATTTGTAAAAGAAAAATCAATTTAATTAAGTTAGATTTAATTATAAAGTTTAAGAAACTTTGGTAATTAAATATGAGATATTTGATTTTATTAAAATTAAATTAATTATATTTTGATTTTGATTTTGATTTTAATTATAATTAAAGAGATTTAATTTTAATAAAAGACTCTTATAATTTTTGCTATTTAAAGGGAAGAGTTTTGTAGAAGCTATCACTTTTTTTATTTTCTTCATCTCAAATCAGTTTGAGAATTGCTCTGTGGATACTATCAGAGGCTGGACACTTAACAACTCATGATTGATCAATCGGAAAAAGTTTCAAAGATTTTTCAACATAAAAGCTAACAAGCTATGATTTCTAAATCGTTTTATGTTTTATTCAAGTTTATTCAATTATTGGGGTCTGCTTGGAATCTATAAAATTTTTGTTTTCGCTGCGTCTGTGATTTGATCACAGTCGGATTTCAACACTATCCCCATCGTTACTAGTGATCTCTTGTAAGTCTCAACCTATCACCTCGTCGCCCCGTCGGCTTATTATAATCTATCCAATAGCCATTATAATCGTTAATCTCTCGCAACCCATTACAACCTTAATACCCATCACAAGTTGCAACTTGACGCAATTCCCGAGTTCACAACTCGCAGTATTCCCAATAATCACATCACACCACACGCACCCTACGACCTATCACACATGCTAGACTCTACCTTTGGTCCTCCATCATTGCCTTTATGTTGTGTAGTGTTGGAAATTTCCATTATTGTGAGCTTGTGCATGTGATAAACCAAGGTTGTATTTTGCAAGCAAAAATCAGAAGCTAGAATCATGTGTAATAATTGATAAATTGACAATGTTAATTGCTTGTGTTATAGACTTGAGGTGTGTGGCTTGTGAATTGTGATTGTGGAAGTTTGGACTTGTGTCATTCATAAACATTCAGAGTGTATTGTTTGGAATAGGTTATGTTTCTATGATGATTGGAAATTATAATTTTGAATTGGATTACAAATTTAAGGCTATTCATTTGTTGGTTGAAATTTGAAATTAGGTTATGAATTTGAGTTCGTTCATTTGTTGTCTAAAATCTGAGATTGAGATCCATTAAAATTTGTATGAAACATTAGTCTTTATTATAAATTAGGTAATACATTATAAATCGAATTTTGTAATCATTAAAATGGATTGGTCAATTTATCGTTGAATTATATAATTAGTAATTATACAAATTGAGTTATAGTTGTGAGTTCATGTTTGTTATTGAATTAATCAACTAATCAATAATCATACAAAATAAGTTATAGTTAACAGTTTATGTTTGAATCAAATAATCATATAAAATATATTATAGTTGTGAATTTATGTTTAAATTATGTAATTATATAACTTATATTTGTAACTTTATGGTTGAATTATGTGATTACATAAATTGAATTATATATGTGAATTTACGGTTGAATTATGTAATAATACAAAGTGAGTTATATTTGTGACATGATTTTATGATTGAATTATATAATCATATAAAATATGTTATAGTTGTGAGTTCATTTTTTAATTATATAATTACACAAAATACTTTTTAGTCGTGACCTTATGTTTGAATTATGTAATCACATAAAATAAATTATAGTTGTAAAAGTACAATAATCAATATATATATTTGATGTTTAGGTTAAGAAATAAAAATTAGAATTTCTTAGGTAGAATGTGCTTAAGCATCAAATTTCTTAAGGAATCATTCTTTTAAGTTCATGAAATTCACTTGCATGTTTATACCATATAATTATTGAGAAACTATTATTAATCTATTTCTTCTTTTTTATACAACTTTATTTTTATGTGAAATTATTAAGTTAATTTTGAATATGTCTTCATTTCTATAAATAAATATAAAAAAGTTCAAGTACTCTTGATAATTCGGCAGCTTTAGGAAGATTCGACGATCTAGTTTAGGTTCATGATATATTGGTTTTTGGAATAAAGAATCATATCATTTGTTTATATTGTAATAAGAATTTGAAAGGTGAGAGAATCATAAGATTAAAAAAGCATTTAGCTAGGAATTAAAGGTGATATAAGCCTTGTAAGAAAGTTAGCCTAACATGAAATGACAAATGAAAACTTTGCTTAAAGAGAATCAGCATAAGAAAGACAGAAGGCAAAGACTAAACTATAAAATTAGTAGCGGAAGTTCCTTTTGCGAAGACATGTTTCAAAAATTTTTTGCACCACGAACAAATCCTAAAGCTTAACCTTCAATCGTAATGCCTTATATTTCAGAGAAGCGGCTCATAATGTGGACATGACAATGGCTAGATAGTGGTATAATTCAAGTATAGCATTCAATGTTGCTTAATTTTATTATTATCAGCGTATCGTGGATGTTATCACCTCTTACGGTTCAGGATACAAAGCTCCTTCAATTGATGACTATAAAAGTAAACTTTTAAGTACTCTGTTTATGAAATAAACTATTATTTGGATAAAAGAAGAATGACTTGATCTACTTTTAGGTATTCAATCATGTGTAATGGTTGGATAAATAGAAAACAAGATCCTATTATTAATTTTTTGGTTTATTATGTAGGGATAATAACGTTTATGAAATCCATTAATACATCTAGCCTGATTAGGAATGCTAATACTCTGTTTAAGATATTTGATGAAGTTTAGAATGAAACTAGGCCAAAAAATATTGTTGAGTTCATTATTGATAATCATGCTACTTAAAAAATAGTTAAAAGAAGATTGCAAAGCATATATAATTATTTTTATTGAATTCCTTGTGCTACACATCACATTAGCCTAATGTTGGAATATATAAAAGATATTATATATATTTTCTATTATTGATGAGAATATGCAGAAAGTGAAAAGAAAGTGACTAAGTTCATCTACAATCATGTAAGGGTCCTCAATTTAATAAGAAAGGATTTCACTAGTGATAGGAATTATATTGTCTTCTTATTATAAGATTTGCAACAAATTTGTTATCACTTCAGTTTTTTGTTCTAATAAAGGAGTTAAGGTAAATTTTTACAAGTAATAAGTAAGTTACATACAAGCATGTTAAGTTTAATGTTAGATAGGAGGTTTCTATAATTATACTTGAAGGTCAAGAATTATGGTCTCAATTTCAATTTGTTATCCTAGTTTACGAGGCTTTAGTAAGGGTACTTCGTCTAGCTGATAGTGATGAGAAGACAATAATGGATTTTTTTAATGATTCATAGAGAGGGTGAAGGAAGCAGTTAAAGGCAATATGAAAAATAAGCCTTCTTTGTACACACCTTATTTTGCAATCATCAATGAGAGATGGAAAAGACAACTTTACTCTTTGTTGTTTACAAAAATTGAAGATAATAAAGGAATGTTATTAACTATTACAAATATTGTTGCTCATAAGATGATACAAGATATCCTAATCTCACAAATGAAGACTTATAGGGATGCTTTTGATGATTTCGGGATTGATAAGTGATATTTGTTATAGGATTGTCTGATGATTTCGGGATTGATAAGTGATATTTGTTATAATATTATCTAAGTCATTTTATGTGATAATGTGTATGTTTAATATAAATACTAGGATGTTTAGCCTAGCTTTTGTGTTATTTTCATATAACTGATAAATTGCACGTTAGGTTATAAATGATGGTTTTTAAGCTTAGGTTTTGCATGCTTTTTATGTGTTTTGATGTATATACAACTTGCATGGTTGTACGTCAATGTTTGGGTAGGATTTGGACCTTGTTTGTGTTGATTATCCATCTTGCATGGTTGTATGTCAATGTTTGGGTAGGATTTGGATCCTATTTGTGTTAATTATCAACTTACTTGCATATAGACTTGTTGTAGGTATCAAAGGAGAAAGCTGAAATTTCCTAGGTTTTAAGATCATACTTTAACAACTTATTTTGTTTTATCAATATTTCTTTGTGATTTAGTAGTTGATTTATTTTGTTTTCTATTCTTCACAAAGGTGTCTTTCTTCTATGATTTCCTTATAAATCTATTTCCATAACTAAATTATCTCACTTAGATCGTCCTATTTTCAATTAACATATTCGAACCTTTAAACGTTACCTTTCTAAGTTGAGACTTGTTCCTTTTTCTTTTTCCTCTTCCCAATCTTGATACTGCTTTTGATATTCTTCATATATGTATAGGCGATGGTCTTAAGCATTGACTCATATAAAACACTCTCCCTTATGACATAGACTTTAAGGAGCTCAAAATCCTAACTCTTTTCCACTATAAGATAGGGTTGGTTTCTTACACTTACCATATTTTCAGTGGGCAATGGTTTTCATTCAATAATTTTAACCTGTGCCTTTTTGTATTATTATATTCATTTATTTCATACCTTACTCAACCTCTTTTTCTAATTATTTTTGTTCTTATCCAAATAATTAATTCAAATTACTAGCTTAGGAAAATCTAGATGGTAGTCTACCAGATATTTTAATTAAGGGATATCTCATTAAATTAGATGAAATTTCCTAATCACATAAGTTGGACCTTAAGTTATCATCTGGTAATACTAAACAGAGGTAAGTAGTCAAACCTAGTCATACATTTAATAAATTTAAAGATGTATTCATTGGCATAACCATTTGCAACTGTTAATTTAAAGACTGACTCACATATAGCCCTAAGTCTTCTATACCTAATAAGCAAACTTTCTAATTAGGAAAAAATGCCTAAATTAAAAATAAAAATATCATATATTTAGATCGTATGTCTTAAAATCTAAATGTAAATTGAGTACGACAATAAAGTTATCCCTCCCCAGTTTTATCACGTCAATATACTTCTCTTAATGTCTCTATTAAGAATGTTAACATAGGAATTGTTTGGTTATACACCACTTAGTTAAATGGACATATCACTTTTTCATCAATGACATCTAGATATATGAGAATAAAACAAGGCCATAAATGTCCAATATTATTCTGTGCAATTAAACTACATTATTTTAACTACTTGTAATATATATGAATTAAAGACCAAGACCATCCCTTGCTTCACTTGATGCCTTTATTTAATATATGTTCCCCTTCTATTTGAAATAACTTAAGCAAAATATTTTTACTTTATAAGGAGGTTCATAAAAACATATGCACAGTTTACTACTTTAAATGGTATTTTCAACAACTTTTGGAACTTCATAGTATAAATTAGATCTTTTAACAGAAGGTGAAGTACAATAATTTAGGTTCCAGAACTTTATAATAATGTTCATTATTGACCATCATGCTTTGATAACTAATAGTTCTTGAATTTTTCAATTATATCTAGGAATAATCCTTAATCACCATTTCTAGTAAGCTTAAATCTCCTTATTGAATGTTGATCTCATATAGTTGTTTCTCAAAATTTTAAGAATACAGCTTATAGTTCTTTTTTCAAGTCTTATCATTTTCATGGTTTTCGATGAATAAGACCTCTATTTCAAATTTATTTAATGATAAAATCCTTACAAAATAAATCTTGCGATAGAATTAAGTGTTAAATATAAAAAATAATGGAAATGTAAACTCAAACTAAATAAAAAAGAATTCAATAAAGAAAATTTCAAAAGGAAAGATGGAAATACTCTTATAGATAGGAGTTCTCTATAATAGATCCTCTAATTAATATCCTCGAATAAGGGGCTTTGAAATGGAATTCTAATTTAATTGGTTTCTTCCTAAATAAAAGACATGCTTTCTAGGAAGTCAACTTATGGGATCCTCTCCATTAAAAGTCCATAGGCTTGCTGGAACTTTTGGCTAACAAAGAAAAGTTGTTCCTCTTTAAGTTTTCTTCCCCAAAATATGCTCAAAAGGAAGTTGAAACAAGTCTATGGAATTTTTATAACCAACTTGTATTTATACATAGATGGAAACATGGCTTTAATATGCAAAACACTAAGGTAAATTAGATTCCTTTATAGCTTAAAATTCATAACCTTCCATTGGAGTATTGGACTATTATAGGCTTAAGCTATCTTATTAGCTACCTTATTTTTTGAAAATTAAAGATTTCATTATAAGAAAATATATACAATCTAGAGGACAAACAAGTATAATCCATATTATAGAGATTTAAGGTTCCTAGGAATCGTCTACATCTTGAGATCGAGGGAACTTGCAAGACCACTTAGTCTAGTATTACACCAATCCCAACCTGCTCTTCATGCTATTTATCATATTTGCAGCTATTCCTCTGGCTAACATGACCAATCTACAATGTAGGAAGATGGCCTGCCTGAAAAACCATCTCACTGCTTTTACTTTCTTGTTTGAATACTCTGCAATTGCGCTCTTTCCATATATAGTACACCAAACCTGCCCAACTTAACCTAATGGCTTTGAGATCAGTCGCATTATGCACTCTAATTTCCCTAACCAAGCAATAGTTTCACTCTAAGAATTTGTTGGTCGGGCCATGTTGAGTATATTCTGCAACCGATACCAGACTTGTTTGGTATACTTGCATCTAATCATGAGGTGTTCCGAACTTCCCATTTCTGCATTACATAATTGACAACTCAAATTTCTAATGGAGAACCTGATCTTATTTATTGAAAGCAACCCTCTATTGATTCCCATCCATAAGATGAATAAATGAGCTAGATTAAGATCACTATCCCATACTAAGGCTGCCCATTCCTACCTTGTGCTTTGTGTAGCCTGTAATAATGTTTTATAGGCTTTTATGTTGAATTTCCTTGAGTTATCTACTAGCCCCTGAATTTCATCCCACTCTACTTCCTGACATCATGACAACTCTTCCATGATGAAACTGACACTTCTACTATTGTGGAAGGGCTATATCCACTAATTATTTTGAATAAGCATACTTACTTTAGTAGTTGGATTCACCACCAATTTAAAGCCCTATGCTTCCTCCACTTTATATAGAGGACCTTTACAGTGCCAATTATCATACCAAAAAGATGTGCCTTCTCCATTCCCAATCCTGTGAAACACTTGACTCTACATCCATTGTCTGGTCCCTAGATTTTCTTTGAGAGTGCTTGACGTATCTTGTCTTGACTATAGGATCCAAATACTTTTGTGCTTAATGAATACATTGTGTATCCATTTCACCTCTAAATCCTCCTTTTTGTAGCACAACCACTATAAATTCCACCCCTACTCACCCAATGATTCATCCTTACAGAATGGATGCCTAATCCCCCTGTTGCTTAGGTCTACAAATTTTGTCCCAACTAATTTTTGCTTTGCTTCTGTCTTGGTTTGTTCCGTTCCACAAGAATTCCCTATGCCTCATGTCGATTTCCTTATGGATACTTTTGGGAATGGATAAATAGTTAATGCAATAAGTAGTAAGATTGCTCAGTATTGTCTGAATTAGCTATAGACTGCCCTCATAACTAAGGAGTCGATTATTCCATAGGTTGATTTTGCCATGAATTAAATTTGATAGAGGTTTACAATCCACAACATTGATTCTTCTTTGAGAAATTGGTACCCCCAAGTATTTGAAGGGTAGTTGCCCTTGTGTTAATGCCATCTCAATAGTTGTATCTATTTGAGTTGCAAGATGAATAGAAACAACTCTTCAAAGGGTTACATCTTAAACTTGAAATCTCTTGGAATTCCTTCATTGCTTGCAACATTATATCAATTGAGTTTTCTCAGCCTTGAAAAAACAATCAGTAGGATCCATTAAACCAAAATTCAAGATCAACTTAAAATTCAAAACATATGCAATTCACAATTTCAAAACCTATCACACTTATTTTCATGAACATGTAACATTTCAACTACGGTATAATTTGAGGCCTTACAATTCTCTCCCCCTTAAAGAATTTTCTCTTCGAAATTCATACCTAATGAGAACAGCTAAGGGTATTGAGTTTTTATGGTCAATTATGGCTCCCAAGTTGCTTCCTCGAGTCCATGGTGTTACTAAAGTGCTTTCACTAGATGTATTTGCTTATTTATGAGTTGTCAGACTTCTCTGGCCAAAATAGACATAGGCCCTTCCTAATAAGACAAATCTGATCATACATGAATTTCTTGCACGGGAATCTTATGTGCATCATCTGACCGATATCTTCTCAATATGAAAACATGAAATACATCATATAACTTGGCCAATTATTCTAAAAGAGCTAACAAATAAGCTACTGCTCCAACTCACTTAAGAATCTCATAAGGACCGATGTATCGTGGGCTGAACTTACCTTTCTTCCGAAATCGAAGTATATGTTTCCATATTGATACTTTCAAAAATACCTTATCAGTAACTTGATACTCAATATCTTTTCTTTTTAAATCAACTTAGGACTTCTACCTATCACTGGTAGCTTTCAATCTTTATTGGATAACTTGAACTTTTTCTTCATTATCTTTCACAATATCAATCCTGATCATCTTGTCCTCTCATAATTTAGTCCAACATACCAGAGTTCTGCACTTCCTACCACATAGAGCTTTATAAGGCACCATGCCAATGCTAGTCTGATAACTGTTGTTATAAGCAAACTCCATTAGAGCAAAATAGTTATCCTAACTTCTCGGGAATTCTAACACACAACCCTGAAGCATATCTTCCAACACCTAAATAACTCGTTCAGATTGTCCATTTGTCTGGGGATAGAAAGCGCTACTAAACTTGACTTGAGTTTTTTGCAAACTTTTCTAGAATCTCGAAGTAAATCAGATCACGATCAGAAATAATAGATAATAATGCCTATGTAACCTCACTATCTCATTCACATATAAGTCTACAAGCCTATCCAATGAATAATCAGGATGAACAGATAGAAAGTGAGTAGACTTGGTAAACTTATCAACAATCACCTATACAACATCATACTTCCTTTAAGTGAGAGGAAGTCCAGTGACAAAATTTATGTTAATATTATCCCATTTCCATTGAGGAGTTGAAATATGATGTAACAAGCCATATGGGACCTAGTGCTTAGCTTTAACTTGCTAACATGTCAAACATTTAGATACATAATCCACCATATCACATTTCATACCTGACTACTAGTAATGCTGCTTTAGATCTTGATACATTTTATTTATACCAAGATGCATTGTAAAAACAGAATTTTGGACTTCAAACAATAGCCTTTTCTTCAAGTCATCACAAGCTAGAACACACAGTTGATCTTTATAATATAAATCATCATCATTTTTCACAGAAAAGCCATATTGTTTACCTTCTCGAGTTGCCAAGATAAGTTGTTGCAACTTATCATCAACTTTTTGAGCATCACAAATCTCTTATCTCAAAGTAGGCCTAGCTTTTAATTGAGCTATTAAAGCCCCATCAGATGTAAGTCCCCACTCGCCCTGCTGCATTGACAATGTTGAAATAGTCTTCTGACTTAATGCATCTAGCATGATATTAGCCTTAGCTGGATGGTAATCCATAATACAGTCGTAATCTTTAAATAGTTCCAACCAATATTGTTGTCTCATATTAAGTTCCTTCTAAGTAAGCAGGTACTTCAAAATTTTATGATTAGTAAAAATCCTACACTTTTCACTATACAAGTAGTGACGCCAAATTTTTAAAGCAAACACTACCGCTGTAATTTCAAGATCATGTCTAGGGTAGTTTTGTTTGTGAGGCTTTAGTTGCTAAGAGGCATATGCAACTACCATTCCATCCTTCATGATACAATCATATTTTATATATTTTTAGAACTTTATATTTAGCATCTTGCATGTGTTTTATGGATATTTATGGCCT
>JANJEY010000006.1:39977023-39988935 GCA_024703695.1 Erythroxylum cataractarum
AGGTTTTGATGAACCAATTAAGTTGAGATTTGAGAAGTTGTGAATTGAATTTGTTGTTTGGATTGTTATGAAGTGTTAGGCATTTGAATAAGTGAATTAGTGAAGATTATAGGTGTATATGATGTTAGATTGGTTGTAGGAAGTTTTGGAAATGATTTGGAGGGGTTTTGGGAAGCTATGTCTGTTAAACGGATATGGAAGTCTGTTTAATGGACCTTCTTAGGTCAAAAGGACCCCTTGTTTCACTTATGTCCGTTAGACGGACATGGATGTCTGTTTAACGGACTTTCTCGGACCAAATGGTGCTTCTAAGGTCGTGAATGTCCGTCCATTTCGTCCAAGGCCGTGAATTTCCGTTAAACGGACTTTCACGGGTCAACTTGTTAAAATCACCATTTTTTATGCTTCTAGAGGCCGAATATGATTTTGTGGTCTTCATGAAAGTTGTAGATATAGAAGTCTACTTTCTGATGGTTCAAGAAATAAATAAATCCGACATCTAGATTAAAAGTTATGACAATTTCTCCAAGAGAGGTACAAAATGATTATGGACAGAAACATGTTGAATTCTTTTGTCCATAACTTCCCCATACGACCTCTAATTGAAGTGATTCTTAAAGAGATAGATTCCTAAGAGATATATCTATCTCGACATAAAAATTTGTATCATTTTCAGTTAAATTGAGAGAGTTTGCACTCCCGTCTTATGATAATCGGAACGATTTGTTCCTTCTGATTTTGCTACGTTCCTTTCTCATCCGACCTTATCCAATCTTTGGTTTATATCTTTTCCGCCCGACATCCGATTGACTTGGTTTTCAAAGCGTTGGATTCCTAAGATATCCCTCTATCTGTCCATGGATAATTATGAATTTTAGAGAATTAATTGAGGAATATTGATTGAATCAAAGTGAGTTAGATGAATTTTTGAACATGGTTTAGTCTTTTGCGAAATTCAGGATCTGTGGAGATCTAATTGAATTGATTTTTGAGGCAAAATAAAATTACGACATGGGGCTACAAATCATATGAATAATTAAATTTCAATTTAGCCCCTAAGACTTTCAATTTTTGAATTGAAAGTCGGATTAATGTTTAGTCTTGGATTAGGAACATTTAAAAGTATTTTGGCCATAAAGTTTGTTCTAGTTATCCAAATGAGGTGATTATTGATTTGGATTAAACTAGAGAAATAGGGATACAATTGTTATGAAGAAATCAAGTTTCAATTCAGTCTTTAAGAATGCCAATTTTTTGATCGAAATAAAGTGCTGGAAAATATTTTAGCAAAATGATAGTCTGAATTATTTGGACTATAACTTTTTATGTTCTACACCAAATTAAATTATTTTTGGTGGCATTATGAAATTAAGACAATGAGGAACAATTCTCTAGAAGGAAGTTTTGACAAATTCCTTCAATTCGATGGGGAAAAAATGTCCCAAAGTAAGCATAAATTGAAATAAAGTTCACGGGCAATTTTGGAAGTTTACTTAAAGGGTTAAGTTTTAAGGCTTATGTGGAGGGACAAATTGGTCAATTGCCATTCATTTAATGACATGGCACTATAAAAGGAGGGGCTGTCGTTCTTGGCAAGAGGAAGAATGAAAATGAAATGAAAGAAGAAGAGAGAAATGAGAGTTGTCACGGAGAGGAAGGAGAAGGAAGAAAGAAGAGGTAGGGTTTGATTTTTCAAGGTCTTCAAGAGTGATTTTCAAGTGGTTCAAGAAGGGAAAACGTGGAGGATGAAGAGAGCTTCCTTTCAAGCTTAGAAATGTCAAAAATAGAGAAAGAAAAAGGTAAGAGATATTATTACCTTGTTAAATCTTGATGAGATCTTGGTTTATTTGGCTTAAGATTGGTATGGGTTTGTGGATTCCCAAGTCAATTTTGGAGAATACATAGTTTAATTGGATCAATTTTGGATGTTTATGATTTAGGGTTTTGTCTTGGATAAGGAAAACTAAAGAAAGGATTGGAGAAATTCAAGCTCTAATCAAGCTCCAAGCATGGATATGAGGCGGGTATCTTGTTTATAGCGGAATTTACGAGCCATAAATGTTTCATTTTAAAGCCAGAGAAAACAATGATTTCAAATTGCTTCATATTTGTTGCATTATTGCTGTAAATGCATTGTGAAATTGCTACATGTTGCTATGTGAAATTTGTGATGATTTATGAAAAATATATCTTTTGAAAAGATTGCAAGATTATGATTTTATGTTTTCGAACATGGTTTTAGAAATATATCAAGTGCACGGAATTAAACTTTTCAAAAAGTTCCATTTGTGGCAACAAGCTTTGAATTACATGTTATGTGGGTTTTGGTAGTCCATCTAAGAACCGTCACGTACACGTTGACCCAAGAATAGGCTTATCCCGGCTGCCCACTAGTGGTACGGAGCTCCTTCAAGGACTCCCCAAGTTTACGACTACACAAGACAATTATATGGAGTTGTGTAGTTCGTCATGTTTATGGATCTACCTAAACCATTTATGTGCTCATGATTTGTGAATAAGTTGATGCATTCATGTTTTGTGATTATGAATTTGAACACATGATGAGAATTTGAGAAACAAATATTTTATGGATTCCAACAAGAATTTTTCCATGATTAAGAACTTTTGAAAGGTTTTGTTTGTTATTTTGTTATAAGCATGTTACCCACGAGCTTTTAAAGCTCACCCCCCTTTCATCCCCATCTCTAGGTTTCGAGCGGGAGATTGGATGAAAGAAAGTCAAGCTATCTGTCTGATTGTGCATATTTTGTATTTTGTATATTTGGGATTTTGGTATTTGGTTAGTAAATGGCTTGAAAAGCCATTAAGGATTTGTAAGTTAATAAATTATGATATGTATTGAATTGATTTTTGAATGTGTTTTGGATATGTATGATTATGGAGGAATATATAAATTGTGACGATATATAAATATGATTGGTTTGAGTTTTGGATTGAATTATGGATTTGGATATTGAATTAAGATATGAATGGGATTTGTGTATGATTTGAGATATGAATGTGATTTACATATGAATATGGATGTGTTTGAATAGGATTGCTTGTGATTTGGTTTCCGGATGGGAGGTCCGATGATACGGATTGTTGATTGAGTTGGTTTATAGAAGTGCATTTTTAAAACCCTTAGCAGGTTTTGGGTTCTTAAAATGTAGCCGTTATGCTTCCCAAATTTTTTATAAAATTGGTTGTATGGAAAAGATAGAATAAGCATAAGATTTTTGTTAGAGATGATATTGAAATATGTATAATTAAGAGAAACCAAGTAATCTGAGTTTGATTAAGGATGAATTTCTCAAAGGGGAAATTACATTGCTGTGATTAGTATGAGATTTGAAAAGATGCATAAGAGAAGAAAGAAAGAAAGAAAATTTTATACCAGATTAGATTGGTAATGTCTAAGGTCTCCAACGCGATAGTTCTTCCAAGATTATAACGGATTTGATAGGTTAAATGCCTAAGGTTTCCAACGTGATAAGTTTTCTAAAGTACACATTTCGGATGTCGGATCCATTTTGATTTATTTCAGTTCGAATTGATCTGTTTGTTTTGCTTTTGTTTTCGATTCCATTAAAAAACCGATTCTATTCTCATCCGTTTTGTTCACTTTCAGATATGTATTCGCTTTTGATTCCGATAAGTCTTTGTTGCGCTTTCGATGCAACTTTGTTTCTGCTTATGTTTTATCCGACTCGATTCGCATTCGACTCTTTCACATTTGATTTGCATTTTATCTGTTTTGTTTTGCTTTGTGATCAATCGTTTGCTTCGCTCCGCCTCTTTGTTATTCGTTTAGTGTTTCCATTTTCAGTTGGGATCCGGTCTCCGGATCGGGTCCCAACAAAATCAACATTACATCAAAGTCTTAACAAAAGATACAAAAATACATTGGATACTCAATGTTCAATGTGCTTATAAAGCTATCCAAAAGTCTAGCCACTAACTTAGTATAAAAGCTAACTATCTCGGAATTTGTCCAAATGCCTTGCAAAGATCACTGATCTTCTCGATCTGCACCTAAAGAGTGGGAAAAATATTAGGTTCAGCTACACAGCTCAGTGGCTAATGTATTTATAACCATTGATGATGAGCCACACAATCAAACATATATGCATCTAATCATATAAGCATACTCATCTTATCTTGACCCAATAATGTAAGTTCAAAATTTATAACTCATAACTCAATACATCATCACATAAAGCATATTGGATGTGATTTAACATCAAAGCATAATACTCAACTTCATCACAACTTAATACATCAAAATGCAAATGAACAAACAAATAACTCGAGGGTTCTGTGGAACAAAACAGAGAAACTGAAGTTTACTCCATGAATGAAACAAGTCCATTTTTCAAATCTCGTGTGCCACAAGCAGACAACCTAGAGAAGGCCTTATGTTGACATGCACGTGACTACAAAACTTTTCCTCTCTCGCCCAGGCACAATCAAATCTCATGCTCAATTCAATCAATCACAAGTTCATATTCTCATGCTTTTTCTTCTTTCCATTTAATCAAAATGCCATAATACAATTCCAAAGCATAGCATAATCACACTCACAATTCAATTTTTATCACATGTCAGTAATCATAATGCAATTTTCACATCACAATATTTCAAAGCAAATCATTTTAACACACAACACACACACAAGACATTTTCCTCATTACACAATAACTATAAATAAATTACCCACCTTATACCTCTTGAAAATCCAAACTTAAATTGGCCCTTCCCTTTGCTCTTGGATAGGATTTTCTTGATTTCCTAAAACAAACAAATTTCCCATTAAATTTCAATTCAATAAACATTTAAAACTTCCATAATCACAACAATTGAAATCTACACAAATCAAGTTCAAAACTAACCTATTCATATTCCATCTAGGTTAGAAAACCCGAAACCTAGCTTAGAAACCCAAAAATCAAATGGGTCTCTCAAACATCTTCTTTCAACACAATCCATTCTCTACCTCTTTCTCTACCTAAACAAGAAAGAAAGATAAACTTACCTTAAACAAGCTTGATTCTTTCTCTTTTCACGTTTTCTTCTTCTTCCCTAGCTTCTCTCATGAGTCTCTTCTTTCTTTCTTTCTTCCCTACATTTTTCTCCTCTCTTATTTTCTTCTTTCATATTCTTTTAATTCTAGCCCCTTTTGTTTTGTTTCTCTTCCCATTTTGCCCATTATTAAACTAGGCTTTTCATATTTACACCTCCTCTCTTTTAACATAAGTCTAATAATTTCTTAGCCTATTATACACCATATTAATTCTAACTAAATTTCTAACACTTCATTCTAATTTCTAACTTCTAATTTTTAATTTCTAATTTCTATTCATACTTGCTAATTTAATGACTCAACTCTAAAAATATTAAAACAATTAAATCAAGACTAAATAAATAAAATTCTAGGTCCAACCAAAAGGGAAAAAATGCAGTTGTTGGGCATTTATCTCGATTAGAGCTTGAGGAATCAAAACCACCAATACCTATCCAAGACACTTTCGCTGATGAGCAGTTATTCAGAGTTAATTAAAAGCTTCCTTGATTTGCCGATATGGTGAGTTATTTAGCAACAGGTTTGATTCCTCTAGATTTATGCCCATATCAAAAGAAAAAGTTAATATTTGATGCGAAAAGTTATTTATAGGATGAGCCTTTACTGCTCAAGAGAGGTTCTGATCAAGTGATTCGAAGATGTATCCCAAAAAATGAATTCCTAGTAATTTTGGAGCATTGTCATTCATCACCATAGGGAGGTCACTTTGGCCCAACAAGAATAGTAGTAAAAGTTCTCTAATCTAGTTTCTATTGGCCTATGCTTCATAAGGAAAGTTATGTTTTCACTAAGACGTGGGACCGATGTCCACAAATGGGTAATATCTCACGACATCATGAGCTTCCTTTCACAAACATTTTTGAGGTAGAACTCTTTGATTTGTACAGTATTAACTTCATGAGACCATTCCCCAAATCTTGTTGACAATCCTATATCCTTTTGGCAGTGGACTATGTATCAAAATGGGTTGAAGCCATAACTTCACCAACAAATGGCACCAAAGTTGTTCTGAGATTTGTCAAGAAAAATATTTTCACAAGATTTGGCACTCCAAGGGTTATTATTAGTGATTAAGGTACCCACTTTTGCAACAAGCTTCTGGGTAATCTTTTAACCAAATATGAGTTCGACACTTTACTTTGCCTTACCACCCACAATCAAATGTCCAAGATGAAATATCAAATCGAGAGATCAAGGACATTCTTGAGAAGAAGGTGAACCCCAACCAGAAAGATTGGGCTCTCAAGCTTGATGATGCCCTTTGGGCATATAAGACGGCTTTCAAGACTCCAATTGGCATGTCTCCATATCGTTTGGTTTTTGAAAAAGCTTGTCATCTTCCGGTGGAGTTGGAATACAAGGCTTGTTGGGCAATTAGGAAGTTAAATCTTGATTGGTAAAAATTGGTTGAAAATCAGTCTCTTCAGTTGTGTGAATTGGAAGAATTTTGAAATGAAGTGCATGAGAACTCCAAAATCTACAAGGAGAAAACTAAGAAATGGCATGACCAACACATCATGAGGAAAGAATTTGCTTCAGCAGAGAAAGTTTTACTTTTTAACTCGAGATTGAAGCTTTTTCCAGGTAAATTGCACTCTAGATGGTCGAGGCCCTTTTTTGTGAGGAATGTTACCTCCTATGGAGCAATTGAAGTTGAGGGAAGTGATGGAAGAACTTTCAAAGTGAATGGCCAAAGATTGAAGCATTATTATAGTCAAGAGTTGAGAAACATTGCAAGAATTTCATTCAAGGACCTGTGATCAAATGGCTACGTCGAGCTATTGACGTTAAACATAGCACCTGTTGGGAGGCACCCCAATCTTATCCTTTCATTTTAGTTCTTTGTTGTTTCAGTTTCTTTTTATTGCCTTCATTTAAGTATCTCATTTGTGTTTTCTTTATCTATTTTGTTTTTTTAGGAATGCAAGATTGAAACTGTGAATTTTGATTTCAAGTTGTTGAGCCTTCTACTCCAAGGAGTCCTTATGTTCTAATTTCCTTATTATTATTATCATTATTTTGGACATTGGGGATAATGACTCATTTAACTATGGGGGGAGGAGCAATTTTAAAAAAATTTCAATTTTGCACTTGAATTGTGATGTAGGTTGAACCATGTCATTATGTCATAGTAGTTGGACTGAGGATTGAGATGTGTGTTTCAATTTGACTTAGGTGACTTGAGTGGAAGGTGAATCATATGGGTTGATTGAAGTAGTTAGCTGCATAAACTTAGTCAAAAATTCGATGCTTAAGTGATTAGGTAATGTATAAAATTTTGATGGATATTCATATAAGCACTTATGAGGTTTTGAGCTACATGAATGCACTTTATATTCATTTCTTTTTTTAATACTCCCCTACGAAGACTACCCCTAGAACTTGCATTGAACCGGTTTGAAATTACGAGATGCATGCTATATGGAAATGATGAAGGCATTATTTGTTTTAAACCCATTAGTTTAAATGGCCCACCTTATACAATATCCCTTGCAACCCCTTTTTAACCTTTATGCTTTTTTATTGCAAAATAAACACTTAAAAACCCAAAACTCCACTTGTTGGGCAACGATTTCAGAACTCAACTCTTGCGAAATCATGAATCGTGAGTGTAAACCCACAGTGTTATTTCCAAAAACCCTTATTAACCATCATCCCATAAGGTTCGAGTGCCCATGACAATCAAACATCAAAACAAACTTATTACTTTAATATTAGATCCTATTTCTGAATGTGAAGTCCAACTCTTGCAGAAATATCATAAGACTCTCATATCTTTACTTCATCATACTCTTTAATACATTACATAAAACTAATTTTCATCATTAACATTTCAATACCCTCAAAACAAAGGGTTTTACAAAGCCATAATGGCCTTTTAAGCCACATTATAACATAATCCGAAATCTCAAAACTCAAAAGTTATATGAACTATAAATTCTTGAAATGTGACTAAAGCCTTGTGTTTTCCAAAACTAATTCAAAATACAACATAAGTAAATTTGGAGTGATGTCTTGACTATCTTCCACTCCATCTCTTGCTCATCACCTGGAGGTGGGAACAGGAAGGGGTGAGTTTGAAAGCTCATAGGTAATAGTTTATAATAAAAAGATAAGCAAAAAGTTTTGAAACCATTTTACTTGCCATAAAAAATTGTCATTGAGTCTATAAAACACATGTTTTTCAAAATTCTTGTCTAGTCAAGCAATCAAAATCACAAACAACACACTTTATGCATTTTTCAACTTGTTCGCAAATCATAAACACATAAACACATTAGAATGATTTAGGTAAGTCTAAAACATGATGTACTACACATTCCAATATAATGGTCCTGTGTAGTCATAAACTTGAGGGAATCCTTAAAGTAGCTCCGTGCCACTAGCGAGCAGGCAGAAAAAGCCTATACTTAGATCAATGTGCACGTGATGATTCTTGAGGGACTACCACAAACCCACTTAACATATAGATTTCAAAATCTTGTAAGCTTGATGCCCAAAATGGCACATTCTCATAAAAACTTGCTTGTCACATGCTTGTCGTATATCTTGAAACCCATTCTTGAAAACATGATTTCATAAACATGCATCTTTCCCAATAGATATCACTCAAACCATGTAACAAACATATAGTAGATTTCACAATCATTCATGAGCAATAATGCAGCATTTATGATGCAAATGAAAATTAGAAAATTTCTTTGATTTAAAGAAAACAGAAGTGGCTTATTTACTCTATTATAAACATGTACCCACCTTGATTTCCATGTTTATAGCCTTGCTCAAACATGCCTCTTGTCTTGTTCCTCTTGCCTCTTTGATCCCTTCACTCTTCACCAAATGAAGGGATCTTTAGCTCAAAAGGGAAGTTCTCCTCTTCCTCTTCCTTTCTCCTTTTTTGAACAACTCCAAAATCTCTTTTGAAGGTTAACACAATTGAAACCCTAGCTTGTTCTCTCTTCTTTCTCTCCTTCTCTTTTTCTCTTTGTATTTCTGTCTCTTCTTCATGACACTCTCTCTTTTTTTTCTTCAGTTTTCATTCTTCTCTCTTCTTAAAATGCAAGACAACACTTCTTCTTCCAATTGTGCCCTTAATGATTGAGAAATGTCCCATTTGTCCTTCCATTTATGCCTTATGTCTTTTATACTTAAGTGTCTTGCCAAAAGCACCCTTGAATATTCTGACATAAATATTTCTTCTAGAAAAGTGTTCTTCTTTTTCTTAAGTTTCCAATGATACCAAAATCAATCCATTCGGTTCAGAAATCTGAAAGTTAGGACTCAAACATTTTAGACTATTGTTAAACTGAAACAGTGCACTATACCCTACTCCCATCTAGAAATTGAAAGTCCTAGAGACTAAAATAGATTTCAACTTATTCATACCATTTGTATCTCCATGTCTCTAGTTTATTTTGAAACTAGAATCATCTTATTCAGAGCTCTACCAGTCCAGAAATTATCAAAATACTGAAGTATGTTCAGTAAAATATCCAATTCCTACTCTTCCAATTGATACCCTTACTTTGATTCAATCCATATTTTCCTAATCAATACCAAAAGCTATCAAAATCTATGTAGGTATATAAAAATGTGTTGAGAAACTATTGGTTCAAAAACCACTTCATTTGAAGGTCGGATGACTAAATTTTGGCCAGAATAATCAAACAAGGTTTGGTCCTCAATCATATTGAACTTGTATCGGGACAAGTGGCATAACTTTCACTAGAGATGTTAGATTAAGTTCATATTAGGACAATTTCAAAGAGAACTTTGAGATATAAAACTTTTAAGAATATCTTAAGGTTAGGTTTTATCATCTGAAGGGTCAAAGTGGACCAGAAAATAGGATTAGATGAAGCCAAAGGAAAAAGCAAACGAATGGAAAAAGACAAAAGATGTGGAAATTTGTTATAATTTTCCATAAAGATATCTGATTAAGGTATTATTTATATGTTTCAAAATAGGACTTCAAGATCTAAAACTTTTATGAAGACTTTAAAGACAGATTTTATCTTCTGAAAGGTCAAAAAATGGAATAGAAGATAGGTACCGACAAAGCCAAATGAAAAAGCAGAAGAATGGAAAAAGACAGAAGAAGTGGGAAAATTACTATAACTTTCCCTACAGATATCAGATTAAGGTTTTCTTTATATGGTTAGAAACAAAACTTCAATATATGAAACTTTTATAAAGACCTCAAAGACAAATTCTATCTTCTGAAGGGTAAAAAATGGAACAGAAGATAGGTATAGACGAAGCTAAATGAAAAAGCAGACAAATGGAAAAAAACAGAAGAAGTGAGAAAAATACTATAACTTTTCCTATAGATATCTGATTAAGGTGTTATCTATATGGTTCAAAATATCATTTCAAGATCTATAAATTTCATGAAGACCTCAAAGACATATTCTATCTTTTGAAGAACCAAAAAAGCAAAATAATAGAAAAAGATACGAGAAGTGGGAAAATTGTCATAACTTTCCATAAAGATATCAGATTGGAGTGTCCTATAGATGGTTCCAAATAAGACTTCAAGATCTAAAAATTTCATGAAGACCTTGAAGATATATTCTATCCATTAAAGGACCGAAAATGGAACATAATATAGGTATAGAAGAAAAGCAAACTAATGGAAAAAGACAAAAAAAGTAGGAAAATTGCCATAACTTTCCCTACAGATATCGAATTGGGGGTGTTCTATAGATGGTTTGAAAGAGGACTTCAAGGTATACAACTTTCATGAAGACCTTGAAGACATATTCTATCTTTTGAAGGACCAAAAATGGAACAGAAGATAGGTATAAATGAAAAGCAGAAGAAGCAAAACATAGAAGAAGATGACGTCAGCACAGAAGAAGCAAAACACATAATAAGATGACGTCAACACAAAAGAAGCAAAAAGGCAGAAGAAACAAAACACAGAAGAAGATGAACTTAACATAGACGAAGCAAAAAGGTAGAAGAAGCAAAACAGAGAAGAATATGACGTCAACACAAAAGAAGCAAAAAGGAAGAAGAAGCAAAACATAGAAGAAGCAACTTCACTCTTGAACATCTTCCCTCATCAGGACCATAACTTTCAACTCAAATGTACAAAAATTTCATACTATATATAGTTGTAAAGATAAAATAAATTCCTACAACTGTTTAGAAGACAACTTTGTCTGATTCTATCTAGATAGCTTCAGAATTTCCCCTTGATTGCGAACACGAATTTTTTTCATTCCTCCATCAATGTACTGCACCCAGTTCTCAACTTCATGACAAATGTTGAGACTCTTAAAGATAGAATTGAAATTCGATATCTCTATAAGAAATGTATCCATATGTTTATATTTTAATCCAAACAAGGAATCGTCTCATTTGGATAACAAGAGAAGAATTTTTGGTTAAAGGACTGAAGCATACTCCTTGAACAATTTTCCAGATTAACCACCCCTTTTGTTTCACAATCTTTCTTTAACACAACTCATATCAAGATCACCTTCTATACTTCATTTATTCCTCATCTTTGATCTCCAGCCTGTAAGTGCAAGTCGACTTGTACACTCTGGTAAGTCGACTTACACGTGAAAAGTACCGGTAAGTCGACTTGTACAAGGACGGTACTGTTCAATTGTGCCCTAAAGGCAATCCCCTTTAGCGCGTTTTATTCAAAGTCGAGTGCAGACTTTATGAATAAATAAAGAAAGGCATATTTCATTAATTTGATATTCATGAACATTGTTTATGAATTGATATTGATCTTTAATCGAATTAATGAAGTCCATGATATATGACATAGCATGAAGGAAATTATGATGTGATCATACTATTGAGATTCCTA
>JANJEY010000006.1:40113517-40131066 GCA_024703695.1 Erythroxylum cataractarum
GGTTAACAAGATCCTTTGGTGGGAAAGAAGAAGAAACACTTGAAGAGATTTTTCCTTAGAAGAATGAAGCCAAAGATGAGACACCTCTCATCCAATTTTCAACTATACCATGCAAGATTGGAGAGAGAGAGTAAAAAATGCAAGAACACCTTCTCACTTCTTCTCAGTTTCGATTAACATCAAAAGAAAGAAGAGATTTGCATCAAATGCATCACTTCATTCTTTAATCAATCATTAAAAAACCAATAAATGAGTCTCTTCTCATTTGTCTTTAACATGGCTATATGAAAAGACTATATTAACCTAAATGAGACATATCATTTTCAGTTTTGTGATGAAAGAAGGAAGATAGTCCATCAAATGTTCCTCTTTCTTCTTTAATCCAATAAATGTTAAAAAGTTAGATGCTATCATTAAAAAACAACCATTAAACCATTTAATGATAACATCACTATTCTATTTAATTATGATAAAGAATGTTAAAACCATCTTTAATATAACAAATCAATGCTAATTAATCTATTTATCTTTAATAACTTTTTTTTAATTTAATTAATCAAATTAAACTAAAGTCTAGCCCATTTTTAAATGTTCATTTGGGCTTCTAATTAACAATTAATTAGTCTAAGCCTAACATTTAATCATAGACTTTAAAACCTCTATTTGTATTTCTTACATTACTTGATAACCTTCCTAGAAGCCAAATGGGGAATCTAATAGGGCTTATATAATTCATGCTCCAATAATCCCAAAATTAATTCAATCTAATTAAAATTAATTTTAGCTTATTAACTAAATGTCATTCCACTAAAGACAATTAGTTGAATTATTGAGTTACTAAATATTATGAGATCACATGTTTCGAATAAGATGTCTAATTGCAGACTCTAATATGAACTATATTATAGCCATCTACACAATAAAGGGTAAAATTACCATTTTACCCTTATGTTGGTTTTTCCTTTTAGATCTCCCGTTTTACTCTATATGGTGATCAATACACAAGATCTCATCTTGATGTTAAGACTTGATAGGTACCTAGTCCATCAAACTTTTAGCGCTAGTGTAATCATCAATCTCTATAAAACATCTTGAAGTGATGATATCACTATAAACTCTTTATTTGAGTGAATGTCCCTGATACATGTTTCAATTAATAATTCCAACATGCATACACTAGATTGATACTCTGTAAAAAATCCATTATGATCATATCAAGAATTATAATGAAACATATATGAGTTCACGACTCATTAAGATTGTGGTCCATAATAAACGAATGCTTAAGTTGTATGTTTTAAGATTATAAGTGATGATCCACTTTATTATTTAAAACATACTTGATTTCAGATTTATTTAATAGTGCCATTATTGATAGTCAACTACTATCATGATATGAAACATATGATTCCCTTGAAGTAAATTCTTTTACTTGCATGAAGATAAATCATAATAATACCGCCTAAATCATAATTAAACGACCAACTTGATTATTCAACTACGAATATGTTATTTTATATTCTTATAATATACATATTTCCCATACATCTCTATGTATATGTATATTACTTACAAAAGAATCTCGGTACCTTTTGACTAGATGTATAATGCTTATAAAAACCAAACTCTTTTGTTTCATTAATAATAAATATTTTCATTACAAAAGAACCTGGAAGAAAATTAAGTTATAAGTAAATATACTTGCTTTTCAGGGCACTATATTTACATAACTCCAACAGAGATCCACATAAACACCTAAAAAAATTTCATGTTGTATGTTCTAGAATGAAACCACAACGGGTAATAGAAGAACAAACTAATCTCAAGGCTTTTCCGTTCTCTTTGAAAGATAAGGCAAAGGATTGACTATGTTATCTTCCACCTGGCTCAGTAAAAACATGGAATGAGATGAAAATAATTTTTCTGGAGAAGTTCTTTCCTACATAAAGAGCAGCAAATATCAAAAAGGAGATATGTGGGATAAGATAAATTATTGTAGAAGCATGATATGAATATTAGGAAAGGTTTAAGGAGCTATATGTCAGTTGTCCACATTAGCAAATTCTCGATCAACTTTTGATTCAATACTTTTATGAAGGACTATTGTCAATGGATCAAAGTATGGTCAATGCAGTAAGTGGAGGAGATCTAGTAAACAAAACACTTGAGTTAGCCAAACATTTGCTATCAGTTATGGTCGAAAATTCTCAACAGTTTGGGATTGGGATGGATGGAGCTACTAAGCGTGTGAATGAGGTAAATAACACGCACCTTGAGGATAAAATTTCTGATTTAACCACTCTAGTTCATCAAATAACTGTAGGTTAATTGTAATAGGCAAAAGTGTGCAGAATATGCTCATTTCCTAGATATCCTATAGATATATGCCCTATATTGCAACAAGACTCTCTTTAAAAAGCCAACGTAATAGCGGGCCTTCCTGGTCAACCACAACGAAAGTATAATCCTTATTACAATTAATACAATCTAAGATGGAGGGATCATTCAAAATTGAGCAATGGAAATCAAGGAGGTCAATAACAATATCAACCTCGTAGTTTGAATAGCATCCTCAATGTAATATCTAGTCTCTTAAATTGTTAAAGGATTTTAAGCGTTAGACTATTGAGTCATATGAGTGACATCATATATAATGAATTTGGTATGTTTGTGATATGATTTTATGATTGTATTTATATGCATAATATTATCATACACACATGAATTGTGATTTAGACAAATTGCACTCAATTGACATATTCTTGAATATGAAACTAAAATGAATGTGACATGAATGTGTAATTCCAATTTCTTGTATTTTGGATTACTAATGACAAGATTGATGGACTATAATTGGTAACTTAGAATTTATTGTTACAATTAAGAAATTGATGAATTAAAATGTACATTTAGTATAGGAAAAATGCCAAGTGGCAAGACAAGTGGATACATGGAAAATTAGGATGAAAAAGCCTCTAAAATGAGTGACATTTGGCATACATAATTGAGTGACATTTGGAATAGAGATTAAGTGAAATATGGAATCTTAAGAAGAGGACATATGGAAGCTTAAGAAGAGGGAATGTGTACCATTTAAGGGGAAGACATGTAGCTTGCTTCCTTGTAGGACAAGTGTCCTTAAATAAGGAGACACTTATCTTAACTTAGTTAATGACACATGTATATTGTAAAGGCTTTCCTTAGATGTTTCTGTTGGAATTCATTTTTCCTCCTTCCTCACATTTCTAAAATACACTCATAACCCTATAGCTTTGAAATTCTACTTTACTTCTGTTCATAATCACTTTAACTCTGCTAATGACATATGTATATTGCAAAGGCTTTCCTTAGATGTTTTTGCTGGAATTCATTCTTCCTCCTTCATCACATTTATAAAATACACTCATAACCCCATACCTTTGAAATTCTATGTTACTTTTGTTCATAATCAATTCAAGATTCATATAAGATTGTACTCAAAGATAGCTATAATCTGTAATCATCTCTTTGCCTTTGCTAGAACCAATCTACTTCAACTTTATACTTGGGTGATCTTGCATTCATGGAGAGCTGAATTAGCTTGATCTTTAAGCTCGAATTTGAGCTAAACAAGTGAATAAAATATTTATATTTATGAAATATTATAATAGAGAACTTATGAAGATGAAATTGGGATGAATTGTATATGATATTGAAGATGAATTATATCAGAAATTTCTGCATGAACTTGGATACTTTTCTGTTGTGTTCTTGATGTATGAACAGTAGGTTATGGATTTTTTTATGAATGAATTAGATTAGTATTTTAGGTATAATGAAGGTGAATTTACGTTAAAGAAAGGTAATAATATAGTGATCATGAAATGGCAACAGGACTAGGATATATGATTGATAGTGAATGATAGTTTCTATTTTAATTTTGATGCGTGAAAGATAATGATTTATGAGTTTTCTAACGAATGATTTTTGAATTAGTTTTGGAAATGAATTTGATAAGAGATTGAAGCATGAATAAGGTATAATTAAAGTGAAATTGATGGACTTTGGTGAAGGTATGTTGGATAGAGTATGAAGGAGTAAAAATTTGAAGCAAAATGAAGGTTATGGTTGAGTGAACCTTCAATTCACTCATCCCACAATCATGGGATTTATAAGGCTCCTTCCCACAGTCGTAGGAAGTACTTTTTAGGGAGAAAAGGTTGGTTTTAGGCAATTGTTGGACTATGTAAGGTTAAGACACTTTATAATGGTTTAATTGGACTTGATTGGGGCTTGAAATGAACCTAGAAAGTTACTTGATTAAGTGATTAAGTGTTTGATAAGTTTAATTTTTTAATTGAGGTTATAAATTAAGGAATGGAATGATTGATATTAATGTATATGAATTTGAGGAGTATGAGTTGTTAATGGTATAAAGATGTTCATCTGAATGCAAATGTAATTTAAAGGATATAAGTAATGAATTGGGTATGATTGAATGAGAATTTGGAAATTATGTGAATACTTAACACTTGGAAAGAATTGATGAATGTATGATTGATTAGTTTAGGGTAATCAAACTTACCTAAAGTATAACCTAATTGCACATAAGTTATATACAAGCTATGATGAATTAATGAGCAAGATTTATGAATAAGGACACATACCTGAGATAGCCAACTAAGCATGCATTAAAACATGATCTATATACATGTGAATGATTGAGTAATCATATGATTGTTAACTTAACAAATTATGAAATCTGTGTGTATTTCAAGAAGATAGATATATAAGTGATTGTCAACATCTAGAAATTACCAGTTCACGAAGGCAATAGCTTATTTGGAGCGTACTATATGTTAACCTAGACATTTTCTCACTATGAATGACTTGTTTTGATTAATGTCAATTACTAAATTGTTACTGATATAATTGTGATAATTTCAGAAATTGATGGTTCGAGGAGCTTGATATTTGGGATTGTACTAGAAGTGCTTTTTAATGGTATGTGTAATATGGAATGTGTTCTTAACTAAATGTTGAATGCCAAACTTAGATCCGATGAATATGATAAATAAATGTGTACACTAAATGAAAGTTATTAATAGCATATTATGTGAAATGATGCATTTCATCACATGAATATGCATGATCAGGTAAAGGAGCTGTGACTAGAGTGACCAACATGAAAAATGAGCTCAAAGCTCAACAATTAATGAAACGATCCTGGTATTCATAAGAGATATGAGACAGTTAAATAGGTGCTCGATCACAACAAAATAAAAATAAAAGTGGAGTCTCATGTGCATTTGCATATCTACATCATTACATTTATCATGTGAATGATTACAAAGTATGACTAAATTGAATTGATATAATGATATATAATGTTTGTGTACATGTTGAGGATATGAATGATTGAAATAAATGATTGAATTATTTTGAAATAGATTACTTGAAATGTTTGTAGTTCATGATGTACTTGTTGAAATATGATGTATAATGTGATCAGGTAATTAATACTGAATGATGTGATGTATGGGATTTGAATATGAATGATGTGGTATACAAAGTTGGATAATACGAATTACTTGTGAATTTGATTAAATACTTGAGGTATTTGTGCTATGTTTTAAGTGAGCACATCAATGATGGTTCACTCACTGAGTTCGCAAAACTCATCAAAATTTCAAATGTTAACTTTTAGGTATTGGGGAGCCTAGCTTCTTTAGATTGTCTAGTTTAAGTAGCTTTTGCATTTGGACATGGTTCAGTGTCAAGATCAGCTGTACCTACAAATGTCTTAGTTATTTTGTATCAAGAATTTTATCTCTCAACTACTGTATATTGTATATGTAAACTTAGAAATGAAATGAAATTCGAGATTGTATATGTTTTTAAATAAAAATGGAACAAAATGATTGTGATTGAATATGATTGTGAATGAAATTATTCAAAATGAAGATTTGAAATGCTTTTGTTTTCAAAAGATTAAAATATGTAATGAGTTAATATGTGATACCTTAAAAATTTGGAAATGTGATCATCTTAATATGCCTTTTTGTAGATCATATATGCTCCCAAATATCCTTTGGTATATCGGGTATATGTTTTATGGGAGTGGTATGTTACACTCAGTATTAAGCACCATTTCTAGAACCCAACTCTTGCTCTGATACCACAACTGTTGGACCATGTTTTCAGTGCCCAACTATTTGAAAGTCATAAGATGTAAGCGTGCATATTATCTTATAGGGTTATTTCAATGAACCCTCATTAGCCATCTTCCCATAAGGGTGGTGTGCCCACACCAGTCAATCACCAAAATCACAATTTGTCTTCTTCAAAACAATTGTAGCTCTAAGTCTTTAGTTTGTTTTGAAGTAAGAACCATCTCAATCGGAGCTCTATAGATCAAGATATGCTTAAGAAGCCAAAGTATGTTCATATCCCAGTCATGCTCTCTTAATCAAAGAATTACTTCATTTGGAGGTCGGAGGATGAAGTTATGTTCAAAAGAGTCAAACATGTTTATATCCTCAATCATATTGTATCTATCTTGGGACAATGGGCATAACTTTCTCTAGAGACCTAGGATTAAGGTCATTTTAGGACAGTTTCAAAGAGGACTTTGAGATCTACAATTTTTGTGAAGACCTCGAGAGAGATTTTGCCATATAGAGGATCAAAATTGTAATTTTTTGAAAGTATGCAATTTATGTCCGTTAAACAGACATACATGTCCGCCTAATGGACATACACAGGGCTGGGGGCATTCTAGACTCGAGAAGTTTGTTTAACGGACTTAATGTTCGTTTAACGGACATGGGTGGGGCTAGGGGTCCTTCCAGACCAGAGAAGGTCCGTTTAACGGACCTAAAGTTCATCTAACAGAAATGGGTGATACAAAACTCCCTCTAAAGCCTCTCCAATGGTTACTACATCCATTATAAAATCACTTTCACTCATAATCTTTTCAAATTAACCTCTTCTAGTGCAATATCACATCCTAACAATTCAAACACCACATTGGTCTCATAAAACTCTCAAATCTCAACTCATTTAATTCATCACATTCAATTATATCTCATCATTTTCTATAGTTGTCCTGAATTACATCCTATATAGCATTATCAACTTATAATCATCATATCTCTCAACTTTGATATCTAAAAATTTCATACTTTATTTTAAAGAAGATAACTTTGTCTAAATTATCCTAGATTAATGCAGTTTTTCTCATGAAGTTAGAACATAATCCCTATCTTTCTTTTCCATAATACATCTCACTTATATGTAACAACAATTTGTATTCAAAATTTATCATCTTAATTTGATAACTTCTTTAAGTGTACTTAATTTCAACTTAACCTCATCCTTAATTAATTCATATTTCAACTCCACCTCATCTATACACAAATTCACATTTCAACTTAACAGTCATCTATACACAAATTCACATGTCATTAAGAACATTAGATAAAAGTTTACAAAGCATTAATGGCATTTCAAGCCACATTACATAATCAATATCAAAATCCAAAATACAAAATATACAAAACCCAATAATTTTTGAAATGCATCTAAAGCCTTGATTTTACAAAATCTAACTTAATATACAAAAACATTACAAAAATAGAATGATGCCTCGAATCTTGGTTACTTGATCTCATTCTCTTCACCTAAAGATGGGACAGAAAGGGGGGTAAGCTTGAAAGCTCATGGGTAATAATTTTATAACGAATAATAAGCAAAACCATTTAAAATGTTCATTGTCATAGAATATTCTCATTGAATCATAAAACACATGATTCTTAAATTTTCAACCAAATTCACAATAAAACAAATCATGTATGCATCAATCTTGTCAACATATCATGAACACATAAACACATCAGAATGGTTTGGGTGGTTCCGTAATAGAACATACTTACACATTTCCCCTAAGGGTCTTATGTGATCTTGTGTAGTTGAAAATAGAATGTACTATTGCAATCCTACTTAATAGTCTTGTGTAGCCGTGAATTTAAGGGAGTTCATGAAGGAGCTTTATGCCACTAGTGGGCAGGCGGGAGAAGCCATTTAGACAAAGTGCACTTGACAGACAGAACAGATCATCACAAACCCATATAACATGTTATTCATGACTTGAAAACCGATTGCCCAAATGGAACATTTCAAAAACTTGTTTTTCATGAGCACGAAATATTTCATATGCATTTCCATCATCATTTCATGAACACATAAACATATCAGAACGGTTTGGGTGGTTCTGTAATAGAACGTACTGAAACATTTCCTATAAGGTTCTTTTGTAGTTGTAAATAGAACGTACTATCGCAATCCCACTTAATGGTCTTATGTAGCTTTGAACTTAGGGGAGTCCATAAAGAAGATCCATGCCACTTGCAGACAGGCAGGAGAAGTCTTTTAGTCAAAGTGCACTTGATAGACAGAACAAACCATCATAAACCCACATAACACTATTCATGACTTTAAAACTAATTACCCAAATGGCACATTTCGAAAACTTGTTTTTCATGAGCACGAAATATTTCATATGCATTTCCATCATCATTTCACAATTCATCAACCAAATTCCTATACCAAACATGTGGCCATTTCCTAAATCATTCAAGAGCAACAAATGCCACAAATATGAAGCAATTTGAAATCATTTTATTTTCTTGCTTTAAAAGAAAACATTCATGGCTCAATACTCAATTATAAACATGAAACTCACCTTGATTTCCTTCCTTAAAACTTTGCTAAAAAATGCCTCTACTCTTGCTCCTCTTGCCTCTCTTGATTCCCTTTATTAAAGACAAATTTCTCATTCAATAGGGATTCAAATTGGAGAACCCACAAGACATATTCACTAAAATTGATCCTAGAATTCTTAAACCCATATATTTCTTAAGCTTTATGAACCAAAACCCTTTCAAAAATCCAAAAGATTAAAATCAAATTTACCTTGAATCTTCACCGAATAGTGAAACTATTGGCTCTAATGGAAACTCTAATCCTCCTCTTCCTTTTTTCCTTCTTGAACAACTTCAAATTCACTCTTGAAGACTAAAAAATCAAAACCTAGCTTAGCTTTCTTTCTTTCCTTTCTTTTTTCTCCAACGACACTCTCTCCCTCTTCTCTCTTCTAATTCTCGTTTTTTGGTTTCTTCACATGCAAGCCCACCTTTCATCTTTTCCTTTTTACCCTTAATGAGCCCAAAAAAGTCCATTTTACGCTTCCTTATAAGCTTAGGTTCTTTTAACCTTAAATGGTCTTCTAAAAACGCCCTTTATGCAATCTTACTATCTTAACATTTTAATTCAATTAACCTATGTCATATAATCTTAATAACATTAACAAAATAATAACTCCAAAAATTAAATCCATCAAAATCTCAAAATTCATTTAAATCATGCTTAACTAGAGAAAAAAATATGGGGGCCAACACTCAAGCTCCTACATATGCTTAACCTCAATCCTCAAATTTAGGTATGTCTTTAGATGAAATTGTTAAGGTGATTGCTAATAGTACTCAACAATTTTAATAGAAAACAATGGCAAGCCTTCACAACTTGGGAAATCATATCACTCAATTAATCACCTCGATAAGTAAATTATAGGCGCAAGCATCGAGGAAATTATCGTCCCAAACGGTGGTGAATCCTAAGGAGAATGTGAGTGCAATGACTTTGAGAAGTGGTGAGGAAATTAAATCTAGAACTTCTTTACTAATGAAGGTAGAAAAGTATGATGATGGAGAAAAGAAGGAAAAACTTCCAACTCAAGAATCAATAAAGGTAAAAAATGATTCATCCTCATCAATGTTAATTAATGCAAGTTTATCTCCTTTTCCAAGCAGGTTGGCTAAACCAAAAGATAATGAATATGAAAGAGAAATCTTAGAAACTTTTAAAAAGGTGGAACTCCATATACCACTTATGTAAGAGCAAGTTTCAAAATATGCAAAATTCTTAAAGGAATTTTGCACAAATAAAAGGAATCTAAAGGAAAAGTAGACAATAATTTTTGGTAAAAATGTATCAGCCGTGATAAATAGGAAATTACTGAAAAAAATGTAAAGATTTAGGTATGTTTACACTTTTGTGTGTTATTGGTAATAAGAAAATTGGGCGCGCCATGCTAGACTTAGGTGCATCTATTAATGTTATGCCATACTCAATGTGATAATCTAACTAGCTGATCGTTCATATGTGCATCCTATTGGATTTATTAAGGATGTTTTAATCCAAGTTAATGATTTGGTATTTCCAGTGGATTTTTTACATCTTGAAAGTGGATGGAGATAATGTTGAAAATTTAGCTTCGATTTTGTTGGGTATGACTAAGACGATTATTGATGTGCACAAGGGTACTCTTTGTAGATTTTGATGGAGAAATAGTAAAGTTCAACATTTATAAAGCAATGAAGTACCCGAATGATTTTCAATTCATTTATCATATGGATATTGTAATAGCTGACCACTTGTCGTTACCCTTGCAAATTAACCCTACATAAATAACAAGTAGTATACACGAGTAGGGATCATTCCCTCAAAGATCTGACAATGGAATGCTAACTATCGTCAAACTTGTCAACGAAATTTCTTTCACAAAAACTAACACAAAAATAGAAATGAAATAAAAATTTAATATCTAAATTGCAATCTAACCTAAATGATTAAGTATCGAATGCAAACTACTATCTCAACTAGAAAAAAATAGTTAATGGAAAATAGAAGTCAAAAGATAATCTAACGCGAACAAAATCAGATTTGACAAAAACAACAACCAAACGAAATCAACTAAATTGATCTCAAACCAATGCACAAAAATAAATGATTAGGGGGGTTTGATCTCGACAATTCAGAATTTAAAGAACATGAAATTAAACAAGTGCTAAATCAAAATTTGAAAGAAACCAGGATTGAAAGATTAGGATAAAAAAATAGAATTATGGAAACTTCAATTTCAAAGGATTACGCCAACGAAACCAATTAATTCATTCATCGGACTCTAGGAAATATTTGTGTACTATTTTACATACTAACGTATCACCAACTTACTTTTTTTATGCTTCTTAACTACTAAGAAAAAACATCTTCACAAACAATCATAGGATTCATAACTACTAAGAAAACAAATCTTCACAAACAATCATAGGATTCATAACTACTATTCCACCTATGTCATATACTAGTGTTACTATAGTCGGTTTAATGATCTTGTCTTGAAAACTTCGAAAACTACTATCATCAGTTTCAGATAAATTTTGAATTCGCCTAGCTTAGGTTTGACAACTACTATCAACAACCTAGCCATAAATTAATTAATTTAGCAACTACTACCATCAATTAATCAAATAACGTCCAAAAATCCCTTATAAACCCAAATTCTGGATTTTAAGATTTACGAGTTCAGATTAGCCATTAAAAGGATCAGAATTCAAACACATGTTTGCAAATCAAGAACACAATAATCGATTAAGATTAAATCCTCATGAATTAATATAGGTTTGAAGGGTATTACCCTTTACAATTGAAATAAAAACTTAGCTACACATAGCTTGTAAAATGAATCTATAACCCAATTCTCTAAGGAATTTGTGTCTAAAATAGAAAAGAAGAGAAGAAAAATTTAAGCTAGGAGTTAAGAGAAAATCCCAAAGGAGGCTCACCCTAGACCTAGAGAAAAAGGTCAGTTTTTATACCCCACACACTGATGAGGCGGTTGACCTAATTTAGAGACATACAATGAAACACGTTCCTGCCAAATTTTCAGGGTCAATTTCAATTATACATAAAAACCAAACAGTGATGATTTTGGAGCTTAAATTTAATCAATATCTTTGTCTTTCAGTTATCTTCAATCTGAGACTTGAATCATTGAATTCTACCATCTGAGTCAAAAGTTATGATTGAAATATCGTTGAAAGGTCATTCTAGAGATCTAAAAATCTGATGCACATTTGTGAATTTATTTCTTCTGAATTCCAGCTCAGAAAAACCTGTAATTGGTCCCAAACAATCCATCAATGAGTCAAGAATTTAAGTATGAAATTTCAAAATTTTTGTTAAACCAATCTCGAGATAAAAATCTCACAATGACTAAAGATCAAGTCTACCAGAATCCCAAAAACAATGTAATTCGAGTCTATTTGTTTCATTTATGCATTTTACATCAACGAACCTCGAATAATGCTAAAACATGATAAACCAACTATAGATGAATGTAAAATGAATGTAAATGACTCTAAATTAAGTACTAAAGATATATGAAAATATGAGTGTATCAATAGTCCATTCCTTCACATAGGAATTTATTTGCTATATAAAGTCATATGAGTCATATCTTATGAGAATACATGAAGTGAATTTCATTTACATGCAATATATTCACACACATACCTGAATTATGATTTAGCACATATTGCAAAGATAATTTAATCACTCATTTGATTTATTCCGAGGTATAAAAGATTTTAAATGTTTATGTTGTGAGTTTGTGATTGTTAATTGATCAGGTCTTGACTTCTAATTTGATGGACTACAATTAGTGAATTGGAATTTTTATCACAATTGGGTGATTGATGAAGTGTTATGTGCATCTAATCTAGGAAAAATATTAATTGGTAAGACTAATTGATACATGGGAACTTAGGGTGATCAAGCCTATGAAATAGTGACAGAAGGCATTACTAATAGTGTGACACCTAGTTTGATTAAATGAGTGAGAAATGGTGGCTTAATTGCGTGACAAATGGTCTAGTAATTATGAGACAAGTGGACTAATTATGGATTGACAATTGGTAGCTTATAAAAGGAGACATGTAGCATGGGTCTTTGTTTGACAAATGTTTGGACAAGTGTTCAAACCCTCACCACACGCCTAACCCACGACATACATACAAGAAAGACCATCTTTCTCTTGTTTTGTTACATGCCATCTTCTTCGTTGTCTCATCATCAACATGTTGGAACAAAAACAAAAGCATATTAGATTTAGCTAAATGGTAGATTTCAAAAACTTTTTTGGAAATCAAAATGCAGTGAAAACATAATAACTAAATCAAAATATTTAATCTATACATGATACATTATTAGAAAAAAAAATAAAATAAGAACAAGATCAATATTTTTATCGACTTCTTTGCTACAACTTTGACTCCTTGCTATGGTATCCTCTCCATGCTATTGTATACTCTTCTCTTTGTTGTATCCTCAACCAATCCAATCTACTACTTGTTCTCCTTGGAAAACTTAGTTAACTAAATCCTTTGGTGGGAAAAGAGAAGAAATATTGTAAAGGTTTTCCTTAGTTGTTGAAAGAACTAAAATGAGACTCTTCTCATTACCAATTTCGGCAAAGGAAAAACGAGAGGCCACTTTTGTACCACTTCATTCTCTTAATAAAAAATGAAAGAGAGAGTCATAAATGTGACATTTGCATTTGTTTAATATGGCTAGATGAAAAGAAAAAAACAAAAATGATACTCTCATTTTTAGTTGCAAGATGAAAGAAGAGAGAGAGCAATAAATGCACTTACTCCTTCTTTAATCAAAAGGATGCTAAAAGGTTGATATGTTTTTCTACACGCCAATATTAAATGAAAACCATTAAACTATTGAATAAGGACACCATTAAACTATTTAATGATGATGAAGCATGATAAAAACCCATCTTATATTTAGCAATTCAATGTTAAATGTGCAACTTGAAGTAAATCACACGTTAGTACAATGCTTATATAATGATAACGAATACATGACAAGGGGGTTGAATTGCGTATTCCCCATTTTGAAAACTCTTTCAAAACTGTTTTGTTTAAAATCAAGTTTTTTTCACAAAAACTTTGATAAGTTCAAATTACTTAAAAATTTGAAAACTATGTTTCGGAATGTAAGTAATAACGAAACTTAAACTTAAAGAGGAATAGGATAGAGAGAAGTTGACACAGTGATTTTATCCTGGTTCACCCCAAACCGTGGGCTACGTCCAGTCCTCAGAATTCTTTCTAAGATTTCACTATCTCTTCAACTTTTACAAGTATTCTTTCCCGAGCCTCTTCAGGTTTCTACACTCAGTATTCTTTCACACTTAGCCTCTGCAGGCTATCTGCACTACTTTCTTACAAAAGTGTTTGAAACTTGTTACAATAAGATTAGCTCTCAGCTAATATGCACAATTGTCTTACAGAAAATCTTTTCGTTTGCGTACGTAAATCAATTGCTAACTTTCGCTAACTTTAGCTATTTTTTCTAACTTTGCAATCTTCGACTTCGACTTATATTTATAGTCTTCATCTATAACTGCTTCTTGATTATAGAATCTTGAATCTTGAAAGAAACGGTTAATTAGTTGAGTTCTGTAACTAACTCGAACTGACTCTTGTGTCTTCTTTGAATTCCACGTCTGCTTTTCTCCGCCTGTATTTTCAACTTCTGCGTCTGCTATTCAACTTCTGCGTCTGCGTCTATTTTTTAACTTATGCGTCTGCGTCTGTTTTTAACTTCTGCGTCTGCGTCTGTGTTTAACTTATGCGTTTACGTCTGTTTTTAACTTCTGCGTCTGTGTTTTTCTACTTCTGCGTCTGCGTCTGTGTTTTTCTCCGTCTGCGTCTGCTTTTCTCATCTTCGTCTGCTTTTTATTTTCTTCATCTATCTTTTATATTTTATGTCTGCTTTTGCTTCTTCTTTGTTATTAATCAAAAGCATACATATATGTAATGTCATTTTGACTCAACACAACTGTCCATTTAGCAATTAAACCAAAAACTACATCATTGTAGTTTCAGTTTTTGCCCTCCTTTTTTTGTCTTGACAAATCTTGTTTTAATTTAATTAATCTAATTAATTAAATCAAACCAAAATACGTTTCACCATAAAACCCAATTTAATTAACTCTTAACTAAATTGTTTCAATTTTATTATTCTTAATCTAATTCAGTCCTTTCCTTTTTATTTTCTTTCCGGTAACCTCTATTTATATTTCTTACCTTTTTTGATAACCTTTCCTAGAGGCCAAGTGGAGAATCTAATTGGACTTATATAATTCAAGCTCCAATAAGCCCGAAGTTAATTTAATCTCATTATAATTAATTTCAACTTATTAACCAAATGTCATTCCACTAAAGACAATTAGGTGAACTCTTGAATTACTAAATATCATGGGAACACATGTTTCAAATAAGATGTCTAATTACAAACTCTATTATGAACCATATTATAGCTATTTGCACAGTAAAGGGTTAAATTAACATTTTGCCCTTAATTGATTTTTCCTTCTAGATCTCCCACTGTACTTTATATAGTGATTAAAACACAAGATTTCATTTTGGTGTTAAGATTTGATAGGTAGCTAATCCATCAAACTACTGACGCCAGTTTAACTACCAAACTCTATAAAACATCTTGAAGTGATGATACCATTATAAAATCTTTATTTAAGTGAATGTTCCCTAATACATGTTTCAATTAATAATTCCAACATGTAGACACTAGATTGATACTCTGTAAAAATTCATTCTGATCATATCAATAATTATAATGAAACACATATGAGTTCAACACTCATCAAGATTGTGGTTCATAATAAAAGAATGCTAAAGTGTATGTTTTAAGATTAAAAAAATGACCTACTTTAATCTTTAAAAAGATACATGAATCCAGATTCATTTAATAGTGCCATTATTGATAGTTAACTACTATTATGATATGAAACTCCTTTACTTACACGGAGATAAATCGTAACACTATATTCTAAACCATAATCAAGTGACCAACTTAATTATTCAACTGTGGATCAACTAATTTAGATTCTAATAATAGACATGTTTCCCATACATCTCCACGCTTATGTATATTATTTACAAAAGAATCTTGGTACCTTATAACTAATTATATAATGCTCATACAAATAAAGCCAAACTCTTTTATTTTATTAATAATAAATATTTTCATTACAAAAGTAACTGGGAGAAGATTAGGTTATATGTAAATACACTTATTTTCTGGGGCACTATTTTCATAACTTCAACACGATATCCATACATAATCCTTACAACCTTGAGATTTTTCTAAAATTATACACTTTGATATTTCAATATTCTACTGAATTCATCTTATTGTTGAAACCCCTTTTTATTTCCATCTTATTCTTGGAGTATCCTTGCTTGTTGGAATATTAAGTTAACTTGAATATTGAGATGGAATTAGGGTTAATTAAGTAAGTGATTTTTGATCTCTATGGCATGTTAAAATAAAAAAAATTCACGATGATTAAATTGAGACGAGTGATATGTAGGGTTGATGTTAAAGTTGCGCTGGAAATTGATGAATGAATGTATGGTTTTTGTTTTGTTTTGGTGCTTAAAAATAGTGGATTATATGAATGGTTTAGGTTGAGATTTGGAGTGTAAATGATGATGTAACTATGAAAAAATGTGGGTATATTGGGAGTGTTCCAAAAATTGATAAGTTAGGGTTATATGTATGAAGGTGAATGATATTTCTGTTTTGCATTAAAGACTATGATTTATGAGTTATCAATTCAATGATTTTGAGTTAGAATTGGTGATGAAATTGATGAGGAAATGAAGTACAATTTAGGCCAGGTATGATCAATAGATTAGTATGATGGTGTTAAAATTTAGAAAAAGATTGAAGGAAAGGGATGATAAACCGTCTATTCACCCATTCCACGATCGTGGGAAATTCCCTAGAGAAGAAAATTTTTTGTTTTGTCTTTCCATGATTGTGGGAAATGCTTGGGACGTGAAAACACTATTTTGTGTGATTGTTGAACCAACTAAGGATAAGTTACTTTATTTTGGTGTATTTGGATTCGATTAAGGTTCAAATGAAGCTAGATGGCTATTTGATTGATTGACTAAGGGTTTTATAAGTTTAAGTTGATAATTGATGTTAAAATTCAGGAATGGATTTTTTGATATGAATGTATATGAATTTGGGAAGTATGCGTTGTCAAAAAAATGAAGGTGTTCTTATGAATTCAAGTGTGATGCAAGAGATATAAATTATGAAATAGGTATGATTGAATGAGATTTGGGAAACTATGTGAGTATGGAATGTTAGGAAGGGATGGGTAAATGTATGATTGAATAAATTTAGAATAATCGATATTTCTTAAGGCATCGATCTAATTACAAATAAGTTATGGATAAGATATGACATATGAATGAGCAAGATTTGTGAATAAGGTTACATGCTCGAGATAGTCGATTGACCATGCATTAAACATAACACATACACATGCATATTGTTGGACCCCGAATTTTTCTTGGAATTTTTGAATTATAAACGGGCATTAAATGAGGAAATTTATGGTGACTTAATTATATGCAAAGAAAAAGAAGAGTCAAGAATATGCAAGATAGATTATTAATGTTTATGACTAATTATAGTATAAAGTGGTGTTTTGAGTTTAAATGAAAATTGATAGTGAATACATTGTTGTAAATGGAAGTTGAAAAGCAAGAAATAAATAGTGAAAGTATGAGATTTTGGAGAATGAAGAAAAGTTTGACTTTTTGGTCATAGAGAGT
>JANJEY010000006.1:40131166-40151207 GCA_024703695.1 Erythroxylum cataractarum
AACATATGCATTCCATGCACAAAAGTATGATCAGATAATGACAGTTGTGACCGGAGCAGCCAACGTATTTCAGAGCTAAAACTCAACACAACAAGGCATCGAGACCAACGTAACTAAGATCCACAGGCTCACCGTATCAGGGCATTCAGGCCCAACGTATTTCCGAGCCACCGGCTCACCGTTAATGTGCCCGTCACTGGGACAGTTCAGGCGCACTGTCATAACACCGAAATAAAATGGAAAGTGTCACATGCGCATTGCAAAACCATATGATTGAAAATGGACTGTATGAAAGGCAGAACGCATTATATTTATAAAAATGATAGTGCATGTGATATTTCTGTGTAATCATGAGTTGGGTGGACCATCGAGGATGGTTTCGCCAAACTCACTCAACATTGCAATTTTTTTTTTCAGGATCGTGATAGTAGGCTCCTAGCTCCAGAGTTAGAGATCTTCTCTGCCTTGTAGATCGTTCCTGCAAGAGAAGTTATGGCACAGAGCTGGGTCAGCTGGGACTTTTGGAGATGACCTAGATAGGAGTTGTTTTAGTTTCTTTTGAATATTTTATGGACAGAATTGTATAATCATGGATTCGAGAAATGAAATGAAAAGTATTTTGTTTCAAATATTGGTTGTATTTATTTTCATGCCATATGGAGTATAGTTGGTTTTGCTCGGTAGTGCACCTTTATCGTAGGTTATGTGTTGGAATGACCAACGGGGGTACCGGTGCATACCCTCGGTGCACACCTTTATCGAGGAATGAGAAATTGAGGTTTTCAGCCGTGAAAGTTTCGAAAACTGTTTATGAATGATTTGAATGATCTGAAAAGTTTGAAAAAATAAGCTTTTAATGTTGAGAAGTGATTATTAATGGAAAATGAGTTTTGTAAAGGTTTTTACTTATTATTCATTTTATAAACATGTTATCCACGAGCTTTGAAGCTCACCTCCCTTTCATGCCCATCTCCAGGTTTCGATCAGGAGATTGGATAAAAGGAAGTCAAGGTATTTGTTCGATCGTACTTGTCTTGTGTTCTATGCATTTGGGATTTTAGTCTTGTATATGGCTTGAAAATGCCATTAAGGTTTGAAATGTATTTATTTTGGAATGTGAAGGATGGATTTTGGTATTGGTTTTTGTACATGGCTTGGAATGCCATTAATATTTTTGTAAGCAATTATTTCATGAGATGTATGAATTATGAAGAGTTATGAAATTTGTGTATTGAATTGAGATATAAGTTTGTGTATGATTATGGAATATGAATTGTGATTGTACATGAATTCTAGAATGGTGTATTAGATTGAATTATGAATTGAATATTGGATTAAGATATGAATGCGAATTGAATATGGAAAATGATTTGATTGAGATATGGATGATTCTGATTATGATTGAGAATTATTGAAGTGCTAGGTATAGATTTGTGTTTGTTTATGCTGGGATTCCAGACAGGAGGTCCAATGAATGGTGTGGATTTGGTTTGGTATATATATAAAAGTGAGTTTTAAAACCCTTTGCAGGTTTGGGTTTGTTAAAATACTGCCGTTATGCTGCCCAAATTTTGTAAAATAAAGAATGTGTGTAGGATTTGTGATTATGTTGGCATGTGTTAGTATTTATGGCAAAGGAAAGAAATAAGATTTTTGTTTAAATTGATATTTATGATTCGTAATTGACGGATAGAAAATTGAGGTTATAGAATTTGTAAATTCCAAATTGAAGAAATATGTGCTTTGAATATAGATGAATTAAATGAAAGAAATGAAAAAGAAAGAAAGAAAAAAATTTATACCGATTTCGGATTGGTTAGTCTAAGGTTTCCAACGCGACCCCCTTTTGTATTGTTTAAAAAGGTTAGAGATCTCAGATGTTGGAAATTTGAAATTCAGTTCGAATCCACCGTTTGTATGCTTTGATTCCGAGTTTGCTTTTGATTTTTTGAGCCATTCGATTTGCTTTCGTTTCTGCATGCCTATTTGATCTGATTTGTGATTCGTTCGTATGTTTTCGCCGCTTTGTTTTTGTTATGTTTGTCCGTTTATGCATTTTTGTTATTCGATTGTCCTTTTTGATTCGTTCTGCCACTTTGCTTTTTCGTTTATGTTTTTTGATTGGGGTCTGGTTTCGAGATCGGGTCCCAACACGTATGATTGGGTATTCATTTGATTGAACAAGTTAGTAATGTATACATATTTGTGTATAATAAAAAAGCACAAATTGACAGATTGCATCCAAACATTGTCAGATCCTCAAGGCAATAGCTATTTCGGAGCATACTATGAGTCAACCTAGATGTTCTCTCACCATAATCTAGTTGTTTTGTTTAAAATTCAGTTATTGAATTGCTTCTTATATGATTGTGATAATTCCAAACCATCAATTTTCTGAGGAGAATGATATTCAAGAATGTATTGGAAGTGTTTTGTAAATGTATATGAATATGAAAATATGTGTTCTCAACTGAATGTTGAATGTTAAACTTAGATCTGAAGAATGTGATATATGACTGGAATACATCGAATGTGAAACAATTAATGCATCATATTTGAATTATTGAAACTCATTACATTGAAATGCATGAACAAAAAAAGGAGTTGTGACTGGAGTGACCCAAGTGAAAAAGCTCATAAATGTGCACAAAGAGGCGCAATCTCAGTTATTAATGAGCCCAACATCCATAATGGGTATGGGATAATATATAAAATGAGTCTGGTATCCACAATGGTTACGGGACAGTTAAATAGGCCCATGGTCACAACAAAGTAAAAATGAAGTGCGTCGCATGAGCATTTACATAAGCATCCTTATTTATGAACTAATTAAATAGATATACCTTATTGACTAATTAAATTAACATGCCCATTGAGCTGAGATGAAATATGGAATGGTTGAAATCAATGAAATAGGTGATGTGATGTGAATTATTCATTTATATGACATATTTGATAAAATAGACTATATATGTGTTAATGAGTGATGATATGAGTGAGCACATTGATGATGGTTCACTCATTATGTTCGCAAACTTCTCAAAATTGCAACATTATTTTTCAGGCTCAAAAGAGTTCCAACTCCTAAGCAGATTAAGTAGAAGTTTAGTACTTGTGTTTTAGAGCAATAATGGCTTAAAGGTTGGTCAATTGACACTAAAGACTTTGGATAGGATATTTTTCTGTAACATTTTACTTTATATAAAATGTCTTATAAAGAGTAACAAACTCTTATATGTTGTTAGTAATGTATATGTGTGGATTATATACTATAATGCTACAATGTATGTTTCTATTTATGAATATAATGGGAAGATTTGATCTTCTTACATACTTGTGTTATGTATGATTCCTTAATAAGTGAATGTGATTGCTCTAACATGGCATTCCTATAGGGTATATTATTGGAAAATCTATGGATGTTTAGCAATATGCATTATGGTAGTGGTGTGTTACAATTTTGGCATCAGATCATGGTTTGACATCCTTAGGGACATATAGGAGTAGTCTAGCATGACATTTAGTGAGAAACTTGTATAGTGATCATGATTGTTGGTTGTTATAGGTCATCTATTATTGGAGACCGAGTCATTGAGTTAGCTAACCTTGAGTCAATAGGAGCCAACTGAGAGTCTCCTATGCCCCAGTATGAGCCAATGCCTTAGAGAATACCTGAGATAAGATAAAAGAGGTAAGAAAAACTCAAGAAACAGAGGGTTGTGGACTTCTATGAAAGTAAAAACCCTATTGAGGCAAAAGGTTTGTTAGAGAGGACAGTGAGGATATTTGACTAGATGGATTGCGAGTCTGACCAGAGGTTCGACTATACAGTCTCACTACTTTAGGGTCCAGCCTATCAATGGCGAAGGACTATTCCTGGTAGCTCAGTCCGACCTTGCAAACTAACATGGGAAGACTTTTTGAGGGTCTTTAAAGAGAATTACATGAAAAAGATTGACTTAGATAGAAAGATGAAGGAGTTCTTATATCTGAAGCAGGGAAGTCCCACAGTAGCTGAGTACGAAGTGCAATTTAATGAGTTGTTAGGGTATGCTATGGCTATGGTTCCGACCGAAGAACTGGAAAAGAAACTGTCCAGTCTACCTTAAGTCCCTCAAAAGCAAATAAGGTATGGGTTTCCTAAGTTTGTTAGGACCTAGAAATGTGGCAGATTTATCAAATTTTTAGATATTAGATTCTGGAGCCACTAACCATGTTTGCAATTCTTTGTAGGGGTTCCAATAAAGGAAAAGACTATCTAAAGGTCAGTTTTAAGTCAAGATAGCATATGGATCCTATATTTCAGCAGAATTAGTGGGAGTAATTATCTTGGACTTTCCTAGTGGACATAGGTTATATTTAGAAAATGTTTCTTACATGCCAATGATTGTAAGGAACATGATTTTTATTTCTTTCTAATAAAATCTGGTCATTCCTTATATTTTCAAAATGTTGTTTCAATATATGAGAATAAGGATTTTATTTGTAATGCGATAATTAAATAGGGAATGTTCTTTATAGAACTTATGATAGGCTTACTAAACACCACAAATTTGATAAAACTAAGATAATCCAATGTCTCTAGCATCAATTCAAAATATATGTGGCACTTAAGAGTAGGCTATATCATTTATAAAAGACTTGACAAGTTAGTGAAGGATGGGATCCTTATAGGTTTGGATAATAATCCATTACCCACTTGTGAATCTTTTATTGAAGGAAAAATGACCAAGGCCTTATTTCCTTCTAAAGGAAACATACTGAATCCACGTTATACCTAGTACAAACTAATGTTTGTGGGCTTATGAACACATAAGCTAGAGGAGGTTATGAATACGTCATAACCTTTATAGATGATTACTCTAGACATAGCTATTTGTATTTGATACATAAAAAGAGTGAGTCCTTTGAAAAGTTCAAAAAAATCAAAGCTAAAGCTAAGAAGCAGCTAGGCAAGCCATTAAAACAACTTTGATCGGATCGAGGGGGTGAGTACTTATCTGAAGAGTTTCAGTAATTTCTAATTAACAATAGAATAGTTTCCAACTTGTTAGCTTCTCGAACACCTCAATAGAATGGTGTAGCTAAGAGTAGGAATAGGACTCTATTGGAAATGGTAAGATCAATGATGTCCTATGCTAGCCTTTCATAATTGTTCTGAGATATGCCATACAAATGACTATATAGCTTCTCAACTTCACCCCATCCAGATCAGTGCCTAAAATACCTAGGGAGTTGTGGACTGGTCGAGTGCCTTCATTATGAAACTTGAGGACTTGGGGCTACTTAGTCCATGTTCTAAGGCCTGAATCTATAAAGATGGAACTAAGGTCAAAAGTATGTTTGTTTGTAGGATATCCTACAGGAACTCGAGGGCACTATTTTTACAGTCCTCAGGATAGGAAGGTATTTGTGTCGACAAATGAGATTTTCTTAGAGGAAGAATTTATGAGAAATCACAAAGTAAGAAGTGAAGTTGTACTAAATGAGTTAACTAATTCATCCAATTCAAGAGTTGATATAGATATAATAGAACAAGATGTCGAAATGGATTCAAAACTTAAATCAAAAGAGCAACCTGAACATCAAGTAGTGTCTAGACGTAGTGGGAGGGTTGTGAGTTAGTTAGATAGGTATCTAGGTCTAGGAGAAGGTTTAATTACCATCTCAGACAAAGAAGAAATGGATCCCATTACGTATACACAGGCTATTAATGATATCAATGCAAAAAAAAATGGCTCAAGGAAATGGAATCAAAAATAGATTCCATGTACGCTAATGGAGTCTGGATCCTTATAGATCTACCACCAGATATAAAAGCTATAGTTTGTAAATGGATCTATAAAAGGAAAAGAGGATTAGATGGAAAGGTCTTTAAAGCTAGGTTGCTAGCAAGGGCTATACCCAAATAGAGGGTATAGATTATGAGGAGACTTTTTCCTCAGTTGCCTTACTTAAGTCCATCAGGATCCTTTTGCCATAATAGCCTGTTTCGATTTTGAGATATGACAAATGGACATCAACACTGCATTTCGTAATAGGGATCTTGAGGAGACCATTTATATGGCCCAACCAGAAGGTTTTGTTGAGCCAAGTAATGAGTATAAGGTATGCAAGCTGCAAAGGTCCATTTATGGACTTAAGCAAGCATTTAGGTCTTGGAATATTAAGTTTGATAAGTTTATCAAAACCTATGGATTCATACAAAACCTAGATGAGTCTTGTGTTTATAAAAGAATACAAGAAGGCAAGGTTACTTTCCTAATCTTATATGTTGATGACATTTTGCTCATTGGGAATGATGTGGGAACGTTATCTACGGTTAAGGGATGTCTAAATGAACAGTTTTCAATGAAGGATTTAGGAGAGGTTAACTATATTCTAGGGATCAAACTTATAAGGGATCGTAAGAACAAACAGATACTCGTGTCTTAATTAACCTACATTGAGAATATGCTCAATAAATTTGCCATGTAAGATTCCAAGAGGGGTTTCATACCTGCTGCATATGGATTCAAATTTTCACAGGAAGAGGCACCTAAAATCCAAGAGGAGGTTGAACGCATAGGTAACATTCCATATGCTTTGATAGTTGGAAGTTTAATGTATGCAATGCTTTGTACTAGATTGAATATATCATATACAATAGGACTGGTAAGAAGATTTCAATCCAATCCAGGAATGGAGAATTGGACTTCAGTTAAATGTATACTTAAGTATTTTCATAGGACAAAAGATTTAATGCTAGTTTACTGAAGAAGTGATCTTATTCCGACAGGATATACAGATTTTGATTCCAATCAGATGATGATTAAAGGAAATAAACTTTTGGTTCTATATTTACTTTAGGAGGTGGAACCCTAGTTTGGAGGAGTGTCAAGCAATCTTGTATTGTTGATTTGACTATAGAGGCTGAGTATGTTACTGATTGTGAAGCAACAAAAAATGGCAATCTAACTTCGCAAGTTCCTAAATGATTTAGAGGTAGTTCCAGAGGTAGAAAAGCCATTATACTTTATTGCGATAATAGTAAGACAGTGGCTAATTTTAAAGAAACTCAAAACCACAAAGCTACCAAACACATTGAGCGAAAGTATTATCTCATAAGGGAGATAAGACAATGTAGAGATCTGAATGAGGTAAAGATTCCCACATAGTAGAACCTTGTTAATCCGTTCACAAAGACATTATCTTAAAAGAGCTTTGAGGGTCACCTAGAAAGGATAGGAATCAAGATTATGTCAACCTTATGTTAGGGCAAGTGGGAGATTGTTAGAGTTATATGAATATAGTTCTCTGAAAAGCAAGTGTATTTACATGTAATTTAATCTTCTTCCAGTTACAGTTTTGTAATGAAAATATTGATTATTAATAAAACAAAAGAGTTTGGATTTATTTGTATAAGCATAATATAACTAGTCATAAGGAACCAAGATTCTTTTCTTAATAATATACATATATATGAAAATGTATGGGAAGCATGTATATTATTAGAATCTAAGTTAATTGATTCATAGTTGAATAATCAAGTTGTTCACTTAATTATGGTTTAGATTATAGTGTTGTGATTTATCTCCATATAAGTAAAGGAGTTTGCTTCAAGGGAATGATGAGTTTCATATCATAAAAGTGGTGACTATCGATAATGGCACTATTTAAAGAATCTGAAATCAAGCATATTTTCAAGAATAAAGTAGGTTGTTACTTTATTCTTAAAACATACATTTTAGCAGTTGCTTATTATGGACCATAATCTTGATGAGTGGTGAACTCATATGTATTTCATTACAATTTTTGATATAATTGGAATGAATTTTTACAAAGTATTAATCCAGTGTCTGCATTTTGAAATTATTAATTAAAACATGTATGAGGGAATATTCACCCAAATAAAGTGTTTATAGTGATATCATCACTTCTAGATGTTTTATGGAGGTTTGTGATTAAACTGGCGCCAGGAGTTGGTTGGACTAACTACTCATCATGTCTTAAGACCAAGATGAGATCTTGTGTGGCATATACAATAAAACATGAACTATAGAAGGAAAAACCATTATAAGGGCAAAACGATAATTTTACCCTTTATTTTGTGAATGGTTATAGTAAGGTTCATAATAAAAAGGATAGGAGGCTACAAATAGAAAGGATAGGACGGTGGCGGTGACATCTTTCGTTTCCACTCTTCATTTTTCACTCAACACACTTGAGACATTTTGGGAGAGAGAAAATAGAAAGAAAGAAGGGAAGAAGAGAAGAGAACAAAGAAAGTCAGTGAAGAAGAGAGAAAGATGGCAAAGTGCTGGAATCAGAACCAAGCCTTCGACCATCTGGTGAGAACAAGATGAAGCAGAAGGTGAGACCTAATGCAGGAAGCTTGAGAGGGGTAGGAGACCACCACACCTCACTCACCTGATCCCTATTTTCTTGCTCTTTTACTCATCTGTTGCAATGTTTTTGTTGCTTCAAGAACTTGTTACTTTTATAGCTTAGCTGACTAATACTGGTTTTCTTTTTATAGTTCATCAGTTACTTCATTTATTGTGTGAATACTTTTATTAGACTGATAAGATAGGATCTAAGTATTTGAGAATGATGAATCGTATTTATGCCATGATAGGCCGAATATTTTTCTTGAGGATTAAAGTAGCTATTTAATCAATTATACATTAATGAGTTATGCTTTTATTGTCTTATTTATGACTGTGGTTTTTAAGCTGAATGGATGTAATGCCATGACCAAACCTTACACAATTTTAGTATTAAACAAAGGAATGAGAGAAGAAGTTTAATACGGAATGAGAAACTATTGATGCTTAGGTTAAGAACTAGAAATATATTAACTTAAGTAGTAATTAGTAGTCAAGTTTCCATAATTAATTCAAATAATAACTTGTTGAATACAAAAGTTAGATTAGTTTATTATTCAAGTTAATTTAGAACCTAACTGTTAATTTTAGTAAGACAACTAACCAATCATTTCCCTTAATCATACATAGGAGATTAAATTAGTGAAATTAAATCTAAAAAATCTTCAATTTCGATTAATCTATTCATCTTTGCTTCTAATTGAATCATTTTCTTTGTAGGCTTACTTGTGATTTTCTTTAAAGCCTTCACTTAACAATCAGGATAGAATGTTTAGGATTGCATTTGTTTTTATTTTTTATTCGAGATTAATTTAAGTTAACCAATTGCATCTCTAAGGGAGAAGACCTAGGTATACTTGCGAGTAGGATAGCTTAGGAAAACAATTTAGAACTTATTTGGGCACATCATGAACTCAAAGAATGTAAGTGCTATAACCCTAACAAATGGAAAGGATATTGAGGGTTCCAATAAAACTCCCCTGAGGATTGTCAATGAGGAAGAAATCAAGATATCATCAAGTATAAAGGTAAACTTCAAAAGCCCTAATATCACTAAGACTAATCCTCTAACGTTTTCTAGCAAATTGATAAGACTGAACAAGGAGGAGAAAGACAAAGAGATATTATAGACTTTTTGGAAAGTGAAAGTGAATATACCTTTACTCGATGCAATTAAGCAAGTATTAAGGTACGCTAAATTCCTCAAAGAACTATGCACGCATAAAAAAAAGCTGAGAGGTGATAAAAAGGTGATTATAGGTAAGAATGTATTTGCAATTTTTAAGAAGATACCTCCAAAATGTGAAGATCCAGGTATATTCACAATTCCTTGCAAAATTGGTAACATTATGATTAATATAGCTATGTTGGATTTGAGAGCTTCAATTAATGTTATGCCTTGTTCAATTTATGCTTCTATAAAATTGGGCCCTTTAAAAAAATAAGTGTTATCATATAATTAACTGACCGCACTAACACTTACCCTGATGGTATAGTTGAGGATGTTTTGGTGTAGGTAAATAAGTAGGTGTTTCCTGCAAATTTTCATGTTTTGATATAAATGATAACAATTCATACAATCCAATAACAATTTTATGTTAAGGAAACCATTTCTCAATATAGCCCAGATAAAGATAGATGTAAGTGAGGGCACCCTCACAGTAGAATTTGATAAGGAAGTGATTCATTTAATATTTTTGATGCCATGAAACATCCTCATGATGATCATTATATTTTCTCTATTTATTTAATTGATCCTCTGGTACATAATCATTTAGAGACAGTCTTGACTGAGCATACAGAATCAAAAGGCAACAATGATGTTGAAATGAGAGAAGAGTTAGTTGAAATGGCAGCTGCTTTGGAATAATTGGGGAGAAGAGTTAGTTGAAAAGGTATGATTTGGCTTCCATGTAATTATCTGAATCTCATCAGAAGTTATTACCTTCTGATATGCAGACACCTGAAGTGGAACTGAAGCCACTCCCTACACATCTCAAGTATGCCTATTTCGAAGATAAGTAGACTCTCCCAGTTATCATTTCTGCTTCGGATCAAGAAGAAAGACTAGTTCGAATGTTGAGGGAGCATAAAAAGGCCATCTAATAGATGATTGCAGTTATCTAAGGAATAAGCCCTTTTATATGCATGCAGCATATTGTGTTAGAGGAGGATGCCAAGCCTATAAGGCAAGCTCACCAAATCCTCTGATGATGGATGTTATAAAGAAGGAAGTGCTTAAAATGAGATTGAGTGAAAGACCATTTTCTTTATTTCTCCATCTTCATTTTTCATTAGCTTCATTTCTCCATCTTCTTTATTTTCTTCATCTTCCTCTCCTTAATAACTACACTCTCTTCTCCAAGCCTCAAAGATGAACCTTACCTTCTTCCATCACTAGCCATGTAAATACTTTGCTATCATCTTCTTATAGCTAAGGACCCAACCTATTCCACCTTGAAAGTTGATTTTCGTGTATGTTGAAGGAATTAGGGTTCTTGGAGACTCTTGAAGAACCCATAGATAAACAAGTAAGTATAATCATTACTTCTCTTGATTTGATGAATGAAACATGTTTTGATGATAGTTAAGAGTTAAATGATCATAAAATGAGGATGGGTTGTCGCAAAAACATGAATAAAAAATGTGGATAGATTCATGTCTTGCTTTGGTGTTTTGATGGGTAATAGCTTATGGAATGATATAATGTTATATTAATTGAGTAAATGGTGTTTAAAGGGTGTTAGAAAAATGTTAACAGTAACATTTTTCCATTAATTATGCATCTTTGAATTAGCCATAACTTGTTCTGTAGATATCCAAACGAGATGATTTTCTATTTTTATTAAATTAGAGATATATGGCTACATTTTTCATGAAGATATCAAATTCAAATTATGTCTTTAAGAATTTTTAATTTTGACTTGATGTTGATTACTGGGTGTAGAAAATTGATGAATGAATACATATGTTTGTGTTCTATCTTGAGAGTATGAAAACCATAGGTGATGAGTTGTTATGTAGATGTTATAAGTTGAGAATTAAAGGTAAAATGAAAGTGAAGATCATGTTAGTCAAGATGTTGAGTTATACTCTTGAGAATGAGATGAATTAAGATAATAGATAGAAGTGAAATGAAAGTCAAAACGAAGTTAAATATGTGTAGAAAATTAATGATAAATGTATATATGTATGTCTTTTTTCTTTAGTTCTTATGATCAATCGTGGACTATAATTTGTTTATGGATGATATTAAGTTGAAATGGAGTTATAATAATGGGGAAATGATAAGTAATTGAATTAGAAATGATAGATCAAGCATAAGGTGTTGAATGTAGTTAGTAAAAAGTTAGAAATATGGAAAATATAGATGTAATTGGATATACTTTGGGGAAAGAGGCATAACTTTTTCTCAAAACTAGTATTGAGTTTATTTAAGTATTCTTAGAAAGAGGACTTCGAGATCTACAACTTTTATGAAGACCATGAGAAGAGATTTTGATTTCTAGAGGGTCAAATTTTCAAATTTCTGTAACTAATCTATAAAGGTCCGCTCAGCGGATATAGATGTCTGCCTATCCAAAATTCTCTAGTCAATTGGTCTTAATTAAGGCTTAAATGGGACTTGGAATGAACCTAGAATGATGTTTTGATTAAGTGACTAATGTGTCAATTGATTGCATGTACTATCTTTACAAATTGTACAAAATCATAATTCATGTGTGTATGCTAATGATATGCATATGAATGAAATACATCTCCTGAATGCTAAAATGCTATGACTCATATGCAAGAATCTAAGGCTCTAATCCTTAGTATGGAAAATGGGTAAATAATTTGCCTCACTCAAGAAATTTTGTCCTCAAAATTCTTACCTAATTAATCAAGAAGATGGGGGTATTGTTTCCTCATGTTCTCCTCAGTTTCCTATGCGGCTTATTCTCTTAAATGATTCCTTCAAAGGACTTTAACCATTTGGATTGTTAGGCCCGGGTCCTGATGCCCATCCCGAGGTGGCCCCTCAGGGTCGCTGGGTGCGGGGCCTGCGAAGAGAAAATCAAAAACATGCAAAAATATAGAGAAACGGCAGCGTGGAGGAGGAGATGGCTTTGCAGCGATGACAGGATGCTCGCCGCGGCGAGTGCTTCACGGCAAGAGTTCGCCGCGGCCAAACCTGGCCTCGCCACGGCCAGCCCTCCTAATAGGGTGAACTGTGAAGCTTAGTGGCATATACATTTATGGCCATTGGAAACGAGCCACACACTCAAGCATATGTATATATATACACAAGCATAAAGCAAGTCAACACTTATCAATTCTGAATCATCAAAAGAATATGTCATTCTATTTTTGAGTTCACAATATAGCAATTTATTATGCATCAACCTAACAAATCAATAATGAAATACACAAAAAAATGGCTCGAGAGTTCCGTGGAACAAAACGGATAAACCGAAGTTTATACTGTGAACCAAACGAGTCCGATTTCTTAGGATCTCGTGGCCTCAAGCGGGCAGTTGGGAGAAGGCTATACGTCGACGTGCATGTGACTAACGAAATGTTCCTCTCTCGCCCAAACAAAACACGTAATCATTTGTTTCATGCGCAAATCGTTTTATTAAATGCCTTCATATTTTTTATGCTCATCACGTTTTCTTATTTTGTCATTCATACACAATGCCATGATATTGCAAGGCAATGCATGATCACAATCACAATGCATTTTTAACAATTTCAATGTCATACATACATGCAAGCAGGCAAGACAAATTGCCCATACACACAACGACCATAAATATATTACCCACCTAATTTCGCTTAAGAATTCAAACTCACTGTTGTCCTTCCTCTTGCGATTAGATCAGGTCGGCTTGGTTTCCTATAACAAACCAAGTTTCCATTCAAACAGCATTCAAAGGAAATATTCAAAAAGCTTCAAAAATCAAAGGTACTAATATTAAAAATCTATACTCGACTTCCATCCAAATTTCAGATCCTTAGAGACTAACTCCAAACTTCCTTCCTCCATAAAACTTGTAGCCCTATTACCCTAGTTCACAATGAATCAGAAATTACCTCATTTGGACATCTACAGCAAGAGTTATGCCCAAAATACCAAAACACCTCTTTTGTGCGTCGCGGCGTGCACAAATATGTGCACCGCGGCGTGCACACTTGTGCGCACCACGACGTACACCCCCTCGCACGCCGCGGCGTGCACAACTTCGCACACCGTTGCGTGCTCATGAGCACGTCATGACGTGCAGGTCCAGGAACCCCTCTCGAAACCTGATTTTCTTACATTTTTCATCCACAATCCCATTTTGTAAAAGCAACACATCTAAACCTTGATTCAAGTCCTAAGCTTCAGTTCTAACTTATTATAACCTTAAAATCGGTAACAAACACACCAAGATCATCAACCTAAAGAAATTTTACCTATTTTTCTGAAAACCTCTACACAATCGGTTCTAACTCAAGCCAAGCTATTTTAGGGTTTAATCTAACCAAAACAAAATGAAATGTACTTAGACTTACCAGGTATTAGCTTCAAATCCGTCGAAAACTTCTTAGAATGAAAAGCCCTATTTCTATTCTTCTTCCCAAGCTCCACGACACTCTCCCTCTCTTTTCTCACTTTCTCCTTCTTTCCCTTCTATTTTCTCCACTTAAGTCTAAATGGAAGCATAAAGACCATAATACCCCTCCTTGTAAAGCCTTAACCTCTCCAACTCAAGTGATCTTCCTAAAATGCCCTCAAACATTTTTACCCTTTTATTCTCACTTACACCATATTATACTCAAATTAATCTAAAACATCCACTAATACTTCTAATTTAATCAAACTAAGCGATAATCACACAATCAACACAATTTATGCTTAATAACATCAATTAGAAAAATTTGGGGCCCAACAGATGAACTTCTTAATCCAAACTACTTCCTTTGTCACTTTTGAAGTTGTAGTGTTCTCTAGCTTTGTCATCGAATCAGTAGTCGCCTCTTGTTTGAAACTTTTCCAACTAACTGCACCACCATTCAATGTGAATACATATCTAGACTAAGATCTAGAATCATCCTTATCAGATTAGAAGCTGGCATTAGTATACTTGCTTACCATAAGATCACTTTCTCCATATACCAAGAATACACCTTTAGTTCTTATCAAGTACTTAAGGATATTCTTAACAGTCATCCAATGACCTTCACCAGGATCCTACTGGTATCTGCTCGTAATACTTAGAGCATATGATACATCGAGTCTAGTACATATCATAGCATAAATGATTGATCCTATAGCCAAAGCCTAAAGAATTAAACTCATGTGAGTCCTCTCATCTTGTGTCTTTAGACACATAGATTTAGAGAGTGTAATCCCATATATCATGGGAAGATAACTTCTCTTGCACTACTCTATGGTAAAACTCTTTAGCATCTTATCTATGTATGTAGACTGAGAAAGACTAAGCAACCTCTTAGATCTATCTCTATAGATCCTTATCCCAAAAATATATGTTGCTTTTCCAAGGTCTTTTATAGGGAAGTTCTTAGCTAACCGAATTTTTATTGATTGCAAAGTTGAGACATTGTTTCCTATTAGAAAGATGTCATCTACATACAGTACAAGGAACATGATTGCACTCCCACTAACCTTCTTATACACACATGGCTCATCCAAATTTTGTGAGACACTAAACTCTTTGATTGTCTCATCAAATTAGATATTCCAACTCTTGAATGCTTGCTTTAATCCATAGATGGATATGAAACCATTAGGTTATGTCATATACACATCCTCGGTTAGGTTTCCTTTAAGGAAAGTTGTCTTCACTATTGGGGCCAGGTCCTTTTACCTATCTTGAGGTGACCATTTAAGGTGGTCGGGTAAGGATCATTCGAAAGAAAAGTCAAAAAGTTCCAATGAAAAGAAAATTTTGCTATCAGTAGTGACGGGTTCGTCATAACAAAGTATATGTTCGCTGCGGCAAAGATATAGGAAAAATCCTAAGGACCTTTTAGGAGAAGTTCACCAAGGAAAAGTCTCAAAGTCGAGTGACCAGACTCTTCGAGACAAATACGTTGCAGCGAAAGTCTAGCTTCACCGCAGTGAAGTCCCTAAATTAAATCCAAGAACATCTTAGGAAAAATACGTTGTGGTGAAAGGCTAGCTTTGTCGTGGCAAAGTTGCGAAAAATATCAAATAAAATTACCCTTCAAGAAAGGTTCACAACCCAGAAACCCATCATTCAACACAAAATTCTACATCCATACACATACCGTTTCCATAACCATCATAACTTAACCATAAGATAAACATAAATATACATAAAGGAACTTCTTCAAGTCTCATTCTCATTACTAGAACAAAATAGAGTTTGAACGTAGCTTTAGTTACATATCGCCAACTACATCATTAGCTTAACAACAAAATACAAAGGATGCTCATGTTTGATATGCTGTTAAAGTTACTCAAAAGTAATCAAACAAACTTAGAGTTTCCAAAAGCCTTTCAAGGCGCTAACCTCTCGTTTTGCATCTAAGGAGAAAATAGTGGGTTGAGCTACAAAGCTCAATGGCTAATATATTTATGACCATTAACAACAAGTCATACAATCAAACATATAAATATATATACATCTCTATATATATTGCATTTTAATATAGACATTAATCATCAACAATTCTAACTTAAGACTTCAAAGCTAAGGATGTTATCACATAAACATATCATGTGTAAACATTCCATCAAACATAACACTCAATCATCCACAACAAATCAAATGAAATGCACAACCTAATGGCTTGAGAGTTTTATGGATTGAAATGGCCAAACTGAAGTTTACATCATGAACAAAATGATTCCACTCTTAGGATGTCATATGCCACAAGCGGAAAGCCAGGATAAGACTTTAGGTCAATGTGCATGTGACTAACGAAATGGTTTCTCTCTTGCCCAAACACAAGCAAAAATTCATGCTCAATTCAATTCATCACATATTCACATTTTCATGATTTTTAAGCCATTTCCTCTTTTCCTTATACAAAATGTCATAACATCATTTATGACATAACATGGTAACAATCATAATGCATTTTCCACATTCACAACAAGTCCATTTGAAACAAATAAACATATACACAGACAAGTAAACAACTGCCCATTCACACAATAACTATAAACACATTGCCCACCCAATTTCTTGTGAATTCAAGCTCAAGATTGCCTTTCCTCTTGTTCTTGGGTAAGGTTTCCTTGATTCCCTTCAATTAAACCTAGTTTTCATTCAAAACAACATTCAAAGAAAATTCTAAAACTTCAACAATCAGAAAGGGTAAAATTAAGCTTAAACTTAATCTACCCATAGTCTATTTAGGTTAAAAAAAACAAAACCTACTTTAGAAATCCATGAAAAATCAATAGGGTTTCTCTTCTTTCTTCCAACACAAACCCATTTTTCCACTTCTTTCTCTACCTAAGAAAGAAGGAAAGATGAACTTACCTTAACAAGTTGATTCTTCCTCTTTCCTAGCTTCCCCACTTTTTTTTTTCTTCCTTCCCTAGCTTCCATGATTTCTTCTCTTCTTTTCTTTCTTCTCCACATTTTCTTCTCTTATTTTCTCTCTTCTCACAATTCTCTCTTCTTCTGCTTATCACAAGACAATAATTTTCTTGGTCTTCCAAAAATACCCCTCCATTTAATCAAAAGACTACTTACTCCCTAGGCTATTTAAACGCCATACTATACTTTAATTTAATTCTAACATTTCCATTCTGATTTTTAATTGCTACTTATGATCACTAATTTAATGACTCAATTATAAAAATAAATAAATACTAATACAAAAGAAATTAGGGTCCAACATTCACATCCATTTGCCATATCTCATAATCATTATAAGTGGCAATGGCCTGGAGTGTCTTTCTAATATACTGCCTCCTAAAATTGTTAAGAGATTAAACTATTAGATTGAGTCACATAAGTTATTTTATTTAAGAATTTACGAGGTGCATTTCATCCACATGCATAATATTCATATATATATGTGAGTCATGATTTAGAAAACATTGCAAGATAGTATATGCACTCAATTGACATATTCCAGGGTATGAAACAAAAATGAACGTGATATAAATATGCATTTCTAATGTTTTACATTTTGATTTACCCATATCATGAATTGATGGATTATAGTTAGTGAATTGGAAATTGTAAATTTATTGTTACAGTTGAGTAATTGATGAGGTGATATGTGCATCTAGTCTAAGAAAAATGTAAAAGAGCAAGACAATTTGATACTTGGGAATTTAAGTTGATTAGGCCTATGAAATGATGACAAGTGGCATTAGAAATAAGTGACAAATGGATCAATTAATTGGATGACAAGTGGCTTGAGTATGTGAGGGACAAGTAGACCTTTAAATTTGATACAAATGACACTTTGGGCTTATGATATGTGGACCTTTAGAATTAGTGACATATGTAGCTCAGTTCACAACCGTCTTTATCTGAATATACATTCATGAATGAAGTGCATATGTCACAATCACTCACATTATTATGCACGTATGGATGCATATGTCACAATTAATCACATTTACAATACGTAGGTCCCAAATTCACATACAAGTAGCACTTCAATAACACAACTCCCCAGTATACAATCATCGGACCTTCTGTCCGGAATCCACAATCAATTCACAATTCATCACCATTAATATGAAACATTTAGCAGGCAATCAATGCAAATTCAAATAGAAAACATAATGAAAGGAGACCATCTCGGTCTACTCACAGTAAGTTCCAGATTAGCATTTGCTTCCAAATCTTGGAAATGCTTGACTGCGAACTCTTAGCCTGTACAACCCATTTATTCAATACGTTGCACATACATTAATAATTTTGCACAATTATAATCATTAATGCACATATATGTACGATGCATGTTCATGACTATCCAAATATCAATCTATAAATTTTATCTCAAAAACCATTCCAGCATCACAACTCAAGTATGCCTAGGGTTTAGCCGCCCTAAAATCCTTAAATTCACAATTTATGTTTATTGCAATTTTTCTAAAACCATACTTTCAGGTTTACTGCTTCCAATCAATAAGCTAGTCCACATAGGGTAACCTAGGCAACCTCTCCTTAATAGAAAAATTTCTTTCTGTATTAGGAATCCATAGACACTAAAATCACTCAATTCAGATCTCTATAGGTCCAATTATTACTAAAATACGGACCAAAAAAATAATCGTTCGATCCTCTCACTTTGACTTAATCAATCAATGTCAATTTCATCTCCAAAAAAATTTACAATTTCACATAGAAATAAAATTAAATATTGAAAAATTAAGTCAATCAGAGGTCGAATGACAAGATTATACACAAAAGAATGGCAAAATGGTCAAATTAGAACAAAAAGTTATAAATCAAAGAAAGTCACATTTGCACCTATTTCCCTCTCTTCTTTTCCAATCCCTAACTTTTCACACAAGTGTCTAAAATTGACCAATTGGGTCTCATTGGAAAGATCACAGAAAGCCCTACAAGTTCTATCAAGGATTTAACAACCAATTTTACCCCTAAGGGTGTCAAAAATGCAATCAAAGTTTTTGCCTAATCATAAATTTTCCAAACAGTGCAACATTCTTCTAAAAGTCATATCTTCCCATTACCTTTGCCAAAAATTCTAAGTTTTATATCAAAAGAAAGATCAGAACAAATTATACAACTTTCATGAACAACTTGAAAGCAATTTCAACCTCTAAATGGGTCAAAATCTCAATCAAAGTTTTTGCCTTGCATATGTCATCCTAACAGTACCACAATATTCTCAAACTCATAGCTTCCTATCCCATTGTCCAAAAATTCCAGGCTTTATATCAATGAAAAGATCAAAAAACATGCTACAATTCTCATGAAGGAATTAGAAGCAAATTCCACCTCTAACTAGGTAAATTTCTCACATGATTGTGATTGCCCTGTTAAAGATTGTTAAATAAAGATATCACCTACATCATATCCATACTTTAAAAATCCATAACTTAAAAAATCTTGCATCCAAAAATAGAATATTATACATCAATACAAAGCTAAAACATTCCTCTATAACTTTTCATAAGATCACTTGAGCTAATTTAAACAACAACAGTCCAAAATTAGCTTCACAGTACAGTAACCACAAAATCATACTTAGAGACATTTCACACACAAAGCACATTAATACTTTGAAATACCATCTGAAATTGCACAAGTCATAACTTTTAACCTCAAAAGTGAAAAATGTCATACTTAGTGGTGATAGAAAACTAACAAGAAAATCTTCAATTTTCATGCAGATCAATTTCACAAAATCTGTCTACTTTAACGTAGAAAAATTTCCCAAAGTTTCAAGTCACAAATTTTCACTGTTAGAATCATGAACACATCCAGCACATATTGCCCACTTTCAAGGTAAAATTCAGAACCCTTCAATCCATTATTTGGATAGTACTTTCTTCATAAAAATTCTAGCCAAACTTCTCAAGTTTAATTAGAGCTAAAATTCATCTTAATAGCATAACCATATAAAAAGTTATGACCAAAACATTGGAACATACACAAATCCAATTTTCCAGATTCTCAACCTAACTCAATTTCTACCTCTTCCATACCATTTCTAAACCAATT
>JANJEY010000006.1:40163942-40198468 GCA_024703695.1 Erythroxylum cataractarum
TCCAAACTAGATCCTAAAGCTATCAAATGCATCTTTGTTGGATACTCTGGAACCCAAAAGGGATATAAGTGCTTTGATCCAAAATCCCGAAAATTTTTGACCTCTATGGATGTTACATTTTTTAAAGGTAAACCTTATGATAGCCACACTAATCTTCAGGGGGAGTATTTCAGTGAGGAAGATGAGACGTCTAGTGGAAAAAAAAAGAAGAGATGTTGAATCTAAAAGGACCAGCAGCAGAAAAGTTTACTGGTCAGGAGGAGAAAAAAGAAAATAAGGAAGAAGACAATGTTGAGAAGGAAGCAGAAAGTGAAGAGCAGAAAAAATTTCATGGTGTAGTATATAGTAGGGGAGCAAGGGAAGTAATATTCGATACAACCCAATTATCATCTCCGAATCTGAGTCCTGACATCTCACAATCTGAGACTACCCAACCAGGTAACTCGAATGATCTCACTGGTGATATTGTTCTTCCTATTGTAACGAGAAAAGGGAAAAGATCATGCACACAATACCCTACATCTAACTTTGTCTCTAATGCAAACTTGTTTGCAACTTTTTCTGCCCTTATTTCCACACTAACCAGTGTAGAAATTCTAAACAACGTACATGATGCTTTGGTTATTCCTAAGTGGAGGGAGGTTGTTTTGGAAGAATTAAAGGCCCTGGAAAAGAATGGCATGTGGGAGAGAATTAGAAGCCTTTGCCTAATTCGCTTTTGATCTCGATAAATAATAATGAAAAAGATTTGTACACATATACACAAATCGAATGGCACGTGGGAGAGAACCGACCTGCCAAGCAGAAAAAAGTTGGTTGGATGTCGATAGATATTTACCATTAAATACAATGCAGATGGTTCAACAGAAAGATTTACAACTCGGTTAGTGGCAAAGGGTTACACAAACATTTGGGGCGGACGATACTGAGATATTCTCTCCTGTGGAAAAATTGAACAGGGTTCTATTATCATTGGTTGCGTGCTTAGACTGGCCTCTAATCCAACTAGATGTAAAAAATGCTTTCTTGAATGGTGATTTAGAAGAGGAAGTGTACATGGAGCCACCTCTTGGGTTCAAGAAAAGCTTTGGGAGCAAGGTGTGCAAACTTAGAAGGTCTTTGTATGGACTAAAACAATCTCCAAGAGTCTGGTTTAATAGATTCACCAAGTTTGTAACAAGTCAGGCGTATTCCTAAGGCCAATCAGACCATACTTTGTTTACTAAAAGAATTGGGGAAGGTAAAATTACTGTCCTAATAGTGTATGTGGATGATATCATAATTGCTGGGAGTGATCTTGTGGAGATAGAAAAGTTACATGCATAACTCAGGATGAAGTTTGAAGTAAAAAACTTGGGGCAGCTCAAATATATTCTTGGCATGGAAGTAGCTCAATCCAAGAAGGGAATTATGGTTACTCAAAGAAAATACACTCTGGATTTATTAAAAGAGATAGGTTTAAGTAGCTGTAAGCCTTGTGATACACCAGTAGAACTAGGAAAGAAACTTGGACAACCCGAAAAGGATGTTTCAGTAGACAAGGAGAGGTACCAGAGGCTAGTTGGGAAGCTAATTCACTTATCTCACACTAGGCCAGATATAGCATTTGCAATGAGCTTAGTATGCCAATTTAGGCACTCACCATATGAAGAACACTTAGAAGCTGTTTTCAGAATTTTGAAATATCTGAAGGGATGTCCCGACAACGGATTGTTTTTTAAGAAGGAAGAAAGAAACATAGAAGTTTATACAGATGTAGACTATGCTAGCTCCATCACTAACAGAAGATCAACATTAGGCTACTGCACCTATCTATGGGGGAATATGGTGATATGGAGAAGTAAAAAGCAAAAGTCTTGTGGCTCAGAAGAGTTATGTCTGAGTTAAACTTGGAGGTTAGGCCTCCTATGAAGTTGTATTGTGACAATAAAGCAACGATTAATATTGCACACAATCCAATACTTCACGAAAGGACAAAGCACATAGAGGTTGATAAGCACTTTATCAAGTAAAAAATGGAAGATGGAAGCATATGTATTCCGTTTGTTCCCACTAAAGAATAGAGAGTAGATGTCTTCATAAAGGGGCTGTTAAGACAACCATTTAAAGAGCAAATTGGCAAGTTGGGCATGATAGACATCTTTTCACCAACTTGAGGGAATGTAGACAATCCCGTAATTGTAGATAATCCCATAATTAAGGGATTATTCTTAGAGATTATTCTTAACTATAATATCTAGTTATATTAGGCATATTAGGATCCTAATAAGGAGTCGTCCTAAATTGGAAGACTACCAAAACTATGTACCCTAGCTCTATATAAGGACCTACGGGCCTATAGCATAATAAGATAACAATCTTCTTCATACATCTGAATTATTATAGTAGTTTTGCTAGCAATGTGTAGTAGCACTAGAATTTACAACATGTACTCTTATCCATCATTTCTAATTTCAAGTAAAGAATGCAAGCATAGAGGGAGGCTTAGAAGCTTACTGGTTTGAAACTGAGCTGGCACAGAATGGAATATTCGCCCAATTACAACTGACAAGATTGTCATCAATGATAAAGCACCCATTGATCCTAAAAGAACCTATTCAGGTATCACAATAGATCAACTACAACATTAGCTTTACAATCATCATGCTATAATTGTCCAAAAAATTATCCTCATCAAACTATAAAAAAACGTAGGGTCTTGAAATGAAAGAAATACTACAAATATCATCCAAGAAATACAAACACAAACCAAGTATTAAATAAGAAAATATGACATATGATAAGGCTAAAAATACAAGAAGATTATGATAAACTAAAAATTTTATATCGTATAAGCTTACAAAATTTGTTTTGGAAACAATGATTAGTACATAGTTACACTTTTCTTTGCATATAGTAGCATAATTAATTACAATTTAGGCCCTTGATTCATTCTGTGCTTAACATAAACCGTAATGTGAAGGAGCTTTCTCAATTTAAGATGATTAGACCTGGACGTAACAAATGTTATCATTAGTCATCCCCTTTAAATTAGAAGGGAAGTAGCACTCACAAAATTAATGAAAAACTAAAGACGTAGTGACAATATTCACGCATAATGGAAGGAAAAATGAACTGTCTTCTTACAATAGATTTAGAATTACATGATTATATACATCTTAATGTAGGAGGGAAAATATTAATCAATCTCCCAAGATTCCACACTCTCATAGAAAATGAAAGTAGTCTCCTAGGATTCCACTCTTTCCTAGGAAAGGATAAACAATCTCTTAGGATCCCACAATCTTTGGAATGCCAAAAGATTTGACTTTCCTAAAGACTCCCTCTCAAGCTAAGGAATAGATGTCTTCTATTCCCACCTTAAAAGTAATATCATGAAAACTTGAATTGATCAACCCCTTTATTAGAACATTAGCTAGTTGGCTTCCTAATGGAACATATGACGTATATACAAGCCCTTCCTCCTGTTTCTTTTTGACGAAATGTCTATCAATCTCAATGTGCTTTGTTTTATCATATTGACTAGAGTTATGAGCAATATTGATGGCTATTTGCTGTCACAATAGAGCTTCATATGACCTTCCCACTTAATTTTCAAGTAATCTATAACAACCTTCAACCATAATAACTTGCATAAGCCTTAAGCAATTACTTTTTTTGTTGATGATCCAGCCACAAAATTTTGTTTCTTGCTCCTCCAATTCACCAAATTGCATCCAAGAAAAGTACAATAAATTACAATTAATCTTTGGTCTACTATAGATCCTGCAAAGTCCATAGCAGTGTAGGCTTTTAGGGTGAGATGATTATTCCTCTTAAATAAAATTCTTTTGCTTGGATTTCCTTTTAAGTAATGCAATATCCTATACACAACTTGTACATGTGAATCTCTTGAATCATGCATAAACTAACTCACTATGCCTATTGAGTATGCTATGTTGGGCGGAGCATGAGCAAAACATACGAACCTACCTACAAACCTTTGGTACATCTTTCTATCAATTTTGCTTCTTAATAAGTTATGGTTTGGGCCCATTGGAGTAGATACCCGTTTGCACACAATCTTTTCCATCTTTTAAGAGATCAACCATATATTTCTATTGAGATATGAAAGTTCTTGGTGGAATATACCACATCAATACCAAGGAAATATTTCAATTTCCCAAAGCTCCTTGGTCTTGAATTCTTTGTTCGGTCATTTCTTCAAATCTCCTTTTTCTTTTTCATCGTTTTCATTTACAATAATTCATCAACATACACTAGAAGTGTGGTCACTCCCCCGACAACTGTGGGTTTGATGAAGATGGTGTGATCACCTTGACTTTATTTATATCCCAAACCTTTCATATGTTTAACAAATCTACCAAACCATGCTCTAAGAGATTGTTTCAACCTATATAGGGCCTTTTTTAGCTTACACACTTTATTGCATAAGTTTTCTTTAAAGCCTAGTGGAATGTTCATGTCGATTTCTTTACCTAGATCTCTATGAAGGCATTCCTCAGATCATACTGGAGAGGTTGCCAATCAACGTGAATTGCCATAGATAACAAATCCTCACATAATATTTACTAATTACCAATCCTGTAAGTTTGAATGTACACTTTAGCAAACAATTGTGCTTTATACCTCTCTAACGATCCATTAGCTTTATATTTCAACATGAAGATCCATTTAGCTATCAACTATGTTCTTCCCTTTGGTTTATCAACAGTCTCTCCTGTCCTGCTCTTCTCTAACACATCCATTTCCTCTCTCATAGCATTCTTCCATTCCTTTTTTGAGAATGCCTCAAAATGAGTATTAGGAATAAAAATAGAAATTAGCTTCGTAATGAATTTTGTGTAGGTTGGTAACAAGTGTTTAAGTGATCTATATTGAGGCAATGGGTATGATGGTCTCTTTGTGCACTTTCTAGTACCTTTCCTAATAGCAATAGAAAGGTGGGAGCCATTTGTGGGTTTTTCAACTAATTGTGTATGTCAAGGAGGATTAGATCATTTCCAGAGTTTGATTGGATTCTTAGACTTGTTTCAGGTCTGGAGCAATTGCTCTTTGAGAATACCCTTACGAATGTATTGGAAAATCTTGGGAATCACAAATGGACACGAGAGATTTCCATATTTTTTGGGACATACGCAAGACTAGAAGACATGAAAGATTTCAACATTTTTTGGTCAGGCGTAGGACTAAAGGTTGAAGATGGGATTGGAATAGACACAAGAAGGTCAAGTGGCATAAAACACTCAAAAATATTATCTTCCATCGTTGATGTCTCTTGATGAAGATAGGACTTGGCAAAACATGGTTTGTTTTCAATGAAAGTGATGTCAGCCGAGGTATAAAACTTTCATGATGAAGGGTTCTAGGACTTGTACACCTTTTTTCTAAGTGCATATCTTAAAAAGATGCATCTAATGGGCACAAGGATCTAACTTTCATCTGTATTAACCATGGATATGTAGAAAGACGATGCAACCAAATACTCGAAAAGTAAGCCCACTTGAGGTTTTGAGGTTTGGGTAATAATAGTAAGGGTTTCCATGGGACTTTTATTGTCTAACACAAATGAGGGAAGTTTATTTATGACGTGTGAGGGCACTTCCATTGTAATTAGGAACATCCCCTTGAAAGTTTATAGCGTAAGTTATACTAAATAAATGCCCTTTTTTTCTGCTTTGCTACCCCATTTTGTCAAAGCATGATGAGTAATTAACAATTCCCTCTTTTTGAAAGTAGGTAACAAAATCTGATTAAAATAATCTTTAGCATTATCAAACCTAAAGTTTTTAATCTTAAAATCAAATTAGTTTTGGATTATGGAAAGAAAATTAAGAATAACTGTGCTAACATCAAATTTTTGTTTGAGTAAGAAAAACCACATAATCCAAGTACAATCACCAATCAAGGAGGCCAACAAGCCCTAGAAATACTAGGAATAGGGAACCCATATATCACCATGAATCAAATGAAAAGGATGAGGACTTCTTTTCAAACTAATAGGAAAGGATATACAAGTATGTTTTGTCAATTCACAAATTTCACAATGAAAAATTAAGATATCTAATCCTTCAAAAAAATCTGAAAACATGACTTTTAAAACTCTAAAATATGGAAGGTATAAATGGTAAAGTCAAATGGAATCTTTATCTAAAGTATCAAGAAATGACATTTACAAATTATTCAAGATTTTTTTAGAAGATTCAAGATGATAGAGACCATAAGTCTAATCGTCTTCCCTGAGCCCAACTCCTAAAGAACACAATAAGAAGAAGAAAAAATTGCATAAATATTTAAGGTCATATGTAAGTTTTTGAATAGACAAAAGGCTATTTTTGAATTAATAAAAGGTTGGTAGATAGTTTTGGCAAATGAAGAACACCCTTTTTTTTTATAGAGAAGAGGTGTAATATATACATCTCCCACTCTTGCAACAATAACCAATGGACCATTGGCCACCACATGTCCTACTCCTGCAACAATAGTCAACAAATCATTGGCCACTACAATCTTCCTATTATTAAGGCATGGAGTATACGTATGAAGTAAATGTGAGGAGTGAGTTAGATGGTCTATGGCATCAGAGACAATTATCCAAGTAGAGGTATAATACTTGTTTGAGGCATTCATGCAAAAAGAAGATAAGGGTTTACCTGAGAGACCTAAATAACTAGCTCTAGAGTGCTTCTCAGGAGATCCCGATAAATTCCTCAATTTCTCAATATCCTAACTATTAAAACCTCCTTAAAATGAACGTTAGGCAATCTTAGATATAGATATTCGGCAAAAGAAAAAAACAAAAGAATGATGTCCTAAGAAACTGGAGCAATGAAGGTTGCTCGAAGAAGTAGTCCCAATAAAAAACCCTTACCATGATGTGAAATAGAAGGAAGAATGAGTTGTTTGATTACAAAATTTAGGATTACATCCTTGAATACATCTTAGTATAGGAGGAAAAATATGAATCAATCTCCTAGGATTCTACACTCTCTTAGGAAAGGAAAATAGTCTCCTAGGATTCTGTACTTTTCTAGGAAAGGAAAAGCACCCTCTTAGGATCCCACACTCTTTACAACGCAAAAAATTGACTTCCCTAAAAGGACAGTATACAACTTGACAAATAGCTTCTTTTTTTTTATTAATGAAATCCAATGCCAAAAACTCCCATAGTATTTAGCCATGTTTTATTAGTTTCAGTGAGATTGCTTATCACTCGTTTATGGAAACCAATCTCATACAAAATGGTCAGCTATATGCTTACCCAATAGCATATCTGATGAATCAACAACAGAAATAGGCAAACAGAAAAAGAAAAAAGTTGCAAAAGAGACCATACCAGTCCTTTCTCATATTGCATAGCCAACAGCGCAGCGATAAAAAAGGTCTGTCAATACATGAAGAAGTCATCTCCAAGCTCGAGAAGAATGGGTAGACATAAGGATAAATAACTTAGAAAGCAAACCTACTAGTATCATTCAAGTTTTCAGTATTCATATTACAGGTATTAAGTCATTGAGCCATTGAACCAATGCCAACAGTATTAGAACATAAAGACAATATCAATCCCAATGAAGAGCACATTGTCCATACTACTTGATACTAGAACTTCACACTACTCCTATTTAACAAACTAATGGATTAGTTGATATGTTTACATTCATTAGAAGATATCAGAAAGATGCTGCTCAAATGCTAGATCTTTCGAGCAGTTATTATATGAAATAAGCCAATCAAAAAGTTTTGTTTCTATACAAAATTTGTTGCTTCCTTTTCTTTTTTGTCGATTCAAGGGCTGTGTAGCTATTCGGATGAATGGTTGATTACTGTTATTTAGACAGGTTCATAGAAGTTCAACTATGAAAATGAGTAAGATAAGATTACAATGATTACCTCTAAGATCCCTATTAAATCCTCCCTCCTTATAAATAGGACATTAATTCAACACTGTTAAATTACTGAACCACCAAATTTTTATCATTGTACATGTAATTACAATAGAAAAGTAGAGTTTGCAGGTAACCACAATGATAAACCTCTTATTTTCTTAAAAAAATCATTCAATCTTTTCCTTTTTGCATTTTGGAAATTTTTGGGTAGCAAAACCAAAATGAGAATGTAGATATTCTTTAGCTACATGATATGCCATAAAACCGTAGACACAATTTATATTAAAAAGTAGAGACACCAAAAATTGACCATGAGATTGGAATAAAGTTGGTGTTTATTAAGTTTGGAGCTTATTTGGAAAGATACAATGGAAACAAAGTCCATATACTGAAGTAAAGAATGTAGAGAAAAATATGTAGACAAATGTTGTCTTTAAGTAGAATGGAAAAGGTTGTACCAAACGAAAATTCTTAATTTATTGGAAAGGTTTTCTTTTTTCACATTGTTATTGAATTACTTGGCATTATTTCTATAAACTTTTCAGCATGTGGCACCAATAAAAATCCTATATCATTCAGAATCTTTTTTTAATTGTATTAACTTCTCATGATTCTCCTTATCTTTTGTCCTACGTATTTCTTAAAATTTTCATTCGGAACAATCACAAGGACATAATCAATTTGATAGGCATACAATTTTATTGTAAGTCTAAACAAGTAAGTTGCATTCAGCTTGGAAAACAAAATTCATAAATCAAAGATGTTAAATAGTTACCTTGTCCCCAATTTCTGAAACAAATATCAATGTAAATGCAGCAGTTAACCCTGACTTTGCAATTGCTGCTAGGATTGATGAAGGTCCACCTTTCACAAATGCAATCAACGAAAATACAAGGGCACATCCAACTAGCACAATGGCTATAGATAGGGGATAAGGAATTTTGTTGGGATCTTTAACGCTGCAATCATTCATAACTGTAGTCAATGAGTCAGAATCAAGGTGATCCAACCTCAATGACTGATAAGCTAAAACTCAAGACAAGTCCAAGTTTATAGGCTATTTACAACAAAGAATTATATAATAAAAATATAAGGATTTCAAAATAAAAGAGAAAGTAGTTTAAATGAAAAAAATAAACCAGGCCACACTTGTCTACAGCATCCTATTTTTCAAAACGTAAAAATCAAGAAATTTGTGGAAGGGCAAGTCTCGTACTATTGTAAAATCAACATATCAAATTCACTGAAATACTTGTTTTGAAGAGTGCCACCATTATACAAAGAACATAATATAAATTTATGGGCCTTAAAAAGCATGAGGGTCATTCAACTTAAAAGTCTTTGAGTACAATGGACAAGAAATTATTCCATAAAAATGGAGTAATTATCATCTCCGGTTTCTTGAAATAAAGACATGCAGTGATCAAATAATATTTTTCATTTAATTGTGTGAAAATTATTAACTTAATGAAAACTATAAAACTAGTGAGGAAGTAAAACTTCTATAAAATTAAGAAGAAAAACTAATTGTGGATCACTCACATTCCAGAAGAATTGTCACACGGTAAACCACTGACAAAACTTCTCTGGGTATCTTGTTCTTGGTCACCTTCATAGCTACCAGATCCAATACTAACATTAGATGCTTGAGTTCTATTTCTGCCAAAGGCAGAATTTAATCTTGAGATCTCCCTGCATCTTACTACAAGCACAATAAGTCAAAAAAAAAGAACAGAAATAGCAAATTCGTCACATACTCAACAAAACCTAACAACCATGATCAACCACAAGATGTCATGGGATATTGCAAAAACAAAGCTACACTATAAAAGAGAAAAAAAAACAACGCAAAAAATACCCTAGAACAATGAGAACACAATTAAACTTGTACAAAATTTATTTCATAAATAAATCAGACTGAAAAAAAATGCAGCAAAATAATACAAGGTATTGTAAGATCTTTAGGCCTAGACAGAAATCTGTTGTTCCATAAAAAAAAACATCAAGTTCAAACCTACTTTTGTAGCTTTCTTTTAACTTTCTAAAGAGTGGTTTTCTAGCTAATATGTACTTACGCCATTTAAATTTTGCTAAAAGGAAAATGAGAAAGAAAGTAACACTTGCCCCTTGAGATTGAATACTCGGCATATTTTATTTAGGATTTGAAAATTTGGAATCAGGGTATTGATGAATGTTTGAATACATTTCTCAAGTAATATATCTACCATAAACAATATCATAATGACTAAATTTCCATCACCCAATAATGAAAAACATTAAAATTTAAGAAATATGTTCTTCACAAATAAGCTTCACCCAAGAACAATCAATGACTTAAGGGTAATAGGATTCAAAATGATTTATAGCCAAGTAGATAGCAGACTTGATTAATTGATGTCTCAAGCAGTAAAATGCATCCCATAATGTGTAGAGAACCTCTGATATTTTATCGTACCTTTAGCATCTAAGAAAAAGGCAAAACGTTTAGATTAATTCTCTGTTCAACTTAGTAGTTCTAAATCCTTACAAATTGCCAATAGTTATCAACTCTGTCTGCTTTACAAGTTTATATACCATTAGTAAATGCACCTTCATATGCTCTCCAAGCATACATGTCATAGTAACCAAAATTATCAGCATCCAAAATAACCTCAGGACAACCCAAGCGTTTAAGGTTAATGGTGAATGATTGCACCATCAAATCGAAATACAGGCCAGGAATCCAAGGACTATAGTTTACAAACAATGATTACAGTAGTTATCTCACTTCTGCTGCACACCCAATTACCATGAATTACATGAAGTATTTAACATTTGGATTCCTCACACCAATCCTATCAATAAAGTAAATTAACATCATACATATGGGTTACCAGTCATGACATATAGTTATCACTCTTTTATCTATTTAGCTTCCAGCTGCGATGGCACACCTTTGATTTCTACCATAAAGGAGATGACAAATAATACTTCAAACTCAAGATAGTTCTAAAAGAACCCACCATCGCAAGAAAAATAGTTTCCCTCCACTGAAATGAACTCCCAACAATAAGAAAGGAGTTTTGACCCTGATGGCTCAAACCCATATATAAGCGTACATGAATCAAACTAAACACTCAATTCCAGGTCATCTACTATGTCCAGTTCTAACAATAGACACGTTACTGAAACTTTCCTTGACTATTCTTCAGATATGTCAAATCTACAGCTGAAATGAGCAGCTTCTTGATTCCCTTGACACAACCACCATTCATTAAAAGGAAACATTAAGATGGAAAAGACCAAGAGAAATAGGAGTAACTTACATGAAGATGAAATAGGTTGTCTAGATATGGTGGCAAAACAAGGCAATGACTCAACCAAAGCCAATACCGGAGGAGGCTTCGCCCTTGAAATGAATGGTAGGCTTTGAAAGCTCAACCCCTTCATCATTCCTTTTTCTTCTCTCTCGTCAACTTTCTTATCTGGGATTACTCAAAAACTAAGTTCAGACATTCAGAGCAGGATGAGATTAAATTCCTGGACTGGATTTGCAGCAACACTGAAATGACCGTTTCCTGCTCTTCAGTTCTAACGTCGTTTTAGTTGAAGTTTGAAGAGATGGGAGCATTTGCTGAATCATGTCAAGCGGTTGGGTGGTTGCCACGTGTTAATTGCAGATAATAGGTCATTTCCGATGCTTCTCGCATAGTTTGTCATTGATTTGATCCATTACTCTTTCACTACCATATAAAAGTTACAATGAAATATCAAGTACAATGAAGTATCATGATCAAATTATAGTTTTACCATTTTTTTCCAATAGACCCTTTGAAAAGCATCTACCAAATGAAGCTAACCAGGTTTCGATATGCGGTTTATCTGAACCAATCATTGTCATTTTATCTTAAATTTTGTCAAATTAACTTTTAAATTTAGGGACGTTTGGTTTGAGTACAAAATTAGGTATGGATATTGGTATAATAGTATAAGGGAAGGAGAATTGGTATGAAAAATAAAAAATATCTCTCCTTCGTTTCTCTTCTTTCTATTTTCCCCTTTCTTTCTTTCTTTATTTCCTTAAACCTACAAGATAGGTCAAGTACTAAAATGCCCCTCCAAGCAAGCCTTAAACATTTTTACTCTTCCATAAACATATATTCCCTACTAAACTCAATTAAATCCAAATTTTTCACTAATACTTTCAATAAAACTCAAACTATATCATAAATTATAAATCAATTTAATTCATACTTAATAACTTCAAGAAAAAGAAAATTTGGGGCCCAACATTGCCACCTAAAGTGCGAAGACTTTCTAAGAGTCTTTAAAGAAAACAACATGCTCAAGATTTACTTGGACCGAAAGATGAAGGAATTCCTAGAATTGAAGTGGGGCAGGATGTCGGTGGCAGAGTATGAGATCCGATTCAATGAGTTGATGGATTATGCTACTACTTTGATTCCTACAGAAGAAGACAAGTGTAGGAGGTTTGAGTACGGGCTCAATATGGAGATCAGAATAAGGTTGGTGCTTTCAGACCTGGGTACTTTAATTGAGTTTAGAGCTGCTTCGATCAGAATTGAGCAGCTACTGAGTGAGAGACAATCAGAGACTAGTAAGGGCCCAGAATGAAGAGGTCTAGTGGGGTCATAGTGGTTTTGGCAGAAGATTCAGTAAGCACCAAAACAAAACCTTCAAACAACTAGCTGGATCAAGGCAGTCAGGATTTAGCCAGAGGGATGGCTTTGTACAATCAGGTTATGGAAGAGGTACAGTGCAAAGTTAGTCGCCCTTGTGTGAGTATTGTGAGAAGAGGAATGGTGGAGAGTGTTGGAAACTAACTAGGTTAGTTTGGGAGCTCAGTCTGGTAGGAATGGGAGATCAGAGAGTCATACTACGGTCTAGCAAAGCTGAGGTAGTAGATCCGGACAAAGGAGCTGTGGTAGAGGTAGAGTGAGCTCTGGGAGTCCTTCTGTCAGGACTGAGGTGTGGAGTCGACCCCAGTCCCAAGCTAGAGTCTATACGATGACCAGGCAGGAGGCCCAAGACTCTTCAGATGTCGTTGCAGGTGCGTTATTTATTTATTGGTATGAAATATTTGCATTGCTAGATCTAGGATCTACACATCTATTTATTACACCGCATCTGACATTTAGGCTACATTGTGATAAGGAACAATTAAAGTATGGATTAGAGGTTAGTACACCAATAGGTAGTACTACAGTGATAGGAGAAGTCTGCAAAAGATGCTTAATTAGGATTGATCAAGCAGTATTAGAGGCAGACCTTATTATACTACAGTTGAGAGAGAGAGATATTATCTTAGGCATGGATTGGCTCACTACTCATAGGGTTGTCATGAATTGCTATACCAAGGAAGTAGTACTAGAATCTCCTAGTCCACCGAGGATAATATTTAAAGAAATTAGTCAAGCAGTGCCAGTTAAGATAATATCATTCGTGAGTGTATTGAGGTTGATACAAGAAGGATGTGAGGCTTATTTGTGATACTAGAGCTGAACAGAATGAGCAGGAAATTCCCATAGTCAAGGAATTCCTAGATATGTTTCCCTCCGAGTTATCTGGTTTACCTCCAGATCAGGAGACGGAGTTTACTATTGAGTTAGTTCTGGGTACCGCTCCTATATCCATCTCTCCATATAGGATGGCATCTAAGGAACTAAAGGAGTTCAAGTCGCAGTTGTAGGAATGTCTAGAAAAGGGTTTCATTAGACCCAAAGTTTCACCTTGAGGAGCTCCAGTGTTGTTTGTAAAGAAGAAAGATGGGACTTTAAGATTATGCATGAATTACAAGTAGCTAAATCGAGTGACAGTGAAGAATAAGTATCTGTTGTCAAAGATTGATGATTTTCTTGATCAGTTGCAGGGAGCCCAAGTATTTAATAAGTTAGATTTGAGATCTGGGTATTAGCTGTTGAAGATAGCAGAGGCTGATGTACCTAAGAGTGCATTCAGGAGTAGGTATGGGTAGTTCGAGTTCTTAGTAATGTTGTTTGGGTTAACTAATGCCTCGACTGCTTTTATGGCTTTGATGAATAAGGTATTCCAACCCTACCTAGATCACTTTGTAATTATGTTCATAGATGATATTTTGGTGTATTCATAGACTATAGAAGAACATGTTAAGCATCTGAAAGTGATTATGCATATTATAAGGAAAAACAGATGTATGTCAAATTCAGTAAGTATGAATTTTAGTTGAATCAAGTAGTGTTTTTGGGGCATATAGTGATTGGTTAAGGCATATAGGTGGATCTAAAGAAGATAGAGGCAGTGATGAATTGGGAAGCTCCGAGGAATGTGTCTGAAATCTAAAGCTTCCTAAGCTTGGCCAGATATTACCGGAGGTTTGTTGAGGGATTTTCTCTGATCTCAACCCCTCTGACAAAACTTTTGAGGAAGAATGTAGTGTTTAGATAAAATGAGGAATGTTAGAAGAGATTTGAAGAGTTTAAGTATCAGTTGGCTACAGCACTAGTGTTGACTATTCCATCAGGGACTGAAAGATATGTGGTGTATAGTGATGCTTTACATCAAGGATTGGGATGTGTATTGATGCAGTATGGCAAAGTGATCGCCTATGCATCGAGACAATTAAGGTCTCACGAGATTAAATATCCAGTGCATGATTTAGAGCTAGTTGTAGTTGTCTTTGCTCTAAAGATTTAGAGATACTACTTGTTTGGAGAGACCTTCCAGATTTATACAGATCATAAGAGTTTGAAGTATTTATTAATTCAGTAGGAGTTGAACTTGAGACAGAGGAGGTTGATTGAGTAACTAAAGGATTATGACTGCACAATTGAATACTACTTGAGGAAAGCAAATGTGGTGGCTGATGCTTTGAGCAGAAGTCTAATACCAGTGTAGCTCAGATTCAGTTATCGAGGTTACCGAGCTTAATTCAGTTGAGAGCTTTGAATGTGGAATTGAATCTGGAACACGATGAGACCTTAATTGCTATATTGAAACTTAGGTTGATGTTATATGATAGGATTAGAAGAGTACAGAGGAAGGATCCTGATATGTTAAAGCTTATAGAGAAAATGGAGATGAATTTGGATTCCGAGTTTGAGTTGAGAGATAAGACTTTGTGGTTGAAGCAGAGACTATGCGTGCCCATTGTGAAGAATCTGATGAAGGAAATTCTTGTGGAAGCTCATATAGTCGCCTATACTATGCATCCTGGTACTACCAAGAAGTATAACACGTTTAAGCAGCATTTCTAATAGCCTGAAATGAAGAAGCAAGTGACAGAGTATTTATCTAAGTGTGTGACATGCCAACAAGTTAAAGATGAGCAGCAAGCTCCAGTACGGAAGCTACATTCACTGCCCATTCCAGAGTGAAAATGGAAATGGATCACTATGGATTTCATGATTGGATTACCCGACTCCGAGGCAAAATGATTCGATATAAGTTATAGTGGATTGATTGACTAAGTCGGCACATTTCTTACTAATGAGGGAAAATAATCCACTAGATCAGTTGGTCCGGAGATATGTGAATAAGGTGGTGAGACTGCATGGGATCCCAGTGTTCATTGTATCGAACAGGAATCCCAGATTCACTTCGAGAATCTGGAAGAGCTTGCAGTTTGCTTTGGGTACTAAGTTGAACTTCAGTACAACATTTCATCCTCAAACAGATGGGCAGAGTGAGAAGACAATAAAAACTATTGAGGATATGTTCAGAGCTTGTGTATTAGCGTTTCAAGGATATTGAGCTCAGTACATAGCTTTAATTGAGTTTACCTATAACAACCATTACAACAATAGTATCGGAATGGAACCGTATGAGGCACTATATGGCAGAATGTGTCAAATGCCATTATATTGAAATGAAGAGGGCTTGAGAATGGTTAAAGGCCCGGAGTTGATACAAGACACAGTGGATAAGGTGAAATTGAACCGAAGCCGAATTAAAGCGGTCTAAGATAAACAGAAGAGTTATGTGGATCAACATCGACAGAATATAATGTACAGTGTAAGAGACAGAGTGTTTCTCCGAATGTCGCCTTGGATAAGAGTATTGGTGTATAGTGTACCATCTTGACTATACTTTCTTACCGGTAGGAATCATACCGACCATTTCTTCACGCTCATACTTGGATTTGTCCTCCATCCAATTTTCCTTTAATTTCTCAAAAAAGGGATGGTTTCTTATATTTTCAATTCTTTATAAAAGTTCCTCACAATGTAAATAATTAACGATATCTTGACTCATTATTTCGATCTTGATAAATATATGGGATGAGAATTCAGTCCCATGTAATAGGTAGAAATTTTCCTTACTAGTAGTCCATGTAGAATCTGTCATTGTTACAGACAAACTGAAAAGTAGATGTTTTGATCGTGTACTTTCGGCTCTAACTTCGGTAACAGTTAAAAACACCTAAAACTAAAAGAACAGGGATATATTTGAAGTTTTGAACGCAGGCTACAATAATCTAACCCATTTAATTTAACCAAACCAACGAATGATTGTAACATAAGATTACAGATTTTTTACAAGGGTGGGTTTCCTACGTAATCTCTCATACTATTCAAATATCCTACAGTAAACAAGTACCGTTCCGGCTTTCCATCATGTAGAATCCAGTAGAAAGAGTAGCGATTCTCTTTGTCTAGCATCTTCAATCATTTCTCCTCAAATTCGACGTCAATAATCTGCGGATCAGACTTTGGTGCTGTTGGTCCCTTACCATCTCGAGAAAAGAAGTCTCCTTTGGGTTGCCAGACAATGTTACCACAACCACCACAACGAATTATTTGGTTCCTATAACCAACAAACTGCCTCTGACAAGCGGGACACGCTCCCTGTTCAAATCAAAATCAAGATTGATATTTGATTGATTATTGTAATGAAGCTTATCATAGTAAGTGTTAATACTTTACATAGGTACCGTATAGAGCAGTGGCATTATGTGAATCACCTCGAAATTAAAAAATAGCTTTTAAATGAATGATTCTTATCATAATATGTTGCCCTCAAAAGGCTACGCAGTTAGACTAATGCAAATATTTAGAAACCAAGAATTTCATTCAAAGACAGCAACAAATTTTAGCTCTTGTAAATCAAATCACAGACCAATCTCTTCGACAACTTAATAGTTTTTTCTAGTATTCCAAATCGACTCTCTTAAAGTTGTTCTTGCACATTATAAATTTATAATTTCAACCTAAAGCAGTTTCAGCCAGTTAAACTGTTATTAAGTGTTATTCCTCGATGAACAGCAAGCTAGAATAAAATTAGAGAGGCAATAAGCCATAGCAAACTCACTCTTATGATTATGGTTTCTAATCGACAGGTTAAAGGGGGCCAAATTGTCAATATATCTCAAAACTTGATCATGCAGTAATCAAGATAATATTCAATAGTTCAGCCTAAGAAGTTCGTGTTAGTCATATTTCAATGTTTGCTGGGATTAACAGTTAGGAATCCAAAAGTTTTTGGAGTCCAACCAATTAATATCTTTCATGCAGCAGAATAAAAAATGACGATCCAACATTCACTAAAGCTGATATTATTCACTAAAGCTGATAATCAAATGTTAGGATTTACATGCACAAGTATTTTTTAAATAGCTTTGAAAATTTTCCAACGTTAAGGGAGTTTTTTGCCAATGGACAAAGGGTTAAAGATCTATATACGGGAGTGGTAATCAAGATGGAATGACTGATCATGCCTACCTTCCAAAAAGCATGCGTCAGATTGATGATCAACACTAAAGACAGATATCAAGAAATCGAACAGTTTTCTAGACCTTGAAACGCTACATTACCAAATCAGATGACACTATTTAGAAGACTAAAAAAGATGGAGAGATTGTCCCGGCAGAATAAGAGTAGAAGAAACACTAAAACTTGGCATTTTATCTTTCAATTAATTGCATAATGTGCAGTACATATTAAGTAAGAATAGATATTATAAAAGCAGTTAAACAGAACAACAAAAGTAAAACATTCACATTCGAAATATGATATTGGTTAATCCATTGATTTATTAGAATATTAGCTTAAATTTAACAGTTTTTTACAGCATATTAACTACTAGTTTGATATCTCTTTTATTTGTCTTACATCAAATAGTATCAATATTTTAGTAAAATGAATGATTTACTATTACTAAAAATATTTGCAGTTAAGTCTTTTCACATAACAAATCTACTTCAAATTTGTTTCTGTTAAAAATGCTTAGCAGTCAAAATAAAATGCAATCACTGCTTAACCTTTTCATGTAAATGTGTATATAGAGATTATATACATCTAAAAAGCCAAAGCTGTAACATTGTCCGTAGTAAAAATTGAAGAATCAAACAAGATCCTAACAAACATTTGAGAAAATGGACTACAGGCATGTGTGTCATCAATAACTCTTATCCTTAAATCAGCTTTGATGGTACAAAAATAGCAGTGAATGCCAAAAAACAGTAGACAATATTCCTGAAAAAGCCCTTCCCCTATGGCTATTAAGATGTGTCTAACAATAAAGAAAATAAGAAAGCATGTCTGGCAGCCATTGAAATTGCAAAATAAATTATGATATAAAAAGGGATAATAGTGGAATGCAACTCAAAAAGGAGTGTACAACTGAACCGTTTACCTTAATGAAAAGATTGTTACCCAAAGTCCCAATGAGAAGAGGTCCAGCAAATGGCAGAATCCAGGTAGCAAATATCAAGAACCGAAATAGCCATCCAGATAATGCAAACCAAAGGAAAAAAATTGTCTAGGGGAAAGAAAAATGAAAGAAGAATGTTAGTAAAATATGTGTGTTTGGTACTATAAAACATTCTCATAAGTAAAGGCCAGCCCTGCATAGAAGTATGAAATGAAGGCCATAACTCTGACTCCTATACACTGTCCTTACACGGAACTTTTTCCTGAAATTGCTAGAAAGATACACAGAGAATAAGAATAGCAACCAAATGAAGTATCAATATTGCCTTAATTCCATCCTAACAAGCTTTGGACCGCAATAGTAAGAATATGTCCGCATGTCAGCAATTTAACCAATAAGTGTAGATTTTCCTCATTGTTAGCTATCATGACAATAAAAATGTTGACATATCCCATGCTGCAGGAGGAGGGAAAAGATTTATCTCTATTGAAAAGTTCAAACAGCTTTCAAACATGAAAAGACATGGTTAGCATTAAAAAATGGCATGATAGAATATACTTACAGCAAAACTCCTCCCTAATGGTGTGTCCAGAAAATCACTGAGCCGCTTTCTGTACTGCAAGTTTAACATCAACATTAGAGATTTGAAGCCATTACAACGCGACAAGATGACATATACTTAGTCTGAAATCTTGAATTATAAAGAAATAAGTTCAACTTTTTACTATAAAAAGGGAAGTCGAATAACATAAATGGTGGATGAGATTGAAAGAATATCTAACGAACACGGTGTTTTAAGTTCAACGATCTACTTGATGATAATTTGTAGTTGACAACTACTACAAGAGTTTTGAAAGAAATATATAACATGAGAAACTAGAAGCTAAACAATATCCAGACGTAGTTTAGATATGGAAATCCCAAACGAGTGGGTAACTCTCTTATCCTATGTCTGCTTCAGACATGATTCCATCCTAAAGAAGAAGTCAAAAGAATTGCCTCATTCAGTTACAACAAACATTCACAATTGTAACTGAGAATTGGAGGACAAACCCTAGGCCAATTTCTGGAGAAATCCATGGAAAAGGCACGCCAACGAATAGTAATCTCCAACTCACGATCAATCTCACGAGCACGGTTGGAGGCAGATTGGGTGACGGAGCTAATCCGGCGAGAAACAGAATACTGGCGGTCTAGACGCTCCGCGGTCTTCTTGGCCTCAAATATAAACTGTTCGAAGCCGTCGTTGGCACTGCGCCACGCTTCCTTCGCGAATCTATCGAAGTCTCCGCGCACGAAGGCGCGGACGGTAACCGGAGAAGGAGGTGAGCGTCGAAAGAACATCGGGGAGAGTCGGGGCTGCCATGCCACCGCTGTGGCCATAGCTCGGTAAGGAAAGGGGTATGAATTGAGTGACGAGTTCAATCGAATGTGTGACCATTTCTCTAGCATTTTCTTCTCTTTATTATTCATTTATTTATTTATTATTATTATTATTATTATTACTACTATTACATTTACAATATATATATATATATATATATATATATATATATATATTCTTTTATTTGTATGTTTAATTTATACCAGTTAATTGATGCTTAAAAGATGAAAGTAGGAACATTATTGTACTTGTTGCACCCGATTTACATTCTTTTTCTTTTCTAGTAAGAGCTGCCGTATTTTATTTTTAAAGAATCTTGTTTTTATTTTTACTTTGTAATTAACTTCGCAAAACTCTCATGCCAAAATATACATAACAAAATCAATTATAAAATGAATATAGGAATTTTAATTTGCTTGAATGATATTAAAGTACAAGTAGTAAATCAAATAAAAGGTCAGCAAGAGTATTGCAAAGTAAAGATAAGGTTATTGAAGCCAAACTTCTATTTTCCACTCAACCTCTGCATTAGCCTTACTTTTGCTAAAAGTAAGGAGCCAACTGTTGGAGCTACCTAGTTACAAAGTTAAACGAGGCAGGAAGTTCAGCAAAAAGAAAAAAGGATCGATACGGTTTTACCCTGAACCTTATTACATGAATTTTAAAAAAAAATACCAACATAATAAATACCTTCATATATAACCATGGTAACTCTTACAGTGATTAAGCTTCAATGAAGGAACTTGCTTTCAATTATTACAAGAGTCTTCTTGGATCCTCATCATATTGTATATCCTTAGTTTGAGCAATCTCAATATTTGTTCAACCAAGACTTTGGCCAAATGTTTCTTCTTTCCTTATCATCCAATAACACCAAAAGTACCAAAAGGGTAATGTTCAGTTTCAAACCAGACATAGCCCATGGTCCATATAGCTTTCATGTTTGCTTTTTTTTTTTTTAGTACATAGGATATAATTAAAAGTCTAGTGGTAGACTATGTCTATGAGTTCTTCAGAAAACATAAAATGCTTAGAGAATTAAATAAAACTCAGCTAAGCATAATTCCTAAGAAGAAAAATCACTCTTCAATATAAAACGTCAGGCCAACTACTTTGTTGTAATCTAGTAGGTAAAAAATTGTAAAAATACTGGCTATTAGACTAAAAAAGTACTTACACCAATCATCAATGACAGTTAAGGTGCCTTCTTTAAAGGAAGGAAAATAGGTGACAATCTCTTACTTGCTTAATAGTTCTTTAAAGATTATCGCACTAACTTAGCCATTCAAAAAAAAATTTTGGTGAGAAGGAAAGAAACCAAAGAGGCCTAAGGCCTTAAGAAATCAATAGAAGCAGCATCATTAAGAAGAAACTGACGAAGTCCTGGCCCCGGAGATTCCCAAATAGACAGAAGCTGAGGATTAGAAGATCCCTGCTTAGCTAGAAAATCCGCACACTGATTACCTTCTCTATAAGTATGCACAATAGAACACTCCCAATCACGTTGAATCAAATGCCTGATGTCCTCAATAACATGGAAGTAAGGGTGAGACTGAGGATAAGGTCCCTCAACTAATGTAATAGCTTCAAGAGAATCTGACTCCAAGATAATTCGTCTAAAATCACGATCCCAGGCTAAGAGGAGGCCATGATATATCGCAGTTCAGCTAGCATATTAGTAGCACAACTAATGAACCCCGAGAAACCCACAATCCAGTCCCCTTTAACATCCCACATCAGACCACCAAATCCTGCAGGACCTGGATTACCAATCGAGCTACCATCCACATTAAGCTTAATGTATCCATTAGTCGGAGCTTTCCAAGACACCCATCTATCCAGCTTCACATTTAGAGAAGTAGGAGATGCAAAAGCACGATGACACTCATCAAACAGCTTCATGAACCAGTGACGTTGCCCAAAGAAAGATATGACCTCATGTTGAATACACTTCTTGTTTCTAGCACACCAAATCACCCAAGCCACGACGATAAATCGAAGGGTATGAACAAAAGTGCGAGAGGAATCTAGAACAAGGTGATAAATCCAATCATCAATATTTAGCATGAAAAAGGAGTCATTGACATGCCCAATAATAGATAACCAGACCTGTTTTGCCCAAAAACAATCGCGAAGAGCATGAAGATTACTCTCCCATATATTACCACCACGATGACAAAAGGGAGACGATGCCACGCCCCAATTATATCTCAGTTCATTCGTCGGTAATCGGTGCCACCGTATCTGCCAAATAAAGAAACGGAACTTCTGTGGAACATTGAGTTTCCATATCCTCAGCCAATGTTTATTGGGGTTAGGGGGATATGGCAAACGAGTAATAAACTCAAATCCAGATTTCACCGAGTATTGATCCCCATATCAGAGTATCAGCACCCACCCTTGTTCGAGAAAGTGGGATAGCGAGAGGGTATTTCTCACTTCTATATCCAAGGCCGTGCGCAGGCAATAAAAATTCCATGTGCTTTGATCATTCACAATGTCACTCACCCTTAAGTGGTGATCCTGAGTGTCTACTCTATCAACTCTTCTGCGCAGAGAAAGATCCCCGACCGATCTATCGTCCCAAAGCATAATATTAGCGCCATTACCTACTCTCCAAGTCTTTCAGGAAAAGACTAGCTTTGGAAATAGCTTTCCAGCCAGGGGAAGCAGTCGAAGAAGCCTTGCAATTAAGGTTCGAAACATGTCGTAAGTATTTACGCTGCAATACTTCTGCCCAAAATTTTAAACTATGTTGAGAGAGATCCCAAATCCACTTGCCTAGCATGGCAATATTGCTATCCCGAGCTCGACTGTGACCCAAACCTCCCACGCTGTCGGACTACAAACCATCTCCCAATTCAGAAGATGCAACCCCTTGCTTTTATTAGACTTCCAAAGGAGATCACGACAAGATTTATCAAGGATGTCACACGTTCCTGCTGGCAGCTAGCAGGTTTACATGGTATATAAAGGGATAGTGGATAGCGTGGATTTCACCAATGTCAATCGACCTGTTTTATTTAGGAGCTTGGCTTTCCATCCTTGAAGCCTAGTACTAATCTCATCAAAAATAGATTTGAAGTCACCTTTCTTATTAGTACCATTGAGGGGAACACCAAGATAATTACCCAAGTCCATAGTAAAATTCAGTTGAAGTTGTTGTCGTAAATTGTTCTTATGATGCCTATTAACGTGGGGAGATATAAAAGTTTTTGACTTCCAGTCATTGATTTGCATCCCAGATGAAGAACAAAACTGATGCACAGTATCCAAGACCACCTTACATCCCCTAAAAGAAGCATGAGAGAAAAGAAGCACGTCATCAGCAAATAACAAATGAGAGATAGGAGGCCCATTACCTGAGACATGAATAGGCTTCCACTGATTGGATTGCACTCGACTAGCGATAAGCATAGATAATTTCTCCATGCAAAGCACAAACAGATAAGGGGATAATGGGTCCCCTTGGCGTAGCCCACGCTTAGGTTCAAACGCTGGTAACCGACAGCCATTCCATAGAATGGAGAGACGAGAATTCGATACACAGGACATAATGAGAGAGATGATAAGCGGGTGAAAGCCAAAGTCAAGAAGAGTCTGTTGTAAAAATTGCCAATCCACTCTATCATAAGCTTTCGCCAGATCAATCTTCATAGCCAACAAGTCATCTCGTTTCTTAGATTTTCGAATAGTGTGAACAACTTCTTTAGCAAGAATGATATGCTCTGCAGCTGTTCTACCTGGTATAAAGGCACCTTGCATGGGTAGAATAAGATCACCCAGGATAAGACGGAGACGTTGGACGAGGACCTTAGTGAGAATTTTATAACTCACATTACAAGACTTGAGAAAACGGCAAATATCCAAGTTTAAATCGCCCACGAGATAAGCCCCTCAATGAGCTAACAGCTCTGGTTTAACAAGTAGCTCGGGGCTGCAATGGCGTTGGAGATGAGGCAGGAATATGGTTTCCTGTTATTTTTTGTTGAGGGTTTTACAATGGAATAAGATGAAATGTAACACACCGTTTTATCCTTTAAAAGGAGGTTTAACAATAAAATGGAATGTAATGAGATAGAAATGAAGATTTTCATGTTACGTTCTATTTCATTTTAAAGAGTAAAAATAAGAAACCTCTGATTTGAAATTTAAGATGGAACATAAATTAATAAATATATACTATCTAATATATCTTCAATAATTTTTCATAATATCAATTATTTCTTACCCTACCCTAATAATAACCAACACAATACAATAATATTTTTATATAATTAACAATAAATTGTATATAATTAATAATAAAATGTTTATTAAACTTTTTATTAATAAAAATTTATTCTTTAATTATATGTCATAATGTCGTGACATGTTTTTGATAAATCACAAATATATTTTTATATAGAATAATATTTAATATAATAAAATTTATTAAATAATTAATAATAATAATTTTATATAATTAGTATTAAATCATATATAATTAAAAATAAAATAATAAAATTATTATTAATAAAAAAATATGTAAAAAATATTGTTCAAGTCACAACTATGATCTTAATTGATTGTCAATAAGTCACAAGTTTTTGTTATTTTAAAACTATAACATTCCAGAGTGTTTGTGCATTTTCGGTTTTAGGTTGTTTGGAAATGATATATAAGAGTATAATAAACCAAATTTAGTTTCCTTTGATTTCTTTACTAATTTTGACCATCACACTTACATTTCCATCATATTTTCACTCACCAAGTATCAAATTGTAGGCTTCTATGTCTTATTTTTCAAGAAACACCCAATTACGGATTTTGGATGAAATTAAAGCATTTTCTCGCAATTTTTCATCCTTAATAAATTCAAAGTTTGTTTCTCCTCTTAGCATTTGCTTTTTACCTCATATATTGATTTGATTGGGTGGCTATGGCATTACATGAGTGAGAAAAATAGCATCCTCACTATAACCATATAGGAGGTTTCTGGTATAGATCGTACTAGAGCTAAGAATACTATTAAACATTTCAAAAATAAACTAAACTAATAAATTAAACATTTCAAAACTTTTAAAAATCCTAATCATTAATTAATATAATTCTTAACCCGTTAAAACGCAACGTTCAATTGCGAGCATAAGACTGGTCAAAGAGGAGAGCAACGAAGGTCGAAAGCGTAAACGTATGGAAGGGGCTAGATCCTCTGGCCCCCCCTACTCTGTCCCTACCCTGTCCCTTTCCATATGAGCCATCCATTTATGTGAGACCCACCAGAATGGATGGCTCAGATGGAGGGAAACAAGGTAGGGACAGGGTAGGGGGACCAGAGGATCTTACGCCTGGAAGGAAAACCCAACTCCTGTGCAGACGTATCCGGAAATCAGATGCTTAACCCATTCGGTCTTTATACGGGAACCTTATGGATGGAAAACAATAAGAGATATCTTCTCAAAACAGGTAATATCCAACATGAGATCTTATTTTATATATCCTCAAAGGCAGGGCAATGAAACCGGAGACCAAAGTCCATCACACAGACCTGGTTGTCAAAAAGTATATTTGGGCCATTTCTACAGTATTTTGAGACTGTCAGAACTGACAGACTCCAAGCATTATATATCAGTTTTCTCACGCATACATAATTTTGTTCCAGTCATTTAGTGGCAGTTTGCTTCATCAAGAAAGCTATGACCGATTTTGTGATGACATCCTTTCCAAGCAATGCCTTTGGCGGAAGCTGGTGGACCTGATGTTGGAATCTGAACCACTGGCGCCCTGGTGAAATGCACCCCAACTAGAATCTCTGTCAACCTGAGTTAACGAAAATGATGGCAAATGATCTCTTTCCCATGCCCGAAATCGTGTAGGAGGATTTTCTGCTTCTTGGAAGTTCCGACCTGATGTGCCTCCTGGACCAAAATAGAAGCCTGTCTGATCAGATGAGGAAGCCATAGCTCCTACCTGAGACAAGCGTCTATGACTGCTGGATCTTCGGGATCCGGAAACAACTGGCGTGCGGATGGCTGGAGAATTGCCAGGTTGTTGATAGTATGCCTGAAGAGCTTGAACCCTATCACGTGCTCGAGCATTACTGCCTTGGTAAGGTGTAAGCAATGAAGAAGCAATTGAACTCCCAGCTCTTGCATTAGAGCTGTACAACAAAATGCCTTTAATGCTACTTCTACAAACTCATTAACCTCCACAAATACTACAGGCTCTACTACAATAAAACACCTAGGTAATTTCAGACCTAGGCAAAGGAAGATAACAATAAGACTCCCAGAAAGAGAAAGAAGATGAACAAGAACAGTTTAAATGTATTGACACTCCCAATGGGTATTGCTGTTTCTAAAGAAGCCAATTCGGTAGAACTTTTGTTTGAAAGGAACTTGTGGTTTTATAGAAAGCACTGGCCAATGACTCAAATTAAGGATCATTAAAACATGACAGTATGGTACACTAAATTAACTATCATATCAAGAAATAGACTTATGGTACATGAAGTCATGACGAATCGCACTAGCATTAATAGCACAAGTGTTGTACATTAACCCAAAGGTATACCTGTGGCCAACCAGCAATGGATGCATGAACGATCCAGATCTTTGAAGAGCAGAAATAGTTCTGGCAGATCTTTGCGGAACAGGAGGGATTGAAGGTTGATCTACATTACCAATCCGATTACTAGTGGTAGAGAAGGGAAGGGAATGGTGCTCCCAGGTCTGATAATGTACATCCAAGGCAGGAAATGCATATGAATCAGGAATCTCACTGGGTAATGTTGGAACACTCCAGTGATTATTGAAATTAGAACCATCTGAAACACTTGAACTGGAGGTTGAAAGAGGCGGATGAATTGGTCCAACGTAAGCTATGTATGGGCATGGGTGACTACCAGATGATACCGCAGTGTGCTCCCCAAATATAGCATGATGTCCCAGCAGGTCGGGATCTGCATTTAAACATCAGTCACATCAACATGAATTTCATTCTGTTCTAAGAACTTAATCAATTGTCACTAAAAAGAACAGACGAATTTCTTACAAGTATTTGCTGATAATTCCCCTTCCCTGCAATCAATAAACAAATAATATTATGTTAAAAGGAAGAAAATTTCATACTTGAGAATATATATATCAAATAACACAAAATCAGAGTACCTCTAAGAAAACATAAACCAACTACAAGTAACAAAAAATTCTCTAAGCCTAGTCTCTTAAGACAAGGTTAAACTATACTAAACAATTCTACACTCTTTATACCTCAACAAAATAGCAATGCTTCCACCTAAAAGTAGAACAGGGGCAGCTTTGATAAATGTTTGACCACCCAACCCAGAAGACAGAACAAAAGGAAACTGGATAGTTCAACTATAAAGAACAAGAGACAACACATGGACTATAAGTGGAAAATCTGAAGTAGGTTATTGTCTCTGCCTCCCTCCCTCCGTTTCTCTCTCTCTCTGTCAGATTTGGGTTTAGAGCAAGATTCACATATTTGGCTACAAACATTGCAATATTATATAGGCATGAAATGCAAGCTCTGGTGTACTGTAACTTCACTAAAGCATTTGTTGACTGCTCAGTATTTCATATTTTGAGGATCTCATTTTATGGCGGGTAAAAGGTCTACTCCTCAATGATTTCATTGTATGTTAAATCTCTCCTTTTTTAATGGCCGCCCAATTCTGAAATTAAAGGTTCCTGAATAAGTGCACATCCACATAAATCACAGATGCATATGTTCGAGAAGTAGAAAGTAGAAAGTAGAAAATAGGTAAAGAATTCTCTGTTCAAATTAGATTCGACAAAAACTTTAAGCACCAAAGCATTGGATGATGCTTACTCGAAGGATGAAGGAAGTCGTGCCAAGCTACCAAATGGGCACCAATGAACTCCAAAGGACTGCAAAACCATTAAGCACAACAAAATAATAAAGAAGCAAGAGAAGTAAAATTAACGTCATTTTCTTTCCAGAAAATTATTCCATGCCTGGAACACAACTTCAGTCTTTAAAAAGCTATAAATATTAAAAGAGTTACAGATGTGGACATGAATGTCAGATATGCACTTAGATATCACCATAAACATAAAATTATAGAAAATTTTATAAACATGCAGATCTGAAATGTGATGAAGGAGTGCAGTCAACAGCATGTCCATGCTGTTAAAGAAAAAAGAGAGCTTCTTTCAGTAGTTTAAATGCAAAATGTTAAAGAGGAAATTGAAAAAAAAAATTAAAAAAAAAATTGTTAATGGCACATAACTTCATGTAAGAGGACATCAGGAACTATCTGTGAAACAAGGTCCATTATTCAACTCCTATCTAACAAACAGTATAGAATCCGTAATCAATTAACTATCCTCCCGTGACATCACAACTTGAAACAAGATGGCAAGAAAGGCCCTCATTTCCCTGCATAATATAACAGGGGAGACTTTCAAACAGTAGATGTGCGTGTGCTATCAATTACTTGACTAGCAACTCTTTTACAGCTTGATTAAGAACATCTAGGACATACCTTGAACCCAATGGATATGCATTCAATTATCAAACATACCTTGAACCCAATGGATATGCATTCAATTATCAAAGCATCTATAACAATAATATCTTCTTTATGATTTTTATCTCCAATTGTAGTTCTCCTTCCTTTCTGTGATGAGGTAATGGAACCTGTATTCTTGTTTATTAATCCCAACGTCCCTTCCTACAGTAAATATAGTAATTGCTAGCTGCAGCTTTACCACAACAGTTGGCATTTACATAATGCACACAAGATCAAGGCAGGCAGCTGCTGGGCAAAAGTTGGTTGCACCATTTTGTCTAGTGCCAAGAGTCATCTGAAACTAAAAGTTGTGACGATCAACTTTTTCTAACATTGAAACAGAAACAACACCTAGACAACCCTGAGATGGTGTAAAATTTTTATCCAGACCATGCTTAAGCCCAATCTTTTGCCCATATGAAATATCTAAAGGGACCAACTTAAGGTTACCCACTCTTTCTTTCATTGTTAACATATTTTCTTAACATGAGCAAATGAGGATGCCAGAAAGAATTCTCAGCTGTCACAGTTGTTTTATAATGTATGAATGAATTTACATCCTATCATTTAACTTCTATCCTAGAAGGGGTTGTACATAGAGTATATGGACCAGAGAAATAAGTCATAGAGCCATAACAAGGATGGCATTGTAAACCCTCTCTTTAAGATTAAGCCCCAAGTAGGAAAATGATCTAATCATGAAAAGGCAAAAAAAAAAAAAAACTATAACATGTACTGGAAAAGAGTAAATGCTTTGGCATAGCAGCAAAAATGATAGGTTTCAACAGGTATGATTAGTCACCAAAAAAGATTTAACTGAAACAAATAGATAGTCAAATACAACATACAGTATCTTATCTTAAGTACCATACCATTTCTGAGTAGCTTAGGTCATAAAGATCCTCATCATGGGCCCAGTCATCCATGCTAAACTCTGGCAGTGAGCGACAACCGTTTGCATATAGCCATTGGCCCTTTTCAATTTTACGACAATTAGGGCATTGCATTACACCCTTCACATTAAAAGCAGATCCAATGCAATCTGCAGACATTAAACATAAATTACGACCAAAAGTAAATTTGCATTATGAAAAATATAAATCGTGAGAAAGACATGAAGGGAGATAAATATCATCCTATGCGAATAGAACATTCTCAGCTACGTAAACATATGAGAGCACTAGTACAGCTGCAAATGAAAAACGTATTGATATAGGATGGAGAGGAGTATGCTGACTATTAATATTGCACAAATAAACTGAAAATTTAGGTTGCTGGAACTTTGAATTAGGGCTGGAATTCCTAGGTAAGGAATGAAAATAAAAAAATAGATTTAAAAATCACTCTTAGGGATCTAGCAATCCCTCCTAAGATAAGAATCACTGTCAAAGAAAGATTCTTGACTTCAGATCTGAAAATATTAGATTATATTAATAATCAAGAAAGTCTCTAAAGCTTACGGAAAAATATAAATAAGAATTCACAAATGCTTCTAATCTAAGCTGATGAACACAAGAAAGAAAAGCCTAATAAAATAAAAATTGAACGAATGATATATGTCTTTTGAGTAATCCCCATCACATATAGTGTCCATATTTTCATAAAATGCATCAGAATCTACTTTAAAAATATAATTAGCATTGTTAGATAGGCTTAGAGAATCCTTGAGTGCTAGTGCAATCCAGGGTAGTTTAAAAGGGTAAGGTACAGAAACGACTCAGAAGTTACTCATTCGATTTTCTCAATATTAAGAAATATGGACAGAAGAAGATTAAAGAAACACAACACTAAAACCCTTAAATCCTTCCATGATGTAACAAAGCAATCTTATAATGTCACTTCATGATTAACTGGATGCAAGATTAATCCCCAGTTAAATGAAAATGTAAAGCCCAACCCTCTGCACATCGCATATGAAGTATAAGTTGAGAATATTTAAATTTGAATGGCAGTTTCCATAATTCAACCCACATATGAAATATAAGTTGAGAATATTTAAATTTAGACGGCAGTTTCCATAATTCAACCCGGATGCATGTTTGATTATGAATATCAACCGTCAAGGCAGATGAAAAAACATGATCACCCAAAAATGATTGGGGAAAGAAAAGAAGCAACTTCAGGGTCTGATCATAAAAGATCGAGTTGATACATGTCAAAAATCACATCTACCAGACTCATCAACTCCATCCACTTCCTAACGAAGTATTAGAAACATATACCATCCGTAATGAACACCTAGGAACTCAAAATCTAATCAAACATCACTTAATTCTTCTGATGAACCAAACAAGAATTAAAACACTATACAGATCTCCATATTTCCAACCAAAAACATCAAATTTCAAAAAACAAACTAACGATCAAAATTATAATTCGAATTCCATCTTACCCAGATGGAATTGGTGGCCACATTGAAGTTTAGCCCACGATCGATTGCCATTATCAGCGACGACCTCGAGGCAAATCGAGCAAGATACCGACCCAAACGACTTGCCGCATTCTCCTCCACCACCAACGCCTCCTTCATCCGCATCATCAACGGCCGCATCATTTTCGCTGTTCCCCAATCCCATCAGGTCAAACCGAACTACGTCGCTCAAAATAAGAACCCTAATCCCCAAACATATAATCTACTCCCTTTTTCCCTCTCCTTTGCTTCTGAATCTAGACCAGGTCGTTATTTGCAAATAATTTTATAAATTAAACCGAAGAAAATATAATCAATTAGCTCTAGATTAACTTGCGACAGCAGATAGAGGCTTGCATAAAAGAATCTGGAAGGCGATTTCCTCTCAATTTTCGATTTTCTTTTGGTTTTGGATCGAAATTTGTCTTGTTTTGTTCCTTCTTCTTTCCCTGTTTATTGGTTTTTCCTCTCTTTCTCTCTCCGTTGTTTCTCTTTGTCGATGGAGAATTTTTGTCCGGAGACGATTTTGTGCCGTTGGATTTAACAGTTTTGAGTCCAAAAAATCCCCGTGGCTTGATTGACGGTTCCGATTGAGAATTGGGAGCGAGTGGGGGATTTTTGAGTATTTGCTCAAACTTCTTATTCGATTAAATTAAGAATAAAATATTAGCATTTTCTGCTTTGTTAAGGTTGGGTGGATCGCGTTGTGGATTTTCTCCATTTTCCCTTTCTTCTATTTAATTATGATATCTTTTTTATTTATGAGAAGACGAATAAAAGATATTTTTATATTTATTATTAGTTATGTCAAATTTTAGTAGGGCTGGATACTACTGCTCGGATTCATGAGATTGATCGATTTTGTGTTGATGATACCTACAAAACAATAAGGCACGTCGGGGGTTGATTTTCGGTAGACCCCTCCTACGTTCAAGTCAATTTTTGTGAGAACTTTTGGTAGCTGATGAGTAGTGAAAAATAGGGTTATGGGAATCATACCTTTTTCATGATAAGGTAATAAATTTATATGATTTACCCGTAAGAATTAGGTCAATTTCTAAAGGATGGGCTAATTGGCCCATGCGTTGTTCTGAGTCTGAGCTTGGGCCTAGCACTACTGACCCAACCAATTATCTTATTAAATCCATATTTATTGATAAAACCACATGCACATCATCCTTTCTATTTATACTTCATGTAATTTTTAAAAATAATTTCAAAAGTAATGAATTTCTATTAAGAATTTATTAGAATGATTATTTTTTTGGAAATTGAATAAAGTTTCCATTAACTAGAGCAAGCCATCTCAACATTACAATGAATTCACAAAAATAGTACAAATTACTAATATAATATACTAGATTACAAAGGAGTTACATATTCCAACTATTCCTAAAGCCTATAGATGGCAATCATAGTAGCCTTAGCCCACTTGATGATATCTACAACTAATTGATGCTTGTTTACTTCCTCACTCATGTAGTTCCTTTGTTTCTTTCTTTCCACAGGGAGTAAATTGTTGTTGTCAAAGCAGTTTTGCACATAGCTCTATCTTGCACCCTTTGCTTATCAATATGAGTAATCCAATTTAGAGTTGTTAGCCAATCATAAGAAGAAAAATAATCATCTAGCAAATGTAAAATTCTGCCCTACACAGCTTTGAAGTATTTGCATTGAAAGAATAAGTATTCTCTATCTTCTTTAACTTCTTTGCACATCACACACATTAGGTCAAATGAGCCAAACCATCTGTTTTTAGTTAGAATCATGTTCTTGAAGTAAATATTGAGGCTTTCTGATTCAATGAGTTCTTCCATAGGAGGTTAAACTAAGGTACAATCTCTCCCACCGTCTACAGTACTTTACAACATGATTTGTTAGTGAATACTCCAGTAGGATCAGGTATCCAGGTGATTGAAGTAAATCACTTATTAATAGAGAAATCCAATATGATATGTCAACTACTTAAGAAGGGGGGTTGAATTGTGTAAGTTTTTTTCGAAAACATTAATCTTTTAAGACTTCTTGAATTTTTTTACAAAAATTCAAATTATTACTAAAATAGTTTGCTAAAGTTGATAAGCAATGCAATCACAAGTAATATTATCTACTCGTCTAACAACAAAAAAATTAAAAGATAAGGGTTAGAGAATAGACGATGCGATTTTATACTAGTTCACCCCAAACCTTGGACTACGTCCAATCCTCAAAGTTAGTCTGAGATTTTACTATACTCTTCCAACTTTACAAGTATTGTTTCTACACTTGCAGAGCCTCTTTAAGTATTTCTCACAAAATATTCTTTATCAATTGTATTAGCCTCTCCAGGCTCTAGCCTTCCTTTCTATCTCTAAAAAAAGTATTTTTGAGCTTTAGGTTACAGATGTATTTGCTCACTTCTTTCACCCTTTGAATACATAATTTTTGTTAATGTAAAAGCATTCATTATTTTAGTCTTTGACTAGAACTAGTATTTATAGCCTAAGTCTCCAACTGTCTTCCTAAAAACTACTTCTTGAATCTTCTAGAAATGGTCATTAGTTGAATCCTATAACTAACTCCAACTAACTAGCTGTCTGACGTTCTAGAATATCTTCCTTTTGTATCGTCTGGAATAATGATTCTTCTTTTACTATGTTTCGTTTGTTATTCCGCTTCGTCTATTATATCACTTCGTCTGTTGTTGCACTTCGTCTGGTGTTGCGCTTTGTCTAGTATAGCGCTTCGTCTGTTATTGCGTTTCGTCTGGTGTAGTCTTTCGTCTGTTGTTGACAACACATTTTCTGAGTTGATTAAGTGTTACTTACATTTTTCTACACAGTTAACAAATTTATCAAAACAGTTCCTACATTTTAAAGATTATTATTATTTGATTGTCATCAAAATTAGTAGAAGTGAAGTCCTCTTTACTTAACAATCTCTCCCTTTTTTATGATAACAAATAATCATAATTTTAGAAGATAAAATGATATTTATAGACAAATAGTATTCTGACGAATAAAAAAAAACATAAGAAAATAATTGCATACAAGATATATACAATGCTTTCTATCTACTTTCTATCTTCCCTTCTAGTTCTCCTCTTTTTCTCCTTCTCCCCCTAATTGTTATTAATTAAAAAGATTGCTCATCGTAGACGCTTCAAAACTTCAGAAAACATACGTTGTATGTCAATGTGGATCGTCTTGAGGTCTTGTTTAATAGTAACCCATAATAATACTACTTCCTCATGAAGATCACCCATTGAGTCAGCGAGTTCATCAACCTTAGTATGAACTTCCTTAATTTCTTTTGCTAATGCTTCCTGAACTTCCTTATGACTGTGACTTGCTTTCGTCTAATTTATGAAATGCTTCAATAACTATGGATTATCAGTAGGATCTTATTGTATTTCACTAAGTAGATGAAGGTTTTCCACAGCAGATGGTTCTGAAGGTAAAACGTCTAACTCTATAATTTTGATAGAGGGTAGACTGAAGGTTTATTTTCCTTCTAGGAGATCAAGATCATCAAGTCTAGGTATTTTCAGAATTGGTTGCCCAAGAAGGTGTAACACATCTATGTTGAAATGAATACCTTCATCCATGATACTTCTGTACTGTCCTTCTTTCACTTTGCTAACTACCTTGAAGTTTTCATCGGTAGTTGAAACTCCAAATTTACTTCCTGATGCTTTTGAAA
>JANJEY010000006.1:40263804-40275727 GCA_024703695.1 Erythroxylum cataractarum
CACTACATTACATTATGAACCCTTCCATCCTTCCCAAACAACTTTTTACTATATTCCATTCCATTCCATTATAAACCCTTCCATTCCCTTCCCTTCCCTTCCATTCCATTCCATTAATTAACATTCAACCAGGGCCTTAAACTCCTCAGCTAAGCTAAACAAGATTGTCGTTATGTTTTTCTTTGTGGTCTTGAACAGAAGTCGACATTTCTAGGACAGTTTTGGATTAAGCTTTGGAGAGTCCTAATCTACTCGATGACTATCTTTTTAGTCCTCATTACATATTTTTCTCCATCGTTTCTAATTATACGTCCATACGAGAAGCTAAACAAAGGAACTGAATCACAGAACATTGTTATTGTTGTCCCCTGTTTCCTTTATTTTTTTTAGTAACCAACCAATCTACGGATCGTTTCACCTGATAGATAGTTAAATACCCCATTTTCTCAGTTTCAGATTACCTCGCTCTTCATCATTTTACCCGCGACTCTCATGGCTGCTGTACTCAGATCCAATATTTCGAAACAAGTGGCTGCGTTCACGGTGTCTCAGTTCAGATATTACTTTGTCTATAAAGGTATTCAGTTTTCGGAGGACTGGAAACGGAGAGGTCGTTTAGTTGATGACTTTAACGCCAAATTAAGTGGAAATCGTGGTGGGTCGAGCTATGGGGATCCGCCCGAGGTGTGGCAACCTCCCGGAGATGGGATTGCTACGATTCGGGTCAACGAGAGTGGGTTGAATGTGATACCTGGCGGAGGTAGAGGTGGCTCTAACAAGGATGATGGATGTTGGGGTGGTTCCAATTTGGGGAATAAGTTCCCAACACCAAAGGATATATGTAGGGGATTGGACAAGTTTGTGATTGGACAAGAGAGGGCGAAGAAGGTTTTTATTTTTTCTTCTTTCTTTTTGATATTTGCTGTTATTGTGTAATCGGAGTGGTTGCTTTTGCATTTTTGCAAGTGTCAAATGCAACTAAAGTTGCTCATTAAATAGTGCTATATGCGTCCCATGATTAAAACTTGGCCTCCCTGTATGGGAGCTCAAAGCCAATCAGTTGAAGAAGGAAGATCTTGCCCGCTGGCCGTTAACATTACAAGAATCTTTTTTTTTTTCTTTTTTTAATAAAAAAATTCTTCTTCATATGTTTTGTTGTCTAGAAATTTTCTCAGTGAACTGGACTCCTGAGAAGACTAAAGAGGCAATAAATTTTGCTAATACTTCTACTTCTTTTGGGAAATTAATACTTGTTGGTTATCAGAAGAATAGGATTTGTTTCTTGTTAAGACATTTTTTGAAATTGCAGAAGAAAATAGGACTCTGTGCTGAAACGTTAAATAGATACCTTTGCAATCATTGGTAGTCTGTCGTGTTTGTCTTGCAAGATCCATGCCCACTTACCGCATCCCTTTATTGTTTCCCCTTTACTTCTTCTTTGCTTAAATACTGGTATCAATATCTGTATTACATATTGTTGTACTCTTTTTCCGAGTTATTTTCTGTTTTTACCTCAATTGTCTTGGCGTAGGTGCTGTCTGTTGCAGTCTACAATCACTACAAGAGAATCTACCAAGATTCCATTGAAAAACGGTGAGTTATGGTTTTGCGGGAGCTGCTTACTTCCATTGGTCCGTTCTTGAGTTCGCTGGCGGTGTGGATGACTTAAAAGGGGAAATAAACCAAGATCAGACATGAATCCAATCCATACACTGACTATGTGTTTATCTTCATGGTTTACATAGATCCTATAACTGATTTTGCTTCTCAATTGAATGACCTGGTCTTTAGGGTCTATGCGTCAACGATTTTGTGCTTTTGCTTTGGATCTTCTCTTGGCGTTAATCCAAAATTGTAGATGATTGTTATTGTAATAGGGGATCTTATGTAATTAATAGCTAAGTATTTACATAACACAGTTGCAACAACCATATAAGGAAGAGATAAGTAACAGTGAACCATCAACCTTGTAGCAAACAATTTGTCTGTTGATTATTTTAGTATATATGGAAACATCAGATTCAATGTGCCTATGTAAAATTGATTACTAATAATATTTGCTTCGCTCTTTGTTACCATCGGTCCTATTATTACATCCGGTCCTTTTTCTTCTTCTGTTCTTTTCCCTCTTGTCACAATTGTCTAAATGCGTCAACATTTATCCAGTGGGGTCAGCTTTGACTTTTCATTTTCTTCCATATTAAATGGTTGGCAGCCAATCTCTATTTATATTTCTTTGATTAGTTATGAAGTGCAGAAAAGTACTACATAATCATAAGATCATAATTCGATGAATTCTATTTGCATATTCAGTTGCAACACTATTTTTATCATTTCTATTTCAAGGATCCTAATCTTTTTCATACTTGTTGTAAATTGGGAAGCTAGGTCTGTTGTCGATTCTAATAAAAACACAACAAATGCTTGGGAAGATGCTGAAGTTGAACTTGAGAAAAGCAATATTCTTCTAATGGGGCCTACAGGTTCAGGTAACTTGTTGTTGACCTTAACATGACTGGTCAATAAGCTAAACCTCTTGATGCAAAAGAACTTAAAGTCTATAAAAGAAATAAAAAAGAAAAGATTAGTACATCACAAGATTTAATTTAGTATTGTCTATTAGGATTGAGAATTAGTACATCACAAGATCTAATACCCCCTTGTTGCTTAGATGTACAAATTTTGTTCCAACTAATCTTCGCTTTGCTTCTTCCTTGGTTTGAGCCATTCCACAAGAATTCTCTAAGTTTCTGTCTATTTCCTTGGGGATACTTTTTGGGATGGATAAATGGTTGATCCATTAAGTGTTAGGATTACTCAATATTGTCTAAATTAGTTGTAGCCAGCCTCCATAACTAAGGAACTGATTGCTTCATTGGTTGATTCTTCCCTGAGTTAAGTCTAACAAAGGTTTGTAATCTACAACACTGATTCTTCTTTGAGAGATTGGTACCCCTAAGTATTTAAAGGGTAGATGCCCTTTTGTTAATCCCATCTCGATAGCTGTAGAAGCTGCCTCTCTACTTAAGTTGCAAGATAAATAGAAACAACTCTTCAGTGGGTTGCATCTTAGGCCTGAGATCTCTCGGAACTCCTTCATTACTTGCAAGATTAGATCTATTGAGTTTTTCTCAGCTTTGCAAAACAATAGCGAGTCATCTGCAAAAGCTAGGTGTGTAAGCTTCATACCTTTACATCTACCATGGAACTGGAATTTTGGGTGCTTCCGTATGTTATTAACGAGAAGAGTTGACAAAACCTCCATGCAAAATACAAACAGGTAAGGGGATAGTGGATCCCTTACCTTAAGCCCCTCCGTGCTTTGATCAAGTTTGTAGGTTTCCCATCCACCAAGATTGCTATAGAAGCAATGATTACACATTCCTCTGTCCATTTTCTAAACAGGGGAGGATAACCTATTGCTTCCAATATATTAAATAGAAAGCTCCAGTTGATTGAGTCATAGGCCTTTGCAAGGTCCATCTTTATGGTGCAATTCCTCATTCTCCTCTAAGAGTTATATTCCTCTAACAATTCTTGACTTAGTAGGATATTTGTTCCCATTGATCTCCCCTTGATGAATGCATTCTGTTATGGGCTGATTAACTTTCCCAGGCTTGCTCTCAGTCTGTTTGCTAGAATCTTCATGATGGTTTTGTATAGAAAGTTACAACAGGCTATTTGCCTGAATTGTTCCAACTTCTTAGCATTGCTTTCTTTTGGGACAAGGTAGACAAAAATTTGTTCCATTCCTTGAGGATTGTTTCTCTCTTATAGAACTCTCCCATTGCTGCTACCACTTTTTCTCCTACAATATCCCAATGTTTTGGAAAGAGTCTCCCATGGTATCCATTTGGTCTTGGGGCTTTGTCAGGGTTCATTGAAAAAATAGCATTCTTGATTTCTTCCCTTGTTATTTCTCTAACTAACTCCACCTTGTCTTCTTCATCAAGCTTTTTAAGCCCTGCTAGAACCTCTGTGGGTATAGCTCTTGTTAGTAGTGCAGTCCCATACTACCTAGTAAATACTCTAGGGCAACCCTCTTTTTACCTTCTATGACCTCGTGGATCTACCTTGTTTCATCTTCTAGCATTCTAATTGAATTCTTGTTTCACCTAGCTGAAATTGAACTCATAAAATACCTAGTACATCTCTCACCCTCCTTCATCTAGGGCGTTCTAGATTTCTACCTTAGTAGAGTATTAGTACTAGTTAGCAGTTGATTATACTTTTCTACTAGTGAAGATTCTTGTTTTCCTAAGTTGCAAATCTTCTGGTCTGTCCAATATTCTTTTTTGACATTTCGTTAGCTCCTCCAAAGCATCAACTTTAACTTTTAAATCTGGTTGAAATGTTTTTCTGCTGAATAGTTTTAGTCTATTTTGCAAGGCATTCAGCTTCATGCTGAGCTAGTACCCTTTTGAACCTGGAATCACCCACTGCATTTCCTATCTGAGTATGTTTCTGAATTCAGGATTGTCCATCAAGTGATTGAATATCCTAAATGGGGCCTTCCTCTTCCTGTCACTTGCTAGCAATTTCACTAATATTGGATTGTGATCTAATACACTTGGATCATCAAACAAAGCATTGCTTGTTCAGTATGTGTCTATCCACTTGTCATTAACCATGCATCTTTCTAATTTTCTCAGCAAAAACCATTCCCCAGATTGCTTATTGTTTCAAGTATAAGAGTTATCATACCATTTCAGATCAGCCAAACCTGTCCTCTCGACCATCTCTTGATGTTCTCGACAGTCTGCTTGTTTCCAACTTCTCCCACCCCTTCATTCTTCTGACTTGAGAGTACATTTATAATCTCCAAAAACCGTTCATGACAGACTCATGATATTGCTAGTTTTCTCCAACTCATTCGAAGCATGGAGTCTCTGGAACTTATGATTGGTTGCATACAAAACTGTAATTGCAATCATAGTCCTAGTGAGACACCACAATGGATCAAATGATCATTTTCAATATACTTCACTACATCCACTTTCTAAGGATTAAAGCCTATTATCATGCTCCCATTGAAATGGTGATCATGATTACTCATTACCCTCCATCCTTTGTCTAGGAACCATAAACACTTCTCCAATTGCTTACTCTTTATTTGGTTTCTAATAAACCAACAAACTCTAACTTGCTATTCTTGATAAACTCCTTAATCTCAAGTTGTTTATTTAGGCTATTAAGGCCTCTAACATTCCATACTGCTACCTTAATCAAATTTTCTTTTTACCTGCCCTTCTTCTCTTATACTTCCTATTCAAAATCAGGGATATACATGTTCGGTCACTCTTGGTACTAGAAGCTTCCTCCCTTTCCATCACTGGAGTGCCAATTGTCCCTTCTCCCTATCCTACTTATCCTCAATTGTCAGTGGTACATGCACTATCGGAACAGTACTTGCCAAATTCATCACCCGTTTCCCATTTCTTGATCCTTGATTAGCCCCCACTATTTGTGCTCCAATCCTAGCCATATTGTACTCCTCCTGCTTCTTGCCCTGTTGCCCATGTCCGATCACTTGATTCTCCTCCTAAGTCAAATTCTGGAGAACCTGCACTTCAATTGGTGTATCTCCTTATGCTAGGATGCCCTTCTCTTGGCTTGGACATACCTCAGTCATCTGCTTCCCCTCTTGCTTCTCTTTTCTTTTCCTAACCTACTTCTTTTCTTTCATCTTCGATTTCCATATATATGTTACTCCTATTGAATCCTCACAAGATCTCCTTTCTCATCTAGCTTCATGAATCATGATTCTTAGGATATTCGGAAGCTTCATTGGTATATTAGCATCTATACAAACTCTAGCAAACCCAATCCTCCTCATTAAGGTAATATTCTGATCTATTCCTAAAGATTTTCCAATCTTGCTAGCAATATAACTCATACCTTCTGCAGACCAATACTCTAAGGGAACTTTATGAATATTCACCCATAAAGGTACTGAATTAAGCCTGCTTCTGTCCAAGGTAACTCTAGGCTGCCATTCTTAATCACAATAGGATGCCTCATTATGTGCCATGGCCCTGCTTCCAACAGTTTTTGTGCATTCTTTTCGGTGTTGAATTTGAATACAAAGAGTTCGTCTTCGTTTACCATTGTATTCACTAGTCCCTTGTTCCTCTATACAACATTTGCCCACTTGCTAACAGTTTGACAAAGGAATTCCAAGACTGCCATTATTTTTATCCATGACAGTTAGCATCATATCGTGACTGCATCTTGTATACCAAGAGTTATGCATTTTTCTGTTTTATGAAAATACATTAGCATTTATGCTAGTTGATCTTTATTGGCTGTTTCCAATGAACTTGTACACAATGAATTAATTAGTAGACAAAGAAATCTGAACTTGTTCTTGACTAGTTAGTGTAGATGCTGTTGATTATTTGTCTCCTTTGTTCACTGCTCTCAATTTCATTTCAAGGACAGGGAAGACATTAATAGCCAAAACTTTGGCCCGATTTGTCAATGTCCCCTTCGTTATTGCAGATGCGACTACATTGACTCAGGCAAGTTGTTGGAATTCATTACATATTTGTGTCTGATCTTATGAGATGTTTTGCATATTTGATTTTCTTAATCTCTGGGTTGATTTCAAATAGTTTGAAGAATCATGGAATAAGAAGGCGAACCATTGTTTGAATTGGTTGGGGATGAGGGGAGGGTGGAATTGTGTTGTCATTTGAGTTAACTTTACTGTTTTAATTAGTAAACTAGATTTTGTGATATATTTTTCTTGCTTCTTTGCGTGGACTTCATGGTACAATAGGGGGGTGTCCTTGTTTTTTTCATTCAGTTAATTTAACTGCTTTTTTAAAAAATTTAATGAGTCTTGAAACTGACAATAAAATGATTGTGGGACTGGGTAGTATTACTACAACTCAGTGAAAAACTTAACTGTTTCATCTAGTTAAATATAGCTTTGGCATTGGTCATTTGCTTTTCTAAACTATTGATATTGCCTTTTGTTGAGACATGTTTGTTGCCTGCTTTAAGCATGATGGGTTTAGTTCTCCTTTGGTTTTATGTTGACTTGATGTTATTATTTCTGTGATGAAATAAGAATAAGTTCGCCCCCGTCCTATCTTATTCAAAACTCTGTAATGTTGGGTACTGAAATACCATTGTTTTGTTCTTTTATCTTTTAACTTGGAACGGACATGATTTTATTTCACCCAATGTCATCGCCCTTTAAAATCTCTTTCCTTAACTCAATGCACAAACAAAATACACACAAGTTTGCATTAGAGAATTCTGTTGCAATATTATCAGTTGATCTTCTTCATGATTTTATCTCCTCAGGTCTATTCATAACATTTAGCTACCTTCTTTTATTACTAGAGTCTTGATCATTTTGTTATGATTACCATAAAATGCTACATGCAGGCAGGATATGTGGGGGAAGATGTGGAGTCCATACTATACAAGCTACTTGTGGTAATTGTCATTGTTAAAATTTTGATTTTACCACTAATTATGACTTGAAGGCCTATTGTCCTTGAAAGTGATTATTTGTTACATTATGCAGTGTCATGTACAATCTAAGACTGGACTTCACACTATTTGCTCATAGTCTATGCACATATTTTGTTAAGAGTTTATATGCTGAGGTGACCTTGGACCAATAAATTTTAGTCTTCCTACCTCTTTTATTTCTTTCGGATCTTCCAACTATCTGCTTCTTATCTTGCTTTTAAGTTCTGTTGCTGCTGTTTAACTACCATACGCATATTTGTTCATAGATAATCAGTGGGGTTACCAGTTAATAACTTTAGTATTTATTTTGTCATCATTAGAATAATTTATGATCCATAAGTCTAATCCACTAGCTTAAACTTTTGAAGTGAATAGTTTGTTAACATGGCATTAGAGCCTGTGACCAGGAGGCTTTTCTCTCAGGTCGTGCTGCCCTCATTTATGGTGGATTTAGGTTTTATTCAGGCTTAGTACGAGTGGTGTACTGGAATAATATATGATTCATTTTTGAGCCTCATCCATTAAGCTAATCTTTTGGGTTAAATGGTAACTTTTTGGTACACTATTGCTGATGGTGACATTGGGAAACAAATTACTTAGAAAACTTTCACCTCTTTTATCTCAGGCACTTCCTCCAGATTTAGGATTGTGTTAAAGTGCAAGCAAATCGGATCTTAAGGATTGGTAGATTTAATTGTTGATAGTTCAATCTCTGGTGTTGGATTTGCTTCATTGTAGAACAACAAAATCTCTGTGAATAGTTGAGAATGAAGACAAGGAAGATAGGACAAGAAGAATGATAAGCACGAAATACTCAGTGGGTTGATGGTAGGAAAGTGGTAATTCACATCTGATATTTCACCACTGCTAAGTTTTTCATAGTACTCCCTTCTATACATACAAAAAGGTGGCAACCATTCTCTAGTCTTCGAATATGTAAAAAGTATGATAAAAGTGATACAGTGCATGGTTGAAAAAATTTAAATAATAACTAGGGTGGCAAATGTGTTTTGCAGCCACGTATGTGAATGGTGGCATAAGAAATGGATAGTGATTTGAAGAGTACTGTTAAGAGTAACTTGACTGTTTTTCAATTTACTTTTGGGTTTTCATTGTGACTATCATTTTTTCTTTTCCAATTTAACTTTTTTTAATGCCTTAATAACGTCTTAGGTTGCTGATTATAATGTGGCAGCTGCACAGCAGGGTATTGTTTATATTGATGAAGTTGACAAGATTACAAAAAAGGTTACTCATGCTTTGTATTTATTCATTCAATCTTAATCTCCCACCAAAACTCTATATGAATCATTCATATTTTCCTTAATTGTGAAGGCTGAGAGCGTTAACATCAGTAGAGATGTGTCAGGAGAGGGTGTTCAGCAGGCTTTACTGAAAATGCTGGAAGGAACAGTATGTACTTTTGTTGGATAGACTATAGAAATTACGCGATGTTCCATCGCTTATGGCTCCATAAAATGTCAGATTTCAAACAGCTTGAAGTCCAACAATTTGAATGCCAGCAATCTAAATATCAGCTCTATTTGGTTAACATTTGGACAGTATATTGACATCCATGTTGATTTTGACTGACATAGGTTGTCAATGTTCCAGAGAAGGGTGCTAGAAAGCATCCAAGAGGTGACAATATTCAGGTACATGTTGCATACATATAATGCATGCATCTAATTTTTTGATTTATTATTTGTTAAAAAGAATTTTGCTTGCTGTTGCTATAGATTTTGGTGAGAAATTTATAATGGCCAGGTTTGCCTATGTAGCTCTAATCAGATGAGATATACTGTTTCTTGTATATCATCTGGGCTCATACTTCCTTTTTTCTTCATTCTTTATTAGTTTTCTCTATTTATTTCTGTGTTTACCGTTTGACTTGTTTTTTTTTCTTCTCCAGATTGACACTAAGGATATCCTTTTCATATGTGGGGGTGCATTCATTGATTTGGAGAAGACAATTTCTGAAAGGTTGAACTAGCATAAAAATACAAAGTGTTGCTTGTGTATACAAGTTCTGAACTCTAGCATAGATGATGTTAATAGATTGTCTTTATTTCTGTCTCAGGCGCCAAGATTCTTCAATTGGGTTTTGCGCACCAGTACGTGCAAACATGAGGACAGGTGGTGCTGCATGTGCTGCTGTAACATCAGCTCTGTTGGAGACTGTAAGTGCAAATATATCTTAAGTTGAGAAGAGTTGATTGTGGTGTTTTCTATTTTCCATATGCACTTTTTTCTTTGATTGTAGCAGTTTTCGATTGCTTTTATGAATCTTCAACTTGCTTTTGTTGGCAGGTTGAAAGTAGTGATCTTATCTCTTACGGTTTGATACCTGAATTTGTTGGAAGATTCCCTGTTCTTGTCAGTTTGTCAGCTCTTACTGAAAATCAGCTTGTGCAGGTATATTCTCAAGACAGTTTTCTGTGTTACATATCTGCATGTTTTACGTGGTTTGATGGTGAAATACATGCACTTAATATCCGTTTGATTATAATTTCAATAAGAGATGCTAGATTTAAACTCTTTCCATTGGCACTTGCTAGAATGCTTGGTGTTTATATTCTGTTCCTGGAACTGTGTTGTTTGTTACATATATGCATGTCGTATGTGGTTTGATGATGAAATACATATGCTTAATATGTGCCTGATTATAATTTCCATAGAGATGCTAGATTTAAACTCTTTACATTTGAACTTGCTAGAATGCTTGGAGTTTATATTCTGTTCCCGGAACCGTGTTTTCTGGAGTCCATGTCACCAATGGCCAACATTATTATGTTCGTAACTTGTCAGTTTCTTTAATGCATTAATACAATTGATTATAAATTGTTGGTGCCTTTTGTTACTCAGGTTCTGACTGAGCCAAAAAATGCTCTTGGTAAGCAATACATGAAGATGTTCCAAATGAATGATGTAAGTGATTTTTGTTGCTTCTCTTGCATATGCAGCATATTTGGTGAACCTTCTACCATGAGATATTTTTTTGGTAATTCTGTAAGTTGTCTTGCATGCTGAAAGATGGTAACTATTCTGGGACTTCACCGATTTTGTTCAGTTGTTTTCATTTTATGGGAATAGAAAGTAGTTATAATTCTATAAACATATTCATGTTTTAATTCTCTCCTCAGGTTAGACTGCATTTTACGGAGAATGCTTTGAGATCAATTGCTAGAAAAACAATAACCAAAAACACGGGGGCTCGGGGCTTGAGATTGATTTTAGAGAATATCTTGCTGGATGCTATGTACGAGGTATATCATTTCTTCTCTACTGTTGAAAACCTTGTATTGAAAACGATATTACTTGCAGGTTAGTGATGCTGAGAATATTGTTTTAGTGTTAAGAGCTATGCATTATGCAAGATGAGGTCAGAAGAGTTGACTTTATGTGGTGTTCTTACTGGATTTCTGTTTTTCCTGCATTGCTATTAAATTTTTGGTGACACTGAAGTAGTTTTATGTAAAAATCTTTGGCTACCTTGTGTGGAGCGTCGTTTGAACTGTATGCAAGATCAAAAGCAAATCTTGGCCTCTCCTGTTAAATAGGTATCGGACTACAGCATTACAGCATCATAATGTCGTGTTTTTCTTTCAAGTTGGACCACCTTTTCTTGTCTATACAGATTACGGGACCCTAGCACACATGCCAATGAACTCAGCCAATGATAAGTGACAGCTGGAAACATGTCGTTTGTTGTCTATTGTACTGTTTGAGTGAAGGGTGCGAGGAGAGGTGTAGAAGACCATGAACTTTTGCATGACATTAATTATATTCTTCTGAAATAAACATTTTCTAACCTTAGGACTTCAGAATGCTTATAGATTGTTCCAAAATTATGAATTTAACAAGTTGTGCTTTTATTTATCAAGCAAATTTTGACCTTTAGATACACCACCTTCTATATGTACAGATTCCCGATGTCAGAAGTGGGGATGATATTATAGATGCTGTTGTAGTTGACAAAGAAGCTGTTGGTGTTGAGGGAAAAGGGACTGGTGCCAAAATTCTGTGTGGCAAGGGATCATTGAATCGCTATCTTGCTAAACGAAAGTCCGAGGTATGTAATTTCCACTTGCATATCGTCCTTTTTCGACTGTCTGAGACATTTCTGGGTTGATAAACATAATTTGTGTTCTTAGACCACTGTTGAAGGATCTGATGGAGAACTGGATGTGGAACCAGATATTCCTAAAAGAGTTGCCAGCATGTAATTTATTGGTAAGTGTTATTTGTGCCATCTTGTACATATATAGGGATATAAATTTAATAATATTCAAATTGCAATTATGTATAGCTCGTTTTGACCCAAAATATGCAGCTCTTGTTCTGTTTGCCTTGTTGGATCGCGTATGGTCCGAGTATTCATAATACGCTGCGGAAAAGACCATACAAAAATATCAGTATAATCGAAAACACGAAA
>JANJEY010000006.1:40469496-40504434 GCA_024703695.1 Erythroxylum cataractarum
AATTGATGAGATATGATTGATTTTGAAGAATTAAATGTATTGAGGGATGGATGAATTTCCAATTGGAAATTTGTATTGCCTTTGGATGATGAAAAAAAAATTATACGGATTTGGATTGGTTTAGACCAAGTGTGTCTTGAGTTTCCAACGCTAGTTTTTTTAAGGTACACGTTTTCGGATGTCAGAATTTAACCTTCAGTGTGATTGAACCGTTTTGTTTTCTTTGATTCCGAGCCATTCTATTTCCTTTCGTTTCCGCATGCTTTTGATCCGATTTGTTTTTCGTTTGCTTTTGGTCCACTTTTGTCTTATGATCCGTTCTTTCGTTTCCGCCACTTTGTTTTTCGATTTATGATTCCGAGGTTGGGTTTCGAAAACGGGATCCAACATAATAACTACTTCCGTCCCTCCTACATGTCATATAATGTCTTATTCTATAATTATGGAAAGAAAAAAATTTTGTTTTGAGTTTTACTATTCATGTTGGATGAAAATATAGGACTAAAAACTTCTCCATAAGCCTTTTCAAAGATGTAATAAATCCAAGAGGCAATGAATTCAACCATTATTTAGCTTTGTCCCTTAATGAAAAAGGGAACAAACTTAGTCAAATGGCAACTTTCAAAGCTCTATTATCCTTGACAGTATTACAAATATCTAAAAATTTGGAGATGTGTGTATTGACATCTTTATCTAATAATTATCAAATTGCAAAAATTATTGAATCATATAAATCATGTAGGGCTTTATCTTAAATTTATTGGCCTAAACTCTTGGATTAGTAATGCTAGATTATGTTCCAATGAGTGATGGTCTAGTATAGTCCCTCATAGTGCAATGTCCTCCCTATCTTGTTATTACATCTAGAAGTTACATTCTCAAAACTTTTAGACTTCTCTCTCTTAAATTTCAAATCAAATTTTATTTTATTTTTAGATCTGGCTCTAGTTGTACTCTAGGACTACTCTTTTTTATTTTATTTCAAATCAAACTATTACGATGGTATATTTTTCACTTCTTTCTTCCCTTTGTTATCCTTCTTCCTTTCTTCATCGTCAGTAACAATCTCTCTTCAACTTCTCCCTTAACTCCATTTGTTAGCTACTTTCCACTCCTCAAAGTGATTTCCTTTGCATGTTCCCTAAGATTAGGAAATTCTATACTAAATTCTCCCATATGGTGATTAAAGCCATAAGTAATGACTTCAAAGTTACTTTTCTCGATCCATTAATAAGAATGGGAACAATCTTAGCCTTATAGAGCCATTTTTGATCCATTAATTTGGATGTTTCATATTGATGTTTGTTTTTTTAACCCTTTATTATCATATATAAGATTATAGGGAAGTGCATCTATCACATTTGATGCAAAAATAAAATATCTAGAGTACAATTAAAAAATAGTAGTTTCCAAAACAAATACAATTTACATTGTAAGCTTTCCAAAAAAAAGGATAAGGTTGTGTACGTAAAATTTTCATAATCAAGAACATGAGGTCTTGATTAATTAATCTTTATATGTATTCTACAAATTCTTTAATGAATAAAATGTTTTAAGCATTAGTATTTTCAATTAAATCAACAACAATCAAGCGAATTTAATCAAACTATAGAATTAAAAGTTTGCTCTAATATCATCGTTGGAAAATTGGGACTAGATCATATTCCATCCACAGCAGAATAATTACAAAACTTTTCATATTTTGATTTCCTGAAAACCAAGATCACTTTAATTTTATAAAAAGATTAACACATAAATCATTATAAAGCGAGAATCTTAATTTTTACTTTATTCTGAAACTTGATTTTTTTCTTATCGTATCTCATAAAATGTTTCCAAAATTGGTCTATCTTAACTATCATAGCTGCATAAGTGTCTGGTCTCTAAGGTTGAGAAAACTTTGTAACTCTTATAGAAAGAGTTAAGCAAGAAGTGTTAGCTTCATTAGAGCTTAGGCCTATTTATAATAAGTTTTGGACATGTTAGTAATTTAATTGAAATTAAACTCCAATTTTAATTAAACTTTAATTAGAATTACAGATAATTCTAATTAAATATCAATTATATTCAAATAAGATCTAATACCTCATATTGATCCTTATTTATTAAATATCTCATATTGAATCATAACATTTCTCAAACTTTACGGTTAAGCCCAATTTTATTAAAATATATATACTCTTTTCAACATATTCTTTATAAGAGACCTAATAGATTCCTAAATATGTTGGCAATAATTATAAATTATAATTCTAGCTCAATTAGAATTAAAGATAAATTAAAATAAGTTATCTTTAATTCTAATTATGAATTAGCATTAGATAAATAAAAAGCAAATATTATAATTAAATAATGTATAATCATATATTAAGACTAACATCTAGCAACGTATCATGACCACCTAAATGTTTAGAAATATCAAAGTAATTTTGACCAACCTTTTCATGCATGATTTTTCTGTGGAATTCAATTATTTCATTATATAATGTTCCGATTAGACATAAAACATGAAATTAATGTCTAATATATTTCGAGTCCAACCATCATTAAATATTGATTCAATTAATGAAATTTGTAAACTATTTACAAAATTTCATTCCACCATGGCCAAAAATTTCTCAAATTAATACTAATCGAGAACAACAGATTCTCTCTAATTACTTTGGAGTGATAAATACTATCTTAAGAACTCAACTACCTCTATATAGTTCATGCTACATCTAATAGTTATCGAATAAGCTAATCGTAATTAAAATAGGTCATAAGTAGTATCAAAATATAGCAATTCCTTTATAAGATAACTATGGATACCTCAAATTAAAGGATCAATTATACAATCATCATAATAAGAATTTTCATAAATATACAAGTAATATTTTAAATAGATTTTTCATATCAAGCTAGTTCGGTGAACATGTTCTCTGACAAACACTCACACATTTGTTTAAGTATTCTCATACTTTAACCTATGATTGCTTCCTTCATAAGGAGAAAACATAATATATTCTAGCTTTTTTACATTCTATTAATGTTTAGTCTTACTAGAAAAATGATTAAGAACAATTTAGGGATAATACATAAATATAATATAAATCTTATAGTTATAATCTCATTTTAATTTTATTTATAATGTATAATTATCTGATAGAGTTTATCCCTTTAAATTATTTTGTCAGTAAACTACAACAAGTCGATTGATTGTAGGGCATAAACTAACAAGAAAATGAAGCATTTCTATTCTCGGAGCTGAGGTGAGTTATATGAAGAATGGCCTTTTGGCCCCTTTCATCCAATGGTTAAGACATCATCCTTTAATATCGAAGACATAGGTTCAATTCTCGTAAAGGATAAGTAGTCCTTCTCAGCTACTTTCATTGAGTGTTCATTGCTGAGTGATCGCTTGTATCTGGTTTAAAAAGGAGGTCCGAAAGCTTCCTCTCTTCTAGCAAACAGGACAAGATCACCGCTTTTTTCGGTAAGACTTTCTTTCATTCTTTCCTAGCCTTACATTTCTTTTCTTATATTTTTAAATTTAATGACCATCTATTAAATAACCTAGTTTTTAGCTTCCTCAAACTCACACAAATACTGCCTTACGTCAATTAGTGCAGAGTGTTTCTTCCTTATTCTCTGTCTAGTTTGAATGGATGATGACAGATTTGTTTGAGTTGATGTACTTCACGGAAGACCAACACGATTTTGAGGTTGTATGATCTGTGTTTCTATAGCTATCCAATGATCTAACATGTTACATTAAGAGCTGGGGATTGAGTAGACAATTAAGACCAATTTTAAATATTAGGCCATTTTTGCAGTCATATGAGAAATATTGTATCCTATTTGTAAAATACAAATCTCTAGTGCTCATCACTTGTAACAATTCAAATTTGTCTAATGTAGAAGCTTTTGAATCAAGAGATGAGAACTCGGAAACGTTGATCTCTAGCTGTTGATATTACTAGCTCTTGGTCACGCTCATGATCAACACTTGCCTTCATTGAGATCCATGCAGAGTTGATTGAACTGCATTTACATCATAGTTTTCACACAATCGCTATCCTGAGCATTTTCTATGATTGTTTTGATAAATTATCCTGTTTTTATTGCCTAACGGAATCTTTAACTCACTAAGCATACATCATTCCTACTGTTTGCTTATCTAGTCAATTTAGTGGTTGACATTCTAGGATGGAAGTTTGAAATGGATCGGGAACGTCAGAAAGCCACTTCGATTAGCTGAAGCAACTACCCGAGCCGGTGCCTTTTATAGACAAAGTATTGAAGATCATCCAAACCTATTTAAATTTTCCTAATTTAGCTGAGCATTTGTGCTGACTTGCTTATCCTTTCAAGATGGGGAGGATGAGCTTCAAAGCACACTACCTGCTTTCTGGTCTGCTGCTATCTTCTGTTGCTGGTATGCTCTACAGTAGTTGTGGTCAAGTGAAAATACCATGTTATCAGAAGCTGCTCCTTGTGACCATGAACCAATACATAAGGCGCAAACTTAGCTAGGAGCAAGATTCATGATATTATCACAAACTGATCCATATAGATAATAACTCTACATCAAATGAATAAAATACTTTAGAAGACAAATTTAACAGTTCAATGAAATGCATATATATAGTTTCAGATCAAGCATTCTGAATATAACTTCTAAAATCTCTGAAGAAATATACCCACTCTTAAATGAATAAATGGCATGTATCAGAACCCTTGACAACCAAGGGAAAAAAAAAATGTTGCTCCAAAACTATAATTTCACTTAAAAGCAACTTTAGCAGAGTCCACCAGTCTTTTGTGTTGCACCATTTGCTAGTTCTTGTAGTTCGGCCTCTATTCTGCAATATACTCAAGACCATAATGTTTTGTAAAAGGTTTGAATACACATATTAGATTCAGCGAGAATACCAATGCTTCAGAATCCATTGGACTCTGTTGGTCCTCTGACTTTGCCTAAATTTCACAGGAACACTAATCTCCAGTTGATCAAATTATCTTTCCCCTTCTATGAATAAACAAGTCCCTATATATATTTATTTGAAACCCTATAGCTCTTTCTCATCTCTGTGTTTGGATCCTTCAATGCACGCGTATTTGTGTGGTTTTCACTGTATCTTGTAAATGCCAGATCCTGATCCTCGTCTTCCCAGGTTCCTAGAATATCATACACCCCTTCCTCTAGACTAATAATTTACTAGAGCAATAAATTCATTGAGGTTTCCTTTCTTTGATCTTCACTTCTTTCTCTTACGTTTCACTTTGGATATACTTCCAGTGCATTTGAATCTCAATAATCATCTTAACCTACTCCATGTTCCCCATGGATGAATTCTAATTTCATAGAATTATCATGATTTCCACATCCGTCAGTTCTCAAATGGTCACCAGAACCTCCATCTTGTTCTTTCAGCAGATAACTCCCAACATTGTTAGTTGACATAATTGTCATCTTTATCTCTTTTTCTTAGATGTTTGCTTCCTTTTATTGGATTTCACTTCTGTTTCAACATTCTTCAACTGGTATGCATCAGTATGGACACTGTCAGCATCCTGCTGCTCCTTAACAAGTCTCTCTGATTTCTTGACATTGTTGCAAATATCCAATTTCTCAGCATCATTATATGGGTCGATGTCAGCTTTTTTAGGTTTCTGCTTTCTCTCTCTGGATTTCATTTCCAAAGTGATGTTCGCATAGGCCTGATCTCCTGCCTGGTTACAATCAGCTTGATTTTGTTCCCCAAGAATGCAATCCCCAAGATCCTGACTAATGTTATCCATGCTACCAGCACGATTTGGCTTCTTTTCAGACTTCCTTTTCCTTTTCCTGGATTTCACTTCTGTTTTCATTTCCATCGTCACATTGATAATAGCATCATCTTCAGCTTCCTGCTGCTTTTCATTGCCACCAATCTCTGATTTCTCGGCAGTGCTATGTTCACTTTCCTTCAGTATTGCTTGGTTAGTTGTGGTTATAGTCGCATTGTTTACACTTGCATGTAAAACATCACATTTACTATTCATAAGAACGCAATTCCCCACCCGAGCACTGCTATTTTCAATGGAATCACTATATCCTTGATTCTTCTTAGATTTTTGTTTTCTTTTATTAGATATCCCTTCTAAGTTAGCACCCTCTTCTGCCAGAAGAACAAAATTAACATCAACTGTTTTATGTTCTTCAAGAATGCAACTCTCTGAATCCTGAGTAACATTATATGAGACTTCCTCAACATTGCTTTTTTCACTTCTCCCAGATTTCATTTTTTTGTTGTTAGTTGGTACTGCTTTCTTATTTTCTCCATCTTCACCAACTTCCATCTGTTTCACGATGATACAACTGTCCAACATTTTCGCTTTGCTTTCTGCATTAACAGCATGCCTGTTGGATTTCACTAATTTCATTTCTTTTATCCCTTTTGCAACAGCACTGTCACCTTGATAACCCATCAGCTCCGTGGAAATGCAACTTTTAAATGTCGTGGCAAAATGTGGGTCATTATCAGATCCACTTTTGTTGGGATTGACTTTTCCTTCCTTTTTTCCCAGGCTAGAACCTGGATCCTTAATAGCACCACATTTGGAATACAGTTGAGTCGCTTTAGATAGTTGAGAGCCTGTAGCCAACTGAGATATTGGCCTTACCAAGACCAGAAAATCACAAGTCAACACAGGTAAACAAAATAGGAACTGTTGCACAAAAATGAAATAATTAATCAAGATTATAGGGCTATAAACTTTTGATATCTTCGTCATAGTTTCATAAATAAGAAACGGTACTGACCCATATCCACTAAGATCAGAGAAACATTATCATATGAAGCACATAAGCCATGTCAATGCTTAAACAGGCATCGAATAGAAAATGCTAGTGTTACGAAAATCACAAGATAAGAACAAAGAGGAAAAGAACTAAATGCAATGCGGATAATACACAACATTAATAGCCTTTTCTGGCTTAATTGATAGTTCATTATTAGCCAACTTTTCCACGTCTAGTTACAAAGTCTTACCTTGGAGGCACATTTCTGGAAACTGACTTTTCATGCCAAAAAGGGCGTGGTGGTAAATTATAAGACTTATTCATATGCTGACAAAAATGGCAAGCAAAAATGAGCAAACAGAATCAGTATAAGCAATAGTTAAGGGGCTCATTAAGTTTCTAACATAACTAACACACCTTATGGGGCAACATCACTCCTGCTGGTAACCTGGGATGGTGAGGATGAAATTGAGGGTATCTGTAGAAAACAGATCTGACAAAAAAAAACACAGAAAAATAGATTAAGGAATGGTAATGCAGTAAACAAAGTAACATTTCTATACTCAACAAACTTACAACACTTGATTGTTTGTAATCATTGGCATGCCATCAATAGGTGAATAAAGTTCCCCAGGCTGGACCGGATCAACAGAAACACAAATATATCCATTCATTCCACCACTACATTATTGAAATAAATGTGTTAAATCATCTATAATTTGCAAAATTATGGAAATGACGTATGGCATTTTAACCACTCCATAACATTAAAGATAAATCAGAATATCAGTTCGCAATAGAAAATCAATAGAAGATTTCATTAGCAAGAAAATTTTTGAGAAAGCAACTGCACTTCAAATCAATAAAGACAGGAAAATAGCTATGAGGCGCAGTTTTTATTGGTAGCCACTAATACCATAAATAGCAAAAAACATAATTTAAGAAAAGTTTCTTTATTTGGGAGTGATGGCCACTAAAGGCCACCAGCTGCTGACCATTTAGTTGGCCCCGTAAGAAATTGATAAAACAGATTGTCACCCTCAAGTATGAGAATTGTAACAGCAGGTTATGCAAAAGAAAAAGGAAACAATAGAGTGTAATAGAAAAGGAGTCCTTTAATCCAAAGATGTCTTCTCAATCACTCAATATAGAATGGAGAACGACAAACAAGACAGGACATTGAGAAATTGATTTACAGAAATGGAGAATGGCACCAACAGGTATAATACAAGACAGCAAATATATCTTCATTTCAGAATGAAATGATGTTTGTCCATGTGTGCACAAATTTCCAATAGAGCATAGCTGAATTTGAACCTTTTATATTTCTTTTTCAACTCATGCAATTTGTCAAAAAGAAAGCACTTATTTTCCCTTGCCTTGCAGCTTTAATTGTGCAAAAACGTTTACCTTCATGTATAATCATGGAACTGAAAAGAGGAATTAGATTTACAATAAATGACAACAAATTTTACAATAAAAGGAAAGCAGCAAAAATAGCAAAACTATGAATTCCATAATATGTAATGCTGATGAAACAAACAATTTCAATTATCACTCAAGTTAAACAGAAAGTGAAAAGCAATGACTAGAAGTGCTGTATTCAGAAGCACTGAAAAAGTGGGAACACAAACCTGATTTGTGGGTCAATTTTTTTTTGGGTTTCATATCCTGGCAATTCTTTATGATCATTCTGTTCTGAAAAAGAAGTCATTGTGACTGCCAAAGGATGCGAGGAATGAACAAACAGGGTATCCATTCGGAAACTGTTTCTTTGTCTCTCTTCAACCTAAATTACAAATGAGAAGTAATAAAATGTTACCATACAAAGATACCGCCAACTTCACTCAGTAAATTTGAAACAAGGGTAACAGGTTCTATACATAGTGAAAACTGTTCATCACATAGCATTACGAACCTACATAACCAGCTATATAAAGTTCAAGCAATCCAAGGACCTTTTTACGCTCCAGCCAAATTTTAGACTCCTATAATGATAGGAATGATACCTGTTTTAACCACGTATACGATTCCTACTGTCTCAGTCTGAAATTTGTAGTTTGTTCTTGATTTCCAATATTTTCTACTGCATTAGAAGCAACCAATCGGCTTCCAGTTGTACTCTTACGAACTACACTTCTTTGTTACTTATTTACATTCTATTCGTTTCGTGTCTGCTCCTAATTTCCTAATGACCATAATCATGATTTTTTAAGAAGATTAGTACAATTACACCTTTACTTTGGTTAACTAGACCACATCTTATCAAATTACATTTGAAAACCAAGTTGGAGGCTGGTTATGTATTTTGTATTCCTAATATTGACTGGGTTGCAAGATGATAATAAAATGAATTGCACGAACTTTAAGTTAACACCATTACACAAGCAAACATGAGTGGATCAACGATTTACTTGCCTTAGAGTAAAAAGCTCTGGGACACAAAGCATGCATGCAGCCTAAAATTTTAAACCAATGATAAGTAGAAAAAATTCAAAGAAATATAGAACTTACAGTCAACGTATGCTCCACCTTTGCAATCTCAGAAAGAAGTCGAGTCTCTTCAACGAATGGCAATTTACAAACAGCCTGTTATTTGATACAGAATTCCACATCAAGAGTAAAAAATTTAAGTTGATAAGCATATTCTTCTGGAAGAGGTACCGGCAATCATGAAATGTGCATAAGTTGTAAAATATTAACATACCAAACAGATACATATAAATATGCCTAAGTCAATATCTACTTCTACAAACATACATGCACATACATAAGTTATATAGATTTTTCAACCATAACCAATTTTAAGCACCCACAAAGGATCAAGAATCAAAATTCACCTGCCAAGGAGCACGCTTTCCTTCCATGTCAAGCTCAAATTCTGCAAGAGCATTCAACAATTAATTGTCAACATAAGATATCCTGGATCACCCACTATATTAACTCATATAACTATACCTGTGGGATAGAAATCCAATATGGGTGATGATGGATCTGTCATCAATTTCCTATAAAACAATGGAAGAGCGTGTGCACTGGTGTGTACAAATCGGGTCAATTTCTATTTACAAAATTCAAAATCACCAATCATTACGAGTTATCATAAAAAGAGGAAAAATAAAACCTTGCAGCAGGCAGTACACCCATTAATTGATCAAATGGTTTGAAAGGTTGTCCCAGCGTGAAGTGAATGTCCAAATTATCAATACCATGAAAATCTGAGGCAAATGGTGCATAATGATATGGATAGAACCTAAAAAAATTGTTCATACAATTAGAGATGATCTTTGAACATTCCAAGAAGGCAAACATAGATGGATGATGTTAAGTTTTTGCAAGCCAACAGCATTCATATTGCACCCATGTCCCATAATTCTACAAACTAAGAATAAAAGAGGAATCATGTTGGTTATAGGTGACAAGGAACATAATAGGATGGATTGATTCATGTATTGAACATTGTATTTCTTCCAATTCACAATGCAAGTAAGGACCCAAGTCAACGAAAGCTCCAAAAGTATGTTCTGAAACAACAATTCCTCAAATCTTGAAGGGAATTAACGTAGCCCATTGGGCTTGATCATGATTACCTTGATCTTGGAACATTCAAATTAATCAATATGTCATCAAACTAATCAAGTGAAAATATCTCATCCATCTAGATCCTGCACCACTTTACTTTTAAACTAGATTCAATAATCTCATAATTATTTGCTGATTGACCTTGCAAAAAATAGATGCAGCCGGGGTACATTTCCACTGATTTGGCTGTCAGACATTTAATTTTCATGAGCATATAAACATGAAGCCTATAAAAGCAAGTGAAAGCACAGCATACCATTTCCACGAGCATACTCCTTCATAGTAATAGCGCATGACCCAACATATCCCTTCCACAAATTTAAAAACCTACATATATAGCAATAACTGCATTAAAGATAACCGACAAAGCAACTAAAAAAAAACAGATCATGACTCAATCAACACACGGGACAAATGAAAAATGATGTGCATCAAACAGACGAGGAAATCAGAAACAAAAATAAAAAATTTTCAACAGCAGTCAAAATCAAGAATATGTGAACAGTCAATCCTAAGTTTTTACATTATCAGAGCTCTCAACATCAGATACAAAACTAGAGCTACAAATAAACCTATAAATGCATGCAAAAACTAGTTTATTCAAGGATAACTTGCTCAATCCATTTGCCTCACCGCATCACTCCGAATTCTGTGACGCTCATCCTCTGTCTGAGCCTCAAATTTTGTATCATAGAATCTTACCTTCCAATCCTCTTCTTCCCGTCTTATCTATCAAATGGAATTTATGATAGGAGTATTAGAAACCTTTTATTTTGTATATTCTGAAAGTATAAAGAACTAAAGAACAAAACTTAACAAGTACAACAGTAGCTACTGTAAGTAAGAAGAATCAGGAGATTAATCTGTCAGTTTAGATGTGCCCATGCCAGGTTAGTGAAGTTTATGTAACACAACTTTGAACTCAATTGTACATTGAATATAACACAGACTTGAACAATTTAGAACTCTAAACAAAAAGAATAATCACATTTTCTGAATCTTGGCATAGGCTTGACGTCTCCAAGGTAAGAGTAGATCCATAGTTTCCATCAGTTTTTGTATTATTGTGGTAAAGAAATTGAGAATCAGAAGCATTAGAGACGGGCTTTTTTGCTGAAGCAAATCGGATCTTTCTGTGTTTGTTCTTTCGCCCCTGCCAACAGCAGAAATTAGTCTTCAAGATAATACATCAAAATTTATGTCAGTGCTGGTTACATGGTTTCCAGATTACTAAGCCATAAATATTCCATACAAAATGAGTAATGATCTGTGGTACAGAAATAATGAACAATGGGATGCTCAATTGGGAAAAAAAAATAGGGCAAAATTAAACAACTAGGAGATGATGAAGTGGATGAATGGACATGCATATACATAGATTGAAAGTGACTTTTATGATCAAGAAACTAAATTAAAAAGTAAAAATTCTGAGCTACGTCTGATTATAGATATGTCAACAAGTTATTGAGAAGTAAATAGGAACCTCTATACGCTTTCTCAAGAAAGAAGATTCATGAGATCCCACAGCTTGTAGAAAATGCTGCATCCTCGTCAAGTTTATCTACAAAACAAAGCCGGAAGAAAAGCACTAACAAGTTGAGAAAGAAAAAATTTCAGTGATGCCTCACAATAAAAAATCATGTAGACGATGCTGTGTGGAATGTAAGTTAGATTAACATAGCCACACAACTGGCAGACACTTGACAACAATGGTCCAGTTTAATATCATCAATTGTATAGTTACAAGGTGCATTTTCTTTTGAGAAAAAGATAATGGATCTATGTATAATCTAAGATGCCAAGGACCTGGAATATAACCATCAAAAACTGCTTTTAAAAGAGAAAAACAACATAAATGTCTTATCACTTAAGATTTTGATAAGCAATTCCAAAGAAGGTGTAATTTAAGCAATGTCCACAATAAGTTTGGTCACATTATGGATGCCCTCAATGTAGTTAGAAGTTCCCTTAAAACATCCTTCAACCGTGAATCATTATAGTAATAAAAGGCTGAGTAACACACCCTCGCACTCATAAATGAATTATTATAGTAATAAAAGGCTGCAAAGCCTAGCAAAAAGGAATACAGATCATGTGCTACCATGATCGATGTGGTTGAAAGAACAAAATCATTATACAATTGGGGATAGTCTAATATTGGGAAAATCAGGCTGTACATTCCTGTGGTTTGATCCATTTTAGAGAAGGGCTACGTAGTGTAAAGTTAATTTTGTAATGAAAACCCTTTTGGTCAGTCTTCCATAAAAATCATTGATCATTGAGCGTTCCAACAGTGTTGTTTCCCCAAAACACCAGTCTATTTGTCCAACAAAAGGTCATCTCAATCCATCAACAACATCATCTCCACTAATTGAAACAATGTCATTGCTCTTTAAATCTTTCTCCCCTTCAACATAGAAAACACATTCTTTGATGGTCTAATATGACCTTTTGTTGGAGTTACTTCCCACATGAAATAACATTGTGAGAAAACAGCATCGTACGGGTGTTCCCTGTTAATTATTTTTATGCAAAACAGAAAAGGAGGACTTCAAGTTGAAATCTGCTAGCATGAGATTATTACTTTCTTGAACTGAAATCACTTAGAAGATTAGATGTCAATAATCTTGTCCCGTAGAACACTCATTAGATGATCCATGGGTAAAAAACAAAAAAAAAAAAGTTTTAGTAGCTGTATCAGTAACGTTTTTCAATAGTCATCTGCTCTGTTTTTAATTTACATCCAGCTCTTACATACTTCTCATATAAAAAATAATCAAATGAATAAAGAGAACATTGAAGGAAACACATGGATCGTCCAAAATGGATTGAATATGTGGAGATACCTCCCGATCAAAGAGCGAAAAAGAAAACAAAACATGATATCATATAATGAATTGATTATCAACTTAATGAGCAATCAAACAAGATAATCAAGCTAATCATTAGACAAAAAATGTCAGCAAACATGAAATACAATACAGCATACATGTGCCAACAAAAACTAACAAACAAATAAAGCACATAGTTAAATGAATACAATATGATGAAAACAGGAATTTCAGTAGAAATATTCAAGCAAGTCAGCTTTACACATAAGCATTGAGCTACACACCTCAAAAGAATTGGTTAAGTAACCACCCATCTGAATAAATTCCTTTTTGTAAACCTTCATTAGCAAAGTTATGGCTCCCTATCAAAATCAACATTATTAGTGATTGAAGGCAGAGACAGATTATGCAAGTGATGAGCACAACATATAGTGTTTTACTTGGGTAATGCAATTGGCAACAGTATGAAACAACTAAAGTAGTTTCATATTAGGTTATATAGGTTTCTGTTCAGTACATACATAATGACCAAGGGTTATCACTTCATTTTTCTCATTGGTTACCAATCAGAAAATTTTTTCTTCCACAAAAATATGATTAATTTGCATCTAAGAAACAAGATTAGTATATATTTCTCTAAGAAATGCACATAGACACACAAAAGGCAGCTTTTGTTTCCCAACCTGATCTATTCCCAGCAATGGTAAGTTTGGAAGAAAATCATTCCCAATGAACAAACACATGAAGACGAAATCGTCAATTAAACGCTCTGGGTCTGCCTTCAGCTTAGTGGATAGGATCTGCATCTCATGTGCTAAATACTTACGCAAAACTTTAATGCTGAGAAACTGCAACCAAATATGCCATCAAAGCTGGCAATGTTAAACCAGAATATGATGTAGATGATGAGGCCAAGAAAAAGGTTTGGATGAGGTGTGCAAGGAAGTAAAGAGTCTTAAATTCAATCACACAACAGCAAGACCATTGATTGTATGTTTCCAGAATCATCTCTGTCAATCTTATGTTATCCTCAATAAGCAAAACAATTAACTAGTCTCCTTTCCTATTTGAAATTAATAAGTCAGAATGCCTAAATTTCCTATAAATAGAAATTTGAAATAGAAGTTACAGAAGCACAAGGATCATGAACTTCATATAGTATTCATCAAATGCTGACAACCAACACTAGTAACTTCTCCAAAAATTTTATATGCTTAAACCATAAGAAAGTTTAATCACATCAAGTTGATTGCTCAACAGCATAAATTACTTGGTTTTTATGGTTATGCCACATGCCCAAATCTTTATCTTTATGTCAGTAAATAGCTACTGCACAGACCTATAGATGAATTTCCCATGTAGATATGATGCAATAGTTTTCAAGTGACTTCTACAGTTAGGGATTTTTAGAAATGATATCATATCTTAACAAAAGTTAGGTTTTTTTTAGAAATGATATCATATCTTAACAAAACAAATGTCTAATATTGATCTGCTCTATTACATCTGTTGTTTGTTTTTGCTAATATCGTACACGCTTCAGTCAATCACAGAGATAATGCACATAGTCATGTGTTGATGTTGTACCAATTACATACGATGAACAATGAAATTCATAACCTTAAATCTCTGCCCCATGATGTAGTCCTCAACATTTTTGATATCTCGAAACTTCCCAGTTTTTTTCAGCCAGTAAACGCATATCTTCCGTGTTTTCAAAGAACCTTGTTTTGATTTGTCTTTGCGGATAACCTCCTATATCAGTAAAATTAGGAGTTACATGTGGACCATCCCCCTTACATTCTGGTCATCATCTAACATGAGAAACAAGTTTGGAATGAAATTTTCTTTTCATGAGTTCAATACACATACCTCTCTCAAAATTGTGAAGTGAATTTCATGAGTAGCTAATCCAAGCAGAATCAAATCTGAGTCCTAAATAGCACAAAAAAGACGTAAAATTGGCCATGTCAAAGTTGAAACTCAACCAAGAACACAGAGGGCAAGTCATTTACCATTCCATACAAGCAATGGTGTGTATTAGGATCAAAGCCTGGTAGATTTCTCTGCAAGCGGATGTAAGACATTATCTTATGCTCCCCCTCACCAGGTACATTGGCATCAGAAAGAATGACCTAAGAACCCACATTCATTCACAAGAAATGTTATACGAAAAAAGTCCTTGGCACAAATTTGAAGACTGATTTTTTTTTTTTGGTATTTGTGTGTAGATGGTAAGAGGCAGAGAAGTAGAGAGAGATGGAGCAAAAGCTAGTTCTCCCTTCAGAATATCAAAGCTACCTTTATTCCTTTCCAACCCAAAACTCTATTCATCCTCAAGCATATGTAGTATCGAAGAGCTGATGATAATAAATCCATAAACTCAGTTCCAGGTGTGATCACATTTGAATCTAGCTTGTTTGGTTCCTTCTCCAGCAAGGCCTGGCAGTAATCAGAACAAATTTTTTAATGAATACAAAAGAGCATTGCAAAAGAAAAAATCCAAATTTTGTGAGTGGCCATGGCAACACGTTCTACGTCTTATGACAGATGTAAGACTCACATCATGAGCAGCCCTGAAACGCCTTGATCTCTGTTGATTCATCTTAGCTCGTGGGGCAACGCCATCTACATATAGTCAAGTCATATGTGTTTAAGACACAATGAGAACAAAAACTCAAGTCATATGTGATTAAGACACAACGAGAACAAAAACTAACTCATAGAAAGCGCAAAAAAAGAAGCTATTGCAAAACAACAGTAATTACCAAGTGCCATGAATATAAGTTTGCGAGGCCTAACAATGGAGAAGATCCTATCTATGTATTTAAAAACTGCTTCGAAAACTTCGTCGTATGTAGTTGGAGCAGGCTGTTACATAAAGCATAAGAAAACTAATAAATACTTGAGAAAGAAGGGGACAGGACAGGACAGAACATAATAGAACACAGGTAGGTAGGTAGTTAATTACGAGTCCTTGAGGAGGGTGGAAACAGGGGTGAATGATGCCATTCATGTCGAGATAGAGGTTGTCGAACTCGACTCCATTGGGGTTTGGAAGGGAAGTGTCTACTGGTACTGAAACACCGTCAACCACCTGAGGAGGTTGCTCCTTCACATCTATCATTATGCATCGGTACTTTTTACTCAAATACTTGAAGAATGAAGGTATTCCCATTGTCGTGTCGTCGGCGGCGGCCAAGTTGCGAAGTCACACTACCATTAGCTTCCAACTAAATCTAAAGAGGCTGTTACCTTAGGGTTTATATCCTACTAAAACCCTGGCCTATATGCAACGCCTAACTTATCCGGGTGGCTAGTATCGTTCTATCGCTGTTAATGGTGGGTAATCCCAACTGACGAAGTTTTCGATAAAAAGTGTTCGATGCTTTCTCCACAAGATAAAAGTGTTCGATCCTTTCTTATAAGTGTCTAAACAACTTTGCTTTCTTCTTGTTGAGTTAGCTCTGTCTATAGCCTTGTTATTCTTCTTTAATGTACAATTTGCGTGAAATTGAGGAGAGAATTGTCATCTTTATGATCCGACGTTTCACTGTACTTCTAGATCATCTGTCTTTCGAAACAGGTTTAATCTTTAACTTTGTTATGATTGAATCTTAGTATCACACAAAATGACAATTCTTTTCTTAAGCAAACGATTCTTTTTTTTATATTGGGTTTTAGGGTTTAATTGTTTAGGAATTTTGGGTGGGCATTTTTGATTTGAATAGCTATACGTCTGGATAGGATGCAATTCTACTAAGTTTGGTCACTTGTATGCTTCCTCTCCCACTCGTTACAACAATTCATACTAGACCTACAGAAAATTTTTCTTTTCTTTACGAAAAAGTCAACTACGAACTAAATGAAAGGTCCTAAATATGATATATAAAAGTGATAAAACGTTCCAGGCATTTTAAGAGTCTTTTTAATAATAACAAAATAATCCCAAATCGAATCATATCATAAGCCCACTAAACATGAAGGCATGTAATAAGAAGCAAAAGCTTTGGTCACTTAGTGATGTCATCAAATAGAAAATTCCAATCTAGAAAATTCCAATCTTACACTTATCGTGAAAACCATTTTTCTATAATTAATTATGAGTAAAATATTACAATACCCTAAGCTGTCACAATTATGAAAACAGTTTTTCACATGTCAAGTATTCTACATCTACAAGGCACAAGATAGCTCTGATGCCACTGTAAGATTTTAATTATGCATCTCATACATAATATATATCAAATATACACAACGGAAAATAAAACGAAACCTCAAAAATCATATCTACTCATGCAAATAGATATAGAAAACAAAAATATGAAATGTAAAATTTTAACATACCCTTCTGGCAATCTCCTTCGTTCTTTAATCTTCTCCGCGTTTGGTTATTGTAAACCACAACAATCAATATAGACCATCTCTAATGAAAGTCCACACGAAAATAGAAGAATGAAATCTCTCTAGGATATGGCTGGAATTCTTTCTTTGTGCTAGCAAAAATAAGAACTCTTATAAGAGTTAGAGAGAAAAAGAGTGTGTGTGTAAGAAAGAACCTTTCTTTCTCACTTGTGTCTCACACAAGATGCACGAAAACCATTTCTATTTTTTGCACCTTTTGGCCTTCGATAACTCCCATCACTAATGAAGAGTTATGGGAAGTTAATGGTTATGAATAACATGCATTAATAGAAGTTATGGGAAGTTAATGATCATGAATAGCATGCATTAATGGAAGTTTGGGAAGTTAATGGCTAAATTGACAACCAACAATACTTGTTCCTAATCCATTCCATGCAACGTTTTCTACTACGATCACATAGCGATATAATCTCGAAACACTCTCTCATTTCTTGAATCACCATTCAAGACTATTTTACTCATCCTTCGAATCTCCTATGTGTGTAACCCATTAAGTTCCCGGTTATATTGGTCACTTGAATTAACAATTAATTCAATTAAGTCAAGAGTAGTATCTAACATCACGTCATAACTCCTAATTGACCAGAAAGTTAGTGGTTTGACTACCCTTCCATATGCAATGTGGTCATGCAATTCGTCCTTTCACCATCTATATCCCACTTAGTTCAAAGTATGGTTAAAATGTCAACTTCCATTAGACTGACTATGTCACATCTAGTCCAAATAATATTAGATCTTGTCCTGAGGATCTCATTATTATATGTATCATTGAAGAGTCTCTTCATGACACATATTTTCTTTGGCTAGAGACTCTTGAGTAATGACCCCAACAAGAGGTCGTGGGTATCATCTTCTTCTATCAGGAGTGGTGAATTCTTTATTGGCTACTCAATTACCTCCGAATAACTTAAACTATACCCAATCACCAACTTATGAGTAAACCTTGAAAGGCACTAATAAATGGATTCAAATTATAGGATCAGTATCTGAGATATCCTTGAGCACCTCAAGTTAGAGGATTCTTGCACCATTGTTATGATGAGACTATCATTGACATTGGAACATAATATCCATATGATTGTCTCATAGTAGGTCAATCCAATGTACTTACTAACCTTACTAAGCATCCATATGTTAGCTCTAAACAAGTCATGTCTACAACTTATGAAATCTACTACTTGATCCAATCAATGAGTATAATATGTTCTAGTCTATTCGGATTAATGATATCCTATCTAATCCTATGACTAAGGAAAGTTTAGATACTAACATAATTACACATGATAGAAATCTCATTATTATGTTCTTATCATGATTTCCTCCATGCTATGTTTTTTATCAAGGACTTCATTAAATCAATTTAAGATCAACATCAAATCTATAAATGTATGAACATCGAAATAATGAAAAATATCTTTATTAATCATAAAATGATTTGTACAATAAGTGCTAAAGGTGATTGCCTTTAGACTATTATTGTGCCAGAGAGGAATCAACAACGTGAGGCACAATCATGCCACCATGCACAATCATGTTAGGAGGTGTTTCCAGGCATGAGATTTTTTTGTGTTTTGAGTTTTCGGGTTTATTTTTATAACCGAACAAAGTGAGGAAACCTTGAACACAATCTTAGAACCCTTAAGCAATATAAAAGAACATGAAAAATACCAAAAAGAGGCAGCGACCACTACAACAAAGCAAATTAAAGAAGAGATATCAAGAAGGGCTTAATAGAATTCAAGATTTCCTTATTAAGACACAAGCTAGTTTTTCTTTCTTTTCCCTTTAATTCTTTCATTGTCTTAAATATATATTTGGATTACTGTGATGTTTAACATGATTATAGGTTTTTAGATCCTTATTAAGGATTATTCTTGAATTTTTTCTATAAACCTTATTTCTTGTTGAATTCAATATATTAATGAATATTTATGATATTTGTGATGCTTATACTTAGTAATAAATTGAGAGAGAGAATCAAGTTATATCTATTAAGGTGTGTAACGACACTTGGTAACTTAATAGACCTACAATTATCAGATTAATGAACAATTGAATAGAGATCTTAATTGTGAAAGTAATTATGAAATTAATTATCAAATTGTTTACTTGTTTTGTTTTATTATTTGCTTTCATTTCAGTTATTTATTTTAATTCAAGTCAACTCTTAGTACATTAGACAACATTATTTCCAAGTTATTGAGGTGTCTACTAGTCCTTGTGGGAATGATACTTTTTGATACTACAAGACACGATATATATTTGCAAAATTAAGAGTTTTATTATTATGTAAAACTTGTTAAATTTTTTAGCATTATGACAATTTGAATTCCTTTGATTTAAAGATTTGATAATTTTCTTATATGAGTGTAGGTACTTAAACATAAAAAATTACGACAAGTTCAACCTGAGTAATGTGCATATTTTTTTCTTCCAACCCAGAAGGCATTACAAATTGAATGGGAGTTTCTATAGAATAAATACTATTGGGTGGCAGTACCACCCAAATTATTCATGGATTAACAATGCAGGTAATAACATGAGAGCACAAGATCCACCAAGTTTCAAACAGGATAGGCTTGGATCCTTGGAGTCAAAATCTTTTAAGTCAAAGTTTAGTAATATAACAGACGAGATAACCTCCAAGTTTGACAAGTTAATAGAAAATTTTGATAAGTGGGAAAGTGAGAGGAGGAATCAAGCTAAATTTGATAAATTCATAACAAACCACTCCTCTCCTCTTCATAACTTGGGGGTTCAAGTTGAGCAACATTCCAATGCATTGTTAGTAAGGAATGCGGGGAGTTCTCTAAGTGACACGGAAGCATAATTGACATTCATCTTGTGTTATGACATTTGTGGGGTAACCACCATAATTTTCAATTTCAGGCACCAGATTATATGTGGGAGAATCCATATTGTTTGAGAAGTTGGTCTCATAATACACTCTATGAACATAATGATAATTCAAAATGGAACAACTCTTATACTGATGCATTGCACGATTACGCTTCATCGGATCTTTCATGGAAGATCTTGCCAATGGTGAAGCGAGCCAATGAGTATTCCAAGAGAGTTTTTATCTGATCGAAGACATTAAGCCAGATACAACACACTATTAGAGCCCACTAATACCTCAGTGTGACAAGGAAACAAAGGTCGAATTCACAAGTAAAGTTGCAATTTAAGAAAAGGATGAGGAACAAATGACCGAGGATATAGAGCTTAAATAATATAAGGAAGTCTCTATTCAAGAAAAAAAAAAGTAGAAGAGGGGACAAGGGTGATTCCATAAGAAGACAAGCAGTTCACCTTCTTACAGGACAAACTGTTGGATTCAATTTACGGTTCAAGAAATTTCATCATTCCATATTTTATTGAAAGTTTGTACCAAAAAAGACATTATTTAACTTGGTTTTCTTAATTTGATCGATTAATTTCTTCTTATCATCTTGCAATTAGTGACTTATTTATAGGCTACTGAACTGTCATGTTAAGAAAAGGATGGCAGCAAACCACTCACTCCAATGACTGTGTAGAAATTAATGAAAAACATGGGTATAGAATGATCCCATGGAGATGTATTTAATTTCCTTGATTGTTGAAGAAGTGAAGAAGAAAAATCGAGTAACTACTATCTTTTCCAAATCTAGTTAGGAAAATATTAAGACAAGTGTTCGAAAATTTTTTAATGAGTATATTGATGTTCAATTGAAGAATAAGTATAATAGATTAAGGGCTATTTGAAGAATTTCAAGAACTTACTTAATGAAACAAAATTTGGTTACAACTCTTTTACCGGTGAAGTTAATGCTATAAATGAATGTTAGAAAAACCTATTTAAGGTAAAAAAAATGTCTTTGTTTTATTAATAATCATATAATATCATTGCAACAAAGTTGATTTTTAACTACGAAAAAAACATAACTAAATGTCTAAAAAACAACGCCTATAGTTTTTAGCTACGTTCCTGTTTTGTCACACAAAATGTCACCAAAGATTCGTAACTAAAAACTATAGGTGACATTTTCAAAAATTGTGGCCAATAGCTTTTTGATACATTTTTTCGTAACTAAATACTTACTCTTTCACAATAGTAGCCCAAACATTTTTAGCTACATTTTAAGAACTGTAGCCAAATAGTTTTGGCTATGTTTTTATAAACATAGCCAAATATTTTTGGCTACTCGTTTGAAACATAGCCAAATTTTTTTAGCTACATTTTTTGAACAATATGTTTTGTATATAATTATCAATATATTTTTATTGTGAATTTATTATACAAATAAATTGTATAAAAATATTATTAATTCAAAATATCTAACATTATATATAAAAAGTAAATTTATATAAATATCATTAAATTATACCAACAAAAAGAATATTCTTTACATTAATGACAACTTTAAAAATTCTTATAGACAAACAATAAATAAAAAGACCAGTTTATAAATTATAAATGCTCATGTCATAAAAAAAATTAGAGCATAAATCGAATGACTACGTAGTGTAATCTATGCCAATTATCATCCAAAAAGCTTGATTAAAATCAAATAAAAATTTTGTGAGTATTAAAACAATAAGTATTTGGCTCTAATTAAATATACCAAAAAAGTTGTCAAATAATCCAAAAAAGCATCGATGTCACTTATTTCACCAAGAAACCATAGAAAACCACTTTTACGTGTTTATAAGCTTCTTTAACATTCTTTCCATCCATTTTGAACTTTACTAAAGTTCGTAAGCTTTTTAAGGTCAAATAACATGATTGTGCCACCTAGTACATTATACCAAAACCAATATCATAAAATGACATAGTCAGACAAAAGTTGCTAAAAATATAAACATACATGGTGAAGCTTTGTACCTCTCATCAAAAATTATCAAACCAAGCAATCCATTTCTTATTTAACAAAAAGCAATTACTACATACAGTAGCCACATTTTAGGTAAATCTAGGGCATTAAAGTATTAAAAATATGAAAATGGCTGGGCTAGAAGTTATCGAGTTTTAGAAATTTATCCTAAAGAAAAATAGAACCAGAAGAATAGCAAACATACAATCATATGCCTATGGTAGCTTTTGTAATAAATGAATGAAGCTGAATCATGTTACAGCTTCTCCTTATCCGTGTAGCAATGTAAGTCAAAGTACAAGAAAACATGAAATTTTCACTCACGTAAGAAATAAATATCAGTCCAAACTCACAATTGGTTTATGCCCTATAACCAATCTCTCTAAAAATTATTAAAATGCATTCTTTGTCTTATACATACTTAGATGTATATGATAAATTATATAGGATAATTATACATTGCAAATGAAATTATAATTATAAAATTCATATTACATTTATGTATTATTCCTAAATGTTCCTAGTCATTGCTCTATTAAGATTAGACATTAACATAATGTAAAAAAAGACTAGTACACATTTTGTTTTTCCTTATAAAGGAAGTAGTTGATCTTATAGGCTAAGGTATAAAGATACGTATAGGTGCCTGTTAGAGAATAAGTTCACTGAACAAACCTAACATGAGAAATCTATTTGAAACATTACTTGTATGTTTTTAGAATTCTCAATATGATTATTGTATAAGTGATCATTTGACTTGAGGTCACCAAAGTTATCTTGTATAGAGATTGCTATGTTTTGATACTATTTATGACCTATTTAATCATAGATTGTTTAATTGGTAGTCATTGGATGTAACATGAAATATATAGAGGTAGTTGTGAGATCAAGATAGGATTCATCACCCTAAAGTAATTAGGGAGAATTTTTTGTTGTTCTGGATTAGCATTAATTTAGGAAATCCTTGGCCAAGTGGAACGACTTTTGTAAATAAGGATTAATATGAGATATTGAATTTAATTTGGGCATAATTGGTATTTAATTAGAATTATTTGTAATTCTAATTAAAGTTTAGATAAAAATAGAATTTAATTTCAATAAATTACTAAAACATCCAAAGCTTATTATAAATAGGCTTAAGCTTTATGGAACTAGCACCTCTTGCTTAACCCTTTCTATAATAGTCACAGAGCTCTCTTAACTCATTCTCTAAATATCGTTACAGGTTGGACATTTGTGTGGCTACAGTAGTTGAAACAAATCAATTTCAAAAATAGTTTGAGGGATACGACATGATAAAGATTAACCTTCAAAATAAGGTACGAATTAAGTTTCTGTTTTATTATGATTTGTGTTAATCATTTTATAGAATTAAAGAGATCTTGATTTTTAGGATATTAAAGGTTGTCATAAAGTTTTGTAATTATTTCGCTACAGCTGAGATCAAATCCGCCCCTATTTCCTAGCACTCACAACATGCTCCTATGGGAGTCGAGATCATAGATTTTATGGAAGGTAGGAGTAATAGAACTAGGTACTTGCTTTTGGGCAAATGCACTAGTTTAATAATAATGGGAAAAAATCTATGGTTACATACTATTGCTTGAATTTCATTAGGAGGTAACCATCTTGTCTAGGCTTTATGCCTTATATTTGTAGCATCCAAATTTATCCATGTAAGAAAGCAACATTAAAGGTAGTTATAAAATGGAATCATGAGTTGAGTCTTAAGAAATGAAGTTTACAAAAATAATCAAGTATTTTAACTAGTCAACTCAAGCTTGTAGAAAAAAAACTAACACGAAGGTATCAAACAACAAAATACAAAAACAACTACGTGATGGCTATACTGCGACATCCCACATTTTGGGACATGATGAATTAGGTTTTCTCATTCCTTTGTTGTAATCACTTCACCCAAAGGCATTCCTTTATGCTCAATAACTTCCAATCAAACAACAGCTTTTCCCCATCAAAAAATTGTAACTTCAATATAGATTATTCTTTTGTACGTATAAGGTCTATCAATTATGGTCACTCCGATGCTGTCAAAACCTGAGCATAACTGTTTCTATCAACCCACCACTTAATGAGCCAAAAACATTTAAAACTTGCTCTAACAACGAGTTGGGTATTCCCATTCCAACTAAAATAGATCACCTTATTCCATAATTGTGAGGAGTCCTGTGATAAAGCTGGAAGTTTTCTTCCATCAACAAAAACTTACTCCCAGCAGAGTATTGTATATTGAACTTTTATAGTTGATTATTCAAAAAGATAATTTAATATGAGCACTTCAACATTCGGTGCTAAAATTGTTTACTTTTTCCCACTGATGAATAACTAGAACTGTATAGATATAACAACAATCATTAATCGACAAACCAAAAAGACAAATTAAACAAATTAAGACTAAAAACAATAGAAAAACTAAAGAAATAGAAGGGGTACCTTCTAGTGTATGAAATCCATGAATCTTTGAGCCAACAAGCCATATCGACCCGATAATCTCCATCATCAAGATATAGAAGAAAATCAAAACTAAATTAGGCATATAAGAAAAACAAACAGATTTAGAGAAATGAAAAGAAATGGTTAAGGTATTTGACATCGTGATGGTACTTGCCTTAAAATGTGTGAAAAAATGGCCTTATTTAGATTGATTTTTTATTAAATTATTACTTTAGGCAAGTTGAAAAAAGTATTCCCACTCAAAGTAAAGTTTTAGTCTATGTTTGGTTGGGTAGTTATTAATGAAATGGAATGAAATGTAATATTATTCCATAATTTGGGAGGAGGGTTTATAATGGAATGAAATAAAATAGGATAAAAGGGGAGGGTTTCACATTACATCATATTTCATCCTAAATAGTAAAAATAAGTTATCTCCTATTTGAGAATTTAGGATGAAATGTAAAATGATAAGCAATATTTCACTATATTACAATATGAACCCTTCTTCCAAATAACATTTCATTATATTACATTATAAACCTTTCCATCCCTCCCAAACAACAATTTTCTAATATTACATCCGTTTACATTGCATTCCATTATAAATGTTGCACCCCAAATTTTATTTATTTATTTATTTGTTTATTTTAGAATTTAGTCATTAATTTAGTAAGCATAAGTAGAGATTAGAATTTAGAATAGAGATGTTAGAAGTATAATAGGGTAGTTAATAGACTAAAGGAGATAATGGGCATTACATTAAATGAAGAAGGGTAAAATTGGAAAGACAAGACAAAAAGTAGTCTTGAAGAGAGAAAGAAGAGAGAAAAACGTGGGAAAGAAGAGAAAAGAAGAGAAAATCGTGGAGAAGAATGTCGTGGAGAAGGAGAAAGAAGAATAAAGAAGAGAAATCAACTCGTTCTAGGTAATTTCTATCATCTTTTCTTCTTGCTTGGGTAGAAAAGAAGTTGAGAAATGTGTTTTGTGTTGGAAGAGAGAAGAGAACCAAAGGAACCCATTTTGATTTTCATGGGTTTTTTAACTAGGTTTTAGTTTTTCTAGCCTAGATAAACTATAGGTAGATTAAGTCCAAGCTCAATTTCTATTTACTTTATATGTTTGGATTATTGAAGATTTAGGAATTTTATTAGAATATTGGTTTGAATGGAAATTTGGTTTCTTTGAAGGAAACCAAGAAAATCCCATACAAGAACAAGAGGAAAGGCAAACTTGAGTTTGTATTTCCAAGCAATTTAGGTGGGTAATATATGGTACCATAGGTTTAAAGAGGGATTGCAATTTAGCCATTAGGGAAAAAAATGATAGCGCAGAATTTCCGTGACTTCCAACAGCTAGTAGAAGTAGCATTAAAGGTTGAGAATATGGAGAATATAAAGAGTGTCATAAATAGAAATGGAAAAGGAAGAAAATAGTTCAGGAGGGGAGGTAGTGCTCTTATGTCAGAGAAAAGTGCTAGGACTTTTCCTATACAGTCTGAGGATAGGAGCAGTAGCGCAACCCAGTCCAAACAGATGAGAACTATTTCTCATCAAGCCTCAACAACAGGAGGCAGTAAAAGGGGAGAGGGGGATAAGCCAACCTTTCCCAAATGCAATCATTGTGGTAAATTCCATAAGGGGGAGTGCTACAAATTGACTGGAGCTTGTTTTAACTATGAAAAAAAAAGAGCACATGGCTAGAGATTGCCTGTAGTATGCAAGACGAGAGGGAACTCAGATGCAAGCTTCAAAAAGGGCTGAGATTGTGGGACACAAGACTACAACTGAAGTGGAAAGTTCTGAGGCAGCCAATAAAGTAAATCCTTCAGGAAGATCGAGGGGGCAAGCGTCAGTTAGAGTATTTGCAATGACCAGAAAGGATACATAAATAACTTTAGAGGTTATGATTGGTATAGTTAAGTTGTTTCATGATGATATTATTGTTTTAATTGATCTGGGGTCTACTCATTCATTTGTTTCGTCAAGTAGCATTATGCATGGTATAAGTTTGAGCCCATTATACAGTCCCTCGATAGTTAGTACCCCAATCAGTCAATATATTATTATTAGTCAAGTTTATATACATTGTGAAATATATATTGGTGGAGAACAATTATTGGTGGATTTAATGCCATTGAAGATGGGGGCGCTTAGATGTGATTTCGGGCATGGATACATTAGAAAAATATAATGTCAATTTAGATTGCAAATTGAAGATAGTAGAGTTTGAGTTAGACAAAAATAGAAAGGTGGCATTTATGGTAGACAAGAAAGCAAGCATACCTAGAATTATTTCGGCTCTGAAAATAGAAAAAATGATGAGGAAAGGATGTGAAGCATTCTTGGCATATGGGGTAGACATAAAGGTAGATGGAGGAAAGTTAGAAGAAATTCCTATGGTCATGGAATACTCGGATGTCTTTCTAGAGAAATTACCAGGACTTCCTCCACTTATAGAAATTGAGTTTCCCATCGAGCTTCTTCTAGGTACTACATTGATATCAATTCCACCTTATAGAAGGACTTTGGCAGAATTGAAGGAGCTTAGAGAGCAGTTAGAAGAGCTATTGGAGAAAGGATATATTAGGCCTAGCTTTTCACCTTGGGGAGCTTCGGTTCTTTTTATGAGGAAGAAAGATGGATCATTGAGAATGTGTGTGGACTACAGGAAGCTTAATCATGTCACTATCAAGACTAGATATCTGCTCCCATGTATAGATGATTTGTTTGATCGATTGCATGGGAAAAAAGTCTTCTCCAAGATAGACTTGATTCAGGTTACCACTAGTTGAGAATAAAGGAGTCCAATATGTCAAAAGACTATTTTTAGAACATGGTATGGGCATTTTGAGTTCTTAGGTATGCCCTTTGGATTAACGAATGCCCCTGCAACCTTCATGGACTTAATGAATACAGTCTTCAAGCCTTTCTATGATCGATTTATCATAGTCTTTATTGATGATATATTGGTTTATTTCAAGAGTGACAAGGAGCATGAAGAACATTTAAGGATTGCCTTGGAGACACTGAGGAAGAAAGAGTTGTATACCAAATTCAATAAATGTGAATTTTGGCTAAGGGAAGTAGTGTTTCTTGGACATTTAATTTTAAAGAAAGGAGTATATACGGATCTAAGGAAAATAAAAGCTGTAGTTAAATAGGAAGCACCTAAGAATATAAGTGAAGTAAGGATTTTCCTACATTTACCTGGTTATTACAAAAGATTTGTAGAGGGATTTTCCATGATAGCAGCCCCACTTGCCAAATTAACAAGGAAGAATCAGGAGTTTATATGGCCAGGAGAATGCTAGAAGAGCTTTGAGGAATTGAAGAATAGGCTCACAACTGTACCAATTTTGACCTTGCCTTCTAGCAGTGATGGGTATATAGTATATAGTGATGCTTTAAGGAAGGGTTTAGGGTGTGTCTTGATGCAAGGAGATAAGGTGATTGCCTATGCTTCTAGGCAATTAAAACCCTATGAGATGAATTATCCTACGTATGACATGGAGTTAGCTGCCATAATTTTTGCATTGAAAATATGAAGACATTACTTATATGGAGTCACTAACAAGGTATTTACAGACCACAAGAGTCTCAAATATTTGATAAGCCAAAAAGGGGTAAATCTAAGGCAAAGAAGGTAGTTAGAACTACTGAAGGATTACGATTTGATGATAGACTACCACCCGGGGAAAGCTAATGTAGCAGTGGATGCATTGAGTAAAAAATCTACTATGGCACATGTGGAGACAACATATCTTCCTTTGTTGGGGGAATTAGCCAAACATAAAGTGACATTGAGGCAAGTCGAATTTGGTTGTATATTAGTTAATTTTAGAATAAGGCCAGTGTTGAATGAGAAGATTAAGAAACTGCAGAAGCAAGATGAGTACTTAAACAAGCTTAGAGAAGAGATTAAAAATGGTAAGCTCTCTGAAATAGAAATAAGAGAAAATGGATTGATGGTGGTAGGAAATAGATTATGTATTCCAGATATGTTGGAATTGAAGGATGAGATTCTTGATGAGGCACACAATGCTCCCTGAGCAATGTACTTGTGGAGTATAAGAATTTATAGAGATTTAAAAGAGCACTTTTAGTGGAGAGGAATAAAGAAAGATGATGCAGAGTATGCTAGAAAATGCTTAGTGTGTCAGTAGGTTAAAGCAGAACTTCAAGCACCTATTGACAAGCTTAAACCTTTGTTTATTCCTGAATGGAAATAGGAGAAGATTACAATGGATATCTTGATAAGATTACTAAGAACTAGCAGGAAGCATGACGCAATATAGGTGATTGTTGATAGGCTAACCAAGTTAGCACATTTCCTGCCTATTAGACAAGTAGATTCTTTAAATGATTTGGCCAAGAATTATTAGATGAAATAATCAGACTTCATGGGATTCCAAGTTCTATAGTCTCAGATAAAGATCCTAGGTTCACCTCTCAATTCTGGGAAAGCTTACAAGAGGCTTTGGGAACCAAGTTGCATTTTAGCGTAGCTTTCCATCTACAGACTGATGGCCAATTAGAGAGGAAAATACAAACATTGGAGGCAATGTTAAGAGCTTGTGTTATGGACTTCAAAGGCTCATCAGATGATCATTTGCCTTTAATTGAGTTTGCTTATAATAATTCCTACCACTCAGGAATTCAAATGGCACCTTTTGAAGCCTTGTATGGTAGGAGGTGTAGAACTCCTATTTGTTGGGATGAGAAAGGTAAAATAAGACTTTTAGGACCTGAGTTGGTACAAGCTGCAGTTGACAAAATTAAATTGTTGAAGCAGAGACTCAAGACAGCTCAAAACATGATGAAGAGCTATATGGATGCACATAGAAAGGAGATGGAATTTGAAGTTGGAGACAAAGTATTTCTTAGAGCTTCTCCATGAAAAGGAGTCTTAAAATTTGATAAAAATGAAAAGCTCAGTCTAAGATACATAGACCCTTATGAGATTATTGAGAAGATTGGGCCTCTAGCCTATAAGTTGGCCTTACCACTAGAATTATCTAAGATTCATAATGTCTTCCATGTATTAATATTGAGAAAATACCGATCAGATCCTTCATACATAATCCAACCTTTAGAGGTTCAATTAAGGGAGGATTTAACTTATGAAGAACAATCAGTAGAAATTCTAGATTCAAAGAAAAAGGTCTTGAGAAACAAGACTGTGAAGCTGGTTAAAGTCTTATGGAAAAACTATGCAAGAGAGGAGGCAACATGGGAGCCTTTAGAAGTTATGAAAGAGGAGTACCCACACCTTATATTAGACTCAAGTAAGAATTTTGAGGACAAAATTCTTTAAGGAGAGGAGAATTGTTAGACCCCAAATTTTATTTATTTATTTATTTTAGAATGTAATCATTAATTTAGCAAGCATAAGTAGAGATTAGAATTTAGGATAGAGATGTTAGAAGTATAATATGGTAGTTAAATAGAGTAAAGGAGCTAATGGGCATTACATTAAATAAAGAAGGGTAAAATGGGAAATACAAGACAAAAAGTAGTCTTGAGGAGAGAAAAAAGAGAGAAAAACATGGGAAAGAAGAGAAAAGAATAGAAAATCATAAAGAAAGAAAGAAGAAGAAGAAAATTGTGGAGAAGGAGAAAGAAGAAGAAATAAGAGAAATAAACTTGTTCTAGGTAATTTCTATTATCTTTTCTTCTTGCTTGGGTAGAAAAAGAAGTTGAGAAATGAGTTTTATGTTGGAACAGAGAAGAGAACCAAAGGAACCCATTTTGATTTTCGTGGGTTTTTTTAACTAAGGTTTAGTTTTTCTAGCCTAGATAAATTATGGGTACATTAAGTCCAAGCTCAATTTCTATTTACTATATATTTTTGGATTATTGAAGCTTTAGGGATTTTAATGGACTATTAGTTTGATTGGAAATTAGGTTTGTTTGAAGGAAACCAAGAAAATCCCATACAAGAGTAAGAGAAAAGGCAAACTTGAGTTTGGATTTCCAAGCAATTTAGGTAGGTAATATGTTTATAGTTATTTTGGAGATGGGAAAATTTTGTTACCTATGTGTGTATGCTTAATTACTTGATTTTGAATTATTGTGATTGTTGGAAAAATGCATTATGATTTATTATCATGTTATGCTTGAATGATGTTATGACATTTGATATAATTAAAAGAGGAAATAGCATAAGAAGCATGAGAATGTGAATATGTGATGGAATGAATTGAACATAAAAATTTGCTTGTGTTTAGGCAAGAGAGATATCATTTCGTTCGTCACATGCACATTAACTTAAAACCTTCTCCCGGCTGCCCGCTTGTGACACACGAGCTCCTAAGAAACGGACTCATTTAGTTCATAGTGTAAACTTTAGTTTCTCCATTTCGATCCATGGGGCTCTCAAACCATTATATTTGTGCATTTCATCTTTAATTTGTCAACGGTGATACAAAATTGAGTGTTATACTTTAATGGTTAACTATACGTGATAAGTTCTATGTGATGACATTTTAACTTTGAATCCGTGAGCTAGAACTGTTGATGATTGAATTGCTAGATTAAAAATGAGATATAGATGTATTTATGTATATATATGCTTGATTGTATGCTTGTTACCGATGATTATAAATATACTAGCCACTAAGCTTCACAGCTCACCCCATCATTTTCATTTCTCAAGTGTAAAACGAGAAGGTTATTGATCCTTGCAAGACTTTGGCAAACTCTAAGATAGTTCATTTTTGTAACTAAGTTAACTTTATAAGCATATCAAACATGAGTGTCCATTTGTATTTTGTATTAAGCTATTGATGTGCTTGTTGATATATAATTAAAGCTATGCTTAAACTCTATTTTGTTTTAGTAATAAGATTAAGAATTGAAGAAGTTGCTTTTGTATGTGTTCACATCTATCTTTTGTTGAGTTGCTAATGGTTGTGGAATTGTACCTGCAAAATTAGTGTTGGTTTGTTGGGTCTGGGTTGCGGATTCGAAGATTTTTCCACGGTGAAGCCAAACTTTGGCCATGATAAATCTTTCCTGAAGGGTGTTTTAGGCTCTATCTCATAACTTCATCGTGGCAAAGCCTGAAAGGTGCTGGTGTTTGATTTGGAAACTTCGTTGCGGAGAAGCCAAAATTTTGTCATAGTGCGTTTTTCAAGAAGGGTGCATTTGCTCGATCATGGAACTTCGCTGCAGCAAAGCTAGAGGTTGGTTGTAACAAATCTTTTCCCAAAAGGTCCTTGAAAATATTTCCTCAGTTTCGCTGCGGCGAACCTACCAATGCTGGCATTGAAATTTCTCCTTATTCAACTTTCTTCTCACCTGATCTTCACCTGACCTTCTCGTATAGTAGCCTCGCCTTGGAATAAGTAATGAGACCTAGGCCCAACAATAAACCATTCCATTCCATTCTATTAAAAATCTTACGTCTAACTAATATAGTCTTAAAAAGTTCGAGGCTACCTTTTGGGTTTGATTCTTGTATTTTTCACTCAAACAACAGAATATCAAGTGTTATTAATATCAATAATCTATTTACCAAGATATAGAGAGGACAACTCCATAACATACATCATTTAAGAGTTGAACAAGTATTCTAGCTTACTAATTAATTGCCCACAAATTGTTCTTAAAAAGTATAGAAATAATTATTAGACATATTTACAGTACAAATGCTCTTAGGAGTTCCTATGAATTTTACTCTTCCCAATATTTGCTATACATGATAAAATTTCAACTTTGAGAAATTCATTCATATGATCTCACTAATTTTTTGAGTGATATGTTACTAACTCAATGATGTTCATTGGTTGGTGTATGAAACCTTTCAACTTTAATTCATTTCTATCTAGCCCTAACTTACATTAACCAAGAACGAACTAAAAACCACAATGATCTTGAGAAGAATGACCTTCGTGTGAATAGGCACAACAAACGTTGCGAATTGGTGGAGAAAACATGACAACAATAGAAATAAGATAGATGAAGACAAAATAATACACTAGACAAGCATATTGGACGAGCACACTGCAGCTGCTGGAAGACAAAGACGAAGACAAAGAACATTCAATAAAGGACGAAGATTGCTTCTTAATTAGGTTATCAATATGCAAAAAATGACGTCATTTTGTATTTTCTTTTATTTTTTTAATGTTTCTAACTATAAAATCTATTTTCGTAGATAATACTATGGAATTTGTGTGTTTTAGCTACAAAATAAAAACATTTAGCTACGAAAATAAGTTTAGAGTTAAAAATATCACCAAATGTTTTTAGCTAGAAAATTAACTAAATTTTGTAGATGAAAACATTTAGCTACAAAACTAAGTACATAGTTAAAAAACATCGCCAATTCTTGTTAGTTACGAGTATAAAACATAGCATATACTAAATGTCACCAATAGTTTTTAAAAACTCATAAACCATTTTATGGCAGCAATTTTATTTCCTTTGGCTACGATTTTTCAACTTTAACTACAATTTTCAAATCATAGCCAAAATAGCAAAAGGCTACTTTGTTGTAATGATCATATTTGTTCTCATGTTTCCTTTTCACCATTATAGATGCATAAAATGACTTACAAATTTAAGAAAAAATGTAAGAAGTTTTTTAACTTATGTCATATTTTTGAAGATACTACTACAACTAGTTTGCATGTACATCATCAACTAAATCTCTATCGAATAGTATAACAGAGAAACTTAGAATTGTTGCTAATAAAGATAGCTCGCCTAATGAAAAAGGAGATCAAGTTATAAGTTCTCCATATAAGAGAAAGAAATCTCCTAAGAATAAGAAGGAAAAGAAGACAAATTCTAACATTGTAGAAGAGCTCTTAGTTATAATTAGTGAAAAATCAAAAAGGAAGAACGATTTACATGAGAAAAAACTCAGTGAAACATCATTCATTTCAAAGAATATATCTAGAGCTTTTTCAATTATGAAAGAGATTAATATAATGATAAAATGTCTAAATTCTTTAGATGAATTGGGTGTTGAGGGTGTGCAATATGGAAAAGTTGTGAAGGATTTACATGGTTCTCCACTTTATAGGGATATTTTTATGATGATGGTAGACATAAGGAAGCTGGATTGGATTATGTCACTTTAGTCATATTTTTATATTATTGCATTTTGAATTCTTATTAATTTGGAACTTTTATATTAAACACTATTCCATAGTTTGAACATTTTAAGTTTGTGTTTTATATGAATGTTTAACTGAATTTTAAGTCTAATTTGGATTATTTTGTATAAATATTTTGTCAATATTTAATTAAACCTTTTGAATGAATGTTTTATTAATTATCTAATGTTGGCATTATAGATAGATGGATTCTTTATCAGATTTCAAATCATATTCTAATGATGAACTAATGAAGGCAATCAATATTTCTTTAACAAAGGGAGAGAACAAATATTTTCATTTACAGAAGTGACCATATAGAACTTTTGCTCTATTAGGTCATGATTGGATATTGGAACTTTTGAATGGGAATACTACAAGGATTTATGAAAATTTAAGAATGAGTAAGATATTCTTTTTAAACTCATGTGATGAGTTAAAGAGCTTATGAGGCATAAAGGCAACAAGTCATTTGATTGTGGAGGAACAAGTAGTAATTTTTTATGACTATAGGGTATAGTAAGACAATTAGAGTCAATGTTGAATGCTTTTAATATTTGACTTGGACAATTTTAAAGTACTTTCGAAAATTCTTATATGTAGTTAATCGTGTTACAAAAAGAGTTATTACTCTACCATCCTTCACCAATACACCTTCTGAGATTCAATATAATTCAAAATTCTTTCCATATTTTCAAGTATATTCATATATTTAATTACTATTTTAATTATGTCTTTATGATTAATAATTATTTTAATAGTATAGTTTTATTTTTTTTAGAATTGTAGAGGAGCAGTAAGTGGTACACATATTGATGCACATATTCTGACCAATGAACAAATACCATACATGGGTTAAAGAATTGATCTAACCCAAAATATTATATGCTTTTGTTCATTTGACATGTGTTTTTACATATA
>JANJEY010000006.1:40625143-40638545 GCA_024703695.1 Erythroxylum cataractarum
TGGCCATGGATTTCCAGGAGCTCTAGTCTGTGGTGGCTGTGGTTGTAGCTCTAGATTTACAAGGCTAGTACAGCCATGTCGAATGGATGTTCCAATACAATCTGTCCCAGTGTCACCTCCACCAATTACTACCACTTTCTTTCCCCTAGCAGAGATGTATTTACCATCCTCTAGATTGCTATCTAGCAAGCTTTTTGTATTCACATGAAGAAACTCCATGGCAAAATGTACACCAGACAACTCACGGCCTGGTATAGGAAGGTCTCTGCAGAAGAAAAGTTGATGAGAACAGATACATTCCACATATTTCAACTACTATGCCATGAACCAACTTCTAAATTTGATGAACTTCTTACTGCTTTGGGATGTGTTGAATTACCTTGGTTTTGTGGCTCCTACAGCCAAAACAATAGCATTATTCTCCTGTTTAAGCCGGTCAAGAGAGCACAAAGGATCAATTCCAACATTAGCATTGACCACAAAGTTGATGCCTTCCTCTGCCATTAGGTTGACTCGTCGTTGGACTATATCCACCTTGTCAGCCTTCATATTGGGAACTCCATACATCATCAGTCCTCCAATTCGGTCAGCTCGTTCATATACAGTAACTAAATGACCCATTCTATTCAATTGATCTGCAGCAGCCAAACCAGCCGGTCCACTTCCAACAACTGCGACTCTTTTCCTGAATCAAAGGTGTATCCAAGCAGATTTCCATTATTAGAAGCTTAAACACCTCATGCATGGGGTCTCTAGTCACAATATTAGTCGATTTTAATGAGGGTTCTGTCAAAGTTGGCAAGAAAGTTTAGTTTACATTTCATCAACTCATTGTGAAATAGACAGGCAGCTGTGGGGACAAATTGTACTTGGTTTTATCATCCAACTATTACTCAAGGTCGTGAAATATCCTGGGAAAGAGAAGGAACATACCCAGTTCTTCTAAGGGGAGGCCGTGGTTTCATCCAACCCTCTTCAAAGGCCTTGTCAATAATTGCACATTCAATGTTTTTGATAGATACAGGATTCTCAATAATACCGAGGACGCAAGAGCCTTCACATGGTGCAGGACACACACGGCCAGTAAACTCTGGGAAGTTATTTGTCTCAAGAAGCCGATCCAATGCTTCTCGCCACCTATTTTGGTACACTAACTCGTTAAATTCTGGTATTTTGTTTCCAAGAGGACATCCAGAGTTCTCCTGCATCATTTGATACATTCAGTTTTAGTAGCTCAAATGAATAAGGTCATGATTTAAAAGATTTTAACAGACATCCAAAATCCATAGAGAGCCCACCTGGTGGCAGAAAGGTGTACCACAATCCATGCAACGAGCTGACTGGGTTTTTAAAAGTAGACCAGGTTTTGTATCCTCCATAACTTCATTCCAGTCATTCATTCGGACATTAGGATTCCTGTATTTAACACCCTCACGCTCATAAGCTATAAAACCACGATGTTTAACAGCATCATTCACCCGTGTTGGCCTCCTCACTTGTTCAGTTGCTACCTTCTGTAAATTATCAATCCACATTAGATGCAGAAGATAAATGCAGATCACCAAACAATGAAAGCTTGATGAAGCCGCCACTAAGTAAATAAATTCTTGATTCTCAACCAAGGAAAAAATTAATAAAGAAATGTTTGGGCAACCTAGGTGGTGTCAAATAATTAGAAATAATTGAAAAAGCTTCTCATGTTAACAAATGAACAGATTTCACTATAATATTACTGAGAATAAAGGAAATAGTTGTAATTATGTTATTAGGAGTCTGCAGCTTCAACTATGCAGTCGCCAACAGGAAAGGAGGTGTACAACACAAGGGAAAGAGAGTCATAGTTCAAAAGGATGTGAAACAAGAAAAGCAAGGTTTTTTCTTTTATTTTCCTGCGTAGGAAGCAGGTAGAGAATGTAAAGATCTACCCTGCTTCACAGGAAAGAAAAGATTGGGAAGAGAATTCACCTCAATGGATGTGCCATTCAGAGATGCAGTTGCTAACTTCTTCAGCTCCTCAAAAGCATCTTTCTCCATCAATTCTGCTTCATCTTGCTCTTCAGCTTCTTTGGCAGCCTCTTTCAAGGCTATTTCTTGTTTCATGTTTGCTAAAACCCGTTTGTAATCCCTAGGGAAAACTTTAATAAATTTAGGGAGAAGATTGTCAAAATCTGCAAGAACTTCTCTAGCTAGCTGGCTACTTGTGTGTCGTTGATGTTGCTGTATCATCATTCTCAGAGTCATTATGTCCTCTTCTTCTTCAACTTTATCCAGGTCTACCAGCTCGGTGTTACATCGAGATCGGAACTTTCCATCAGAATCCAAAACATAAGCAATTCCACCACTCATACCTGCAGCAAAATTTCTGCCAGTTTTCCCAAGCACAACGACAGTGCCACCGGTCATGTATTCGCATCCATGATCGCCAACACCTTCTACAACCGCTTTTGCCCCAGAATTACGGACGCAAAATCTTTCTGCTGCCATTCCATTTAAATATGCTTCCCCACTTATAGCACCATATAGAGCCACATTACCAATAACGATGTTTTCTTTTGGGTCAAAAAGGCTTCCTTTTGGAGGATAAACTACAATTTTTCCACCAGATAATCCTTTACCAACATAGTCATTAGCATCACCTTCCAGCTCCAGCATGATACCAGGGCAAAGGAATGCTCCCATACTCTGCCCTGCACTTCCTGTTAGTTTAATATGAATAGTATCTGCCGGAAGCCCTGCCAAATTGTAACGCTTAGTGACTTCATGGCTAAGCATGGTCCCAACAGCACGATTAACATTGCAGATTGGCATTTCAATGTAAACAGGAAGCAGTTTTTCCAGAGCAGCTTCAGAAAGCACTATGAGCTCTTGATCTACGGCCATGTCCAAGCCATGGTCCTGCTTTTGAACACAATACTGGGCAACTTCAGGGCGAATGTCAGCAGCAGGTCTCAGTAACAAGGAAAGGTCAATATTTTCCAGCTTCTCGTTCTGCTGGATGACTTCTTTATCAACTTCTAGCATGTCTGATCGACCAATCATCTCATTTACTTTATGGAAACCAAGCTCAGACATTATCTCCCTAAGCTCCTCTGCTAACATGAAGAAGAAATTGATAACATGCTCAGGCTCTCCTGCAAACTTTTCCCTCAGGACAGGATCTTGAGTTGCAATACCAACAGGACATGTGTTTTTGTGACACTTCCGCATCATGATACAGCCAAGTGTTATAAGGGGTGCAGTGCTGAAGCCAAACTCTTCTGCACCAAGAAGAGCAGCAATTGCAACATCTCTTCCAGTTTTCAGTTGGCCATCTGTTTGAAGAATAGTACGACCCCGAAGATCATTGGCAACAAGTGTTTGATGGGTCTCTGCTAAACCAAGCTCCCATGGGAGCCCAGCATTCTTAATGCCCGTCCATCGGGATGCCCCAGTACCCCCATCATGACCTGAGATCAGTACATGGTCAGCATGCCCCTTTACCACCCCACTGGCAATTACTCCAACACCAGCTTCAGACACCAGCTTCACACTAATGCGAGCCGCTGGATTAGCATTCTGCAGTGGAAAGTAATAGTATTAGGATGAAACAGAAAGTGCAAATATGTTCCATTTTCAGGAGAATATTAGAGTTGTACAGATCATGTAACATGTGCATGTGTGACAAAACTCTGGCAAAAGATTGAAACAATAGATATACAGTCATGAAAAGCCCAAGTATATAAAGAACTCAACACATATACCTTAAGATCATGAATTAGTTGGGCAAGGTCTTCAATTGAATAGATATCGTGATGGGGAGGTGGACTTATTAGTCCCACCCCAGCAGTAGAATTTCTGGTGACTGCAATGTCCCCTATCACTTTGTGACCAGGAAGCTCACCTCCTTCACCTGGCTTCGCCCCCTATAAATCAAGGCAGGAATGGTCAAAACAAAATCATTGACAAAAAATTAACAGATTCAGTTGGTATTTAACCTCACCAAATGCCAAAGTAGCTATCAGTTAAAGATGCAATGCACCCAGGGGTGCTTTGCAGACACAGCATCATCTGCCATGAACATAAATCCATAAACAATAGGAACCTCTATTCCAAGAGGAATACAGGGGCAAAAATAGGAACAGACAAACCCAATTCCAAATTAAAAGGGAAAACATGAATGGGATCTTCTAAGTTATAGGTAGGTTATTTAACAGGTACCTGAGCCATCTTGATCTGTAGCTCATCAGCATTAGTCAGGTAGTAGCTTGAAACTCCAAATCTCCCACTTGCAACCTGCTTAATTGCACTTCTTTTTGGGTTCAACGACCCATCTGCAAGAGGTTCCATGCGAGATGGCTGCTCACCTCCCTCACCTTCGAGGAGGATAAATGTGAGAAGCAAAGGAAATTGAATTTGGGGAGAAATATAAGCAAGAAAAGATGATAATTAGGCAGCATAAAGAATTACTTCAAAAGTTTTGAAGTAATAAAATCTCGGGCATGAGATGTAAGACATGATTTTTGTATTCAATTTTTCCTCAAAAATTGAATATCACAGATGCAGAACATAAAGAAAGAATGTTCACATATTATGTGTACCAGTATTTGATTTCCCTCCAATTTTGTTCATAGCCATAGCCAGTGTTGTGTGGGCCTCCAAGGATATTGATCCATAACTCATAGCTCCAGTGCAGAAACGCTTCACAATCTCACTAGCTGGTTCTACATCCTCTAGAGGAACTTTTACTTCTGACTCTCTAAACTTCAACAACCCACGCAAGTTGCATCTTTTGTTTAGCTCATGAATCCTTTTCGAATATTCCTTATAAGCAGCGACACTATTACTTCTGGCAGCTTCTTGAAGCTTTGATATGGCAAGAGGATCATTCAGGTGAATTTCACCACCTTTTCTCCAGTGATAGTCACCGGGATTGGGCAGTGCTACAGCTTCTGCACTTCCAGGAGGGAAAGCCCGAGAAGGAAATGCCAATTCGTGCAAGTGAAGTGAATCACGGGCAAGGGTCTCAAATGTTGACCCCTCTACTCTACTTGGGGTTCCAGAAAAACATTTTTCAATCACTTCTGATGAAAGACCAAGAGCTTCAAAAATTTGAGCACCCTTGTAGGAGGCCAGAGTTGATATTCCCATTTTTGCCAGAACCTTCATCATTCCATAGTTGCTAGCCTTGAAATACTTCTTGACAAGTTCATCCTTTGAATGGAACTCACCAGTAGACTTTGATGGGATCTTTCCATCCACCTGCAACCTCCAAATGGCCTCTATAGCTAAATATGGGCAAATTGCATCTGCACCAAATCCAACCAATGTACAGAAGTGATGCACTTCACGTGGCTCAGCTGAATCAACAATCAATCCAATTCGAGTGCGAGCCAGCTTTTTAACCAGATGGTGATGAACAGCACCAACAGCCAAAAGTGAACTTACAGCAACACGTTCAGGTGAGAAGGCTAGACATCCAAACACAAGCAAATAACAAAATTAATTATATAGCTTATAGTTGCATAATTATTACATATTTTAGACTGGGGAACGGCAGAAGCATAGAGAGTGAGAGAGAGAGAGATTTTTGAAAGATCAATAACTTGGTGATCAAAGCTTTCATCATAATGCACTTGAGAAGTTCCAGAGACAGGATAATACCTCTGTCAGAAAGTACTAATAAAGTATAGCCTTCCTTAATTGCTTCAACTGCTTCAGCACATATCCTATCTAATGTCTCTTCCAGTCCTTTTCTCCCACGATCCTTTGCGTAAGTTATGTCAAGAACTGAACTTTTCCATCCTCTATAATCCATCAATTTAATTGCCTCCATCTCATCAATGGACAAGAGGGGACCTTTTAGTGAGAGACGATGGCATTGTTCTTCACTTGTTTCTGTTAGATCACCTTCTGGTCCAATCATGCATTCCATGGAAGTCACAATCTTCTCTCTAATAGGATCAATTGGTGGGTTTGTCACTTGAGCAAACATTTGCTTGAAGTACTCGGATGACAATTTTTCTCGGTTAGACATAACTGCTAAAGGAGCATCATTTCCCATTGAACCAAGAGCCTCTGTAGCATCTTTTACCATGGGAAGCAACAGCATCTCCAAGGCCTCAACAGTATAACTATATAGTGATAATCGAAAAATATCAGAATCATTATATATCCCATGAAAACAATCGTGTATATCAAATTAGAGGGTGGAAAAGCATACAGCACTACATACCCAAAAGCTTTTAATGGTGCCAGTAAGCCATGAATGCCCATGTTCTCCATATTGTCATCTTCATTAGATGCCTTCAAGTTGCAGAAGAAACAAATCACAACTAGGAATCACTAAAGTAGAGATATTAATTATCCAACAATGAACAATGTAATTCTTACGGAAATAACACCAGCTATGACTGGAGCAACCCTTTCAGATTCAAGAACAGAGTTAACTATGTCTTTAAGCTCAATCTTTTGCCTCTTTAACCAATCTCCATATGGCCTAGCAAGAGAATATTGCTGCTTTAAGGATTCATCATCTACAACAATATGCTTGTCAAAATCAACCAGGAGCATCATTCCAGGATTAAGTCTTCTTTTGCTTAGGACATCTTCAGGCGGAATGTCTACAACACCAACTTCACTAGCCATAATAACTCGTCCACTACGAGTAACATAAAATCGACCAGGACGCAACCCATTACGATCAAGTGTAGCTCCCAGGTAACGCCCATCCGTAACTGTTAAAAAATATACCATGAGCAAAAGCAGTAAAACTTCAAATGGAGAGTACGTAAAATGTTGAAGCGGCTAACATGAGATAAGAGCAGGTCCATCCCAAGGCTCCATGAGAGCTGAGAAGTATTCATAGAAGGCCTTCCTCTGAGGGTCCATATTTTTATCATTTTGCCAGGCTTCAGGTATCATCATCATGACAGCTTCAGGGAGATTTCGTCCAGCTCGAACAAGAAGTTCAAGTACACCATCAAAAGCCCCTATCAATCAAAGAATTGGAAACATAAATCTATTGAATCATGAAAAGAAATTAATCTATATAATAAACATTTTAGGGCTTTAAAACTTAACATGAAAAGAATTTACCTGAATCAGAGGAACTAGCATCCACTATGGGAAGAAGCTTCTTCATCTCATCTTTTGACAGGCCAAGCTCCTTGCACTTCAATAGACCCTCACGAGCTTTCATCCTGAACAGCAATGTTCAGGATCATTTCATAGTACAAATTTTATTATTTTATCCCTTCAATAGATTTGCACATTTAAACAAATTGCCATGAGAATATATATCCCAGTAAACAACATACTGACCAGTTTACATTGCCTCTGAGTGTGTTAATTTCCCCATTATGGCCCAAGATTCGCATAGGTTGAGCACGATCCCAGCTAGGAAATGTATTGGTAGAAAATCTTGAGTGTATCTGCACCAAAAGAGGGAAGAGTCAAAGATTGAAATTTGGCCTGCTTCAAATTGCCAAATGATGACACAACTTGCTCAAAAGCACACATCAGGACTTCAAAATCTTGTTACTGCAGTGCCAGATGCAAGAAATGGTTGAATCAATAATTTATTCTAGCTAAAGAACTTTTTTTCTGATCGACCACCAATTGGTAGCTAACTCCTCAAACAACTGATCATAGAGCACTGCAGTAATTTTCGGCAAACATGACTTACTTCTGCAATGAGGTTTCTTACCAACTGACCCAAGGCTTCAGCATCCAAACTCAAATAGTTTTCAAGGAGTGGAAGAACTTAAGAGATCATTCAAACCTCAATGCCTCAGAAGTCATTCCTCAACCTTGTATACCTTCAGTTACCGGTGATTCCCATGCTGTTTGTTGAAGCATGAGTCAGTGGATAAGAAGACAAGTGAATGGATAATATATTTACCAGGGCCATGTAGCTCGTAAACCTTTCATTGCCAAGATCCTCATAGTAGTACTCGCTTAATTGTACAGGCTTTAACTGACCCTTGTAGACAACAGTCCTGCCGAAAACAAAAAATGACAACATTGCTAAGATAAGTGCTAAGATCACTCCTGCAGTAAACTGTGTAACTTTGAGAATGACGAACCTTGAGGAAAGAGAGCATATATAAAAGTCCCTCACACCACCATGCTGGAGGTTTAAAGCTGCTCGAATGGCTACCATGGACACTCTCCGCAGTATGTACATCTGTAGTGCAGTGCATAACGTGAATTAAGAATGCCAGACATTAGAACTAGAAGTTCAAAGTAGCCATCTAGTTTAGAAAAATCAGATTCCCAGCCCAGATAAGGATCTTCTGTTGAAGAATTTTCAAATTTGACTACTTGTGCAGAACTCAAGTATACAAAAATGGAAACGAGGAAAACCCAGTCTCCCAAAAAAGTAATGGATCAAACTTTACCTGCTGTTCGAAGTCAGCTTTGGACCTAGGAGTAGGAGTAAGAAAAACTTGTTCAACCACAGGCTCAGTTTGCAAAGCAGCATTGCCTAACCCTGAATTATCTGTTGGAACCGATCGCCAACCAAGAACTGTATGCCCGAGAGACTCGGCAACCTTTGGCACAAATCACAAGATGAAGTTTCTAGGATTGAGGGCCAACAGATTAAATAAATAAATGCAATACCGTAAATTACCTTTGTGAACACATTTTTGCTTTCTTCCCTTCGATTCTCTGAAGTGGGCAAAAAGAACATGCCAACTGCATATTCTCCAGGCGGTGGTAGGAGGAACCCAATATCCTTGGCAACCTGGTTGAGTGCAATTCAAGGAGGAACATCACCATGATTCATAAGTTGTAATTTGCAGTCACATGCACGAGGATTATAAAGTAAAAATAAAAAAGAAAATCCCCTTGCTCAACAGGAAGAAATCTTTTTTTTTTAAAACATCTCAATAAATTCAGTTATTATAATTATTATTATTATTAGTTAGTAGTAGATAACAAAAATCTTGGAACGAAGGAGACGCAGCCACATAAATAAACCATTGAATAATTTTGAAAACATATATCAACATATACAAACAAAAAGGATGTCACACAATTAAAAGGATTTTCTTTTAAATCGTAAAATGATAATGATAAAAGTTCACCTCTCTATAGAAGTCATGAGGAAGAGCCAAAAGAATTCCAGCTCCATCACCCGTATTATTTTCACATCCACAAGCCCCTCTATGCGACATGCGTATCAACATCTCCAAAGCATCTGTCACCTACATCATCCATATCTCCATGAAAGCCAATCAAAAAACAAGAAAATTTGAATGATCATCAGTAATATCTATCCCTAACACACGAATCAAACGGGTATACGGAACACGTCTGTCAGCCTATTTAGCAAAATATAATGTAAAGAAGCACTCACCGTTTTGCGGCTGCTCTGGCCGGATAACTCGGCCACGAATCCGACCCCACAAGAGTCCTTATCAAAAGAGGGATCGTAGAGTCCCAGAGGCTTCTCCGGCACGCCGGACAATGCTGACCGGACCACAACCCGGAGTTTGGGAGACCGACCCGGCCCGTCAGACTTCCAAAAGAGGAGTCTTTCCGATCGCAATTTTGTCCCAAAGAATTTGGTATCTACGGCTATGGAGGGCCTTTTTCCTGCAGCAAAGCACTGGACAGACCTAGAGCTCCAGCGAGAGAGTGCTCCGACATTAAGCTTCGGTGTGACAAACGAGGGTAAGGAGGAGCAGAATGATGGTTTATTGTCCGTGGTAGGTAAGGCAAAAGGAGAGGAGGTTGGTCGTTGTTGTAGGACAGAGCTTGAGGTGGCCGACATTATTGACAAAACCTAAACAGTATAGCTGATGGTGTGATCACAGTATTTATGTTGGAGATTTGCTTACGATAACCGAAATACTTTCATAAATATATATGCACCGCATCCAGATCTGAGAAGATCAGCAGAAGGTTTTTCTTTTGAACAACCAACAACAATGTAAAAAAACAAAAACCAGAATTGATTTAACAGTGTAAAAAGCTGATACTTGCGATAAAACAATAACAACAATCAGATTTGATTTGATTGAGAAAACACAAGCTTAAGGGGGCGATCCAACCTAGAAATGAAGAGCGGAAAACAAAACTAGGGAAGCAGGTGGGCGGGGGAGGGAGAGGGAGAGGGAGAGGGGGGAGGCGGCGAGCGAGAGAGAGAGAGGGAGAGAGTAGGAGCAGGGGTAGTTCTCTAGGTAAGGAGAGAGCTGAATTTATAGAGAAAGGGAATAAGAAAACAGAAAAGACTGACGATGGTTGAAATTTTTTAACCGGAGAAGGAAGGTTTTGAAGCTCCTGCCACGTGTGGAGTTGCGTTATGCGGCACGAGACAGCCGCTCATGGGTGGGTCCCTACTCCCTAGTCCCTAGTCCAACTCCAACCCACAAGGATAGGCTTCGCTTCGGCTTTGCTTCCTTCCTCAGGTGCTCGGCTTTGCTTTTGTAAACTCCCCTTCTTTAAGATAAGTACAAAAGCGTCGTAAAGATAATTTGATTTATATTTCAAGTCTTAATCTAGGCAGAATTCTAACCTCTTATTATCTTATCCATAAAATTAAAATGAATCTTGATCTTTTAAAATCTTAACTCATAAATACGATAAGTTTTTGTTTAGTTAGTGCGAAGATCCCGTCCCGTACGCGGCAAACCGTACAAGCGCCAATAACTGAACGCCAAAAAGAAAAGCTATAGCTATTGTTTTGCTGCGGCAAAGGCAATTAATTCTCTTAGTCTTAGCAATGCGATGCTGCCACATTGAAAATGGAAAGTCAGATGTTCTGGCACATAGAAATAAAAGGTTGAATTTGAAACAGGCAGCTCCCCTTGTTTGTATTCTGTTTGTTTCTACTAATTGCAACGGCACTAAGCACCTTTGTCAATGCGCATTTATGACCACTTCTTTTTCCTTTTTTTTTATATTTCACCCTTAATTAATAAAATAATAACATCTCTCATATTTCATACACCTCTCCTACTCCTACATATGCTTTAGCTTTACATTGTTTCTACAAGTATGGATAGTTTTGCCTTAATACCAAAATGTTATATCAAATTATAGTTAAAGAGCATAAAATTAACAAAATAGGTAGTTCATTCCAAATAAGTTGGATAGGGTAATGGCAAACTTAAAATAGATAATTAAATTCCCTAAAAGCAAAGTAGTTTTGGGGAACACTCTTTTCTCTAATCATCATACATCTCCATTTTTAATCTTTGTTCAAAAGTAAATATTCACTTCTCTTTCATATTCAATAATCACTTGGTATATGATGAGGGGTTTAAATGAGCAATTTGCACATGTTTAGATTGCCATTGACAAGGCTTTCCATCATTTATTTGTATTAGAAAGCATAAGAGAATCAAAAAGAAACTTAAGACACTCAACCCATCCAAATATGGCACATTTAATTGTAGACAAAGCTAAGGAGAGGCTAAATCAAAATCAACATACACTCTTCATGGATCCCCCTCACCTTGTACTTTAATAAGAAGAAAAGGATGTCATTTTAGCTTTTTAAACAGAGATCAGGTTTACAATGGATCACTAACGGGGATAAGAATACAACTTTCTTTCACAAAGTTGTCCTTTCTAAGAAAAACCTTAATAGGATCATTTGTTTGTAGAGTAATGATGGGACTTTGGCATTTTGAAGATGATCTTGTGCAAAACAATAAAAATTTAAAAAAAAAAACTTTAGCTATTTTTTTAGGTCCCTTATCTTAGTTGATACATCTTCCTCATCCTTGCATCTTCCCAACTCTCTCAGCACTGATAGGATCCTTGTCTCAGATGTAGTTGCTCTTATCTTATCATTCGATCCCTCAAATGTGGAGAGAGCAATGTTCATCCTTAAACCAAACAAGGTTCTAGGTCCTGATAGGCTTAATATCTTTTTTTTTTTAAAAAAGGCATATGATTAAGCATATGATGTCTACAGCCATATTAGATTTATTTAATAAAGGATGCATGTTAAAAGAGTCTAATGAGACTTTTATTAGTCTTATCCCTAGGCTGACCAATTCATTGTTATAACACCATCTATAGAATCATCTTCTAGCATCAAGGCTCAAGATAATTCTTAAGCCTCTTATCAACATTCTCCAAGGAGCTTTTGTAGATGGAAGACAAATTAGAGATAATATTCTCCTTATTCAAGAACTTTTCAAAAACTAGAAGAGGAAAAGTTCATTTAAAGCTCAACCCAAAAATTTATGTCCAGACCCAAGCCTAACTCAAAGCTTGATCAGGTTTAGACCATGCCTGATTATTTTACTAATTTAACATTTAAAATGATATTTTTTACTCAAAATAATGTCATTTTATGTGACTTGAAACTTTTAAGCTTTGACGTGGCCTGTTCCAAATAGTCAGAACCTAAACCATGCTATACCTGAAGCCCAAAAATATATTTAAAAAAATCAAACCCGTTCTAAATTCATATCAACTTTTAAGCTTTGACGTGGCCTGTTCCAAATAGTTAGAACCTAAACCATGCTATACCTGAAGCCCAAAAATATATTTAAAAAAATCAAACCCGTTCTAAATTCATAACAACTCAGGTTGAACCTATTAACTTCGAGTTAGGTTAGGTCGATCTTGGGACACTAACTCCATTAATTGGAAGTTCATCATCAATACCTACAATTCTTTGATTTTCCTCCAACTTTCATTAATTGGATTAAGTAGTGTATTATAACTATATCCTTTAGCATCCACGTCAATGGAGCTCTAGTAAATGTTAAATGGACTAAAGTATTGAGGCAAGTGGATCTTTTATCACCTTCTTCATATTAAGCATATAATTACTGATTAGATTGATTAAGTATGTGATCACTCAAGTAAGGAGTTTCAAGTACCATAACAAATGTAAGAAACTTGGTATATATTGCTTAAATTTTAATGATTATTTACTCCTTCTTTCAGGAGTTGATTCCCATTCTGTAAATGCTCTTATGCATACCATTAACACCTTCATAGAGCTCTTTGGTTTGGCCATGAATAAAGATAAGAGCCATATATATGTCTCTTCTGCTACTTCTTATTTGTCTAACTAGATCTCTGGTTTAACTATACTTCATGTAAAACAATGACTATTTTTAATTTAAATTTAGAAAATAAAACCATTTTGATTTTCAAACTTCGAGTTAAGCAGTCTGAACCAAAGCCCGGTCTAAATTATAAAAATTTCAAGAAAAAGGCTAAAGCTAAACTCAGAACTCATCCAAGCTGATCGATATAATACAAAACAATTTTACACATTTTTCGATCAATATAGTATAAAATTTATAATGTTGATTAAAAGAGATTAAATATTCATTCAATTTTTAATGGGAATATTTAAGGAATTCGCTTGATTATAGAAATACTTATATATATATATATATATATATATATATATATATACACAAACTAATATGATGTATGCTTGTTT
>JANJEY010000006.1:40643483-40665509 GCA_024703695.1 Erythroxylum cataractarum
CTTGCTAAAAATATTTTCCTTTACAAATTTAACAAAAACATTAGCATCATTAGTTCAGGTGGGTATTGCTTTAGCCTACTTAGACAAGTAATCAACAATAACAAGTATATATTCAAATCCACAAGATTTAGGAAACATACCTATAAAATCAATACCCCAAACATTGAATAATTCAAGTTAGTTAGGGGCATTTCATTTCTTCTACTTATATTTCTAGTCCATTGGCATTTATCACATTTCAAACAAAAGAAAAGAGCATCTTTAAATAAGGTAGGTCAATACAATCCGCTTTGAAGAATTTTAAAAGTAGTTTTCCTCCCTCCAAAATGGCCTCCACAGTAGAGTTCATGACAAAAGGTCAAGACACTTACCTGCTCATCCTCTAGAGCGCACCTCTACATGATTTCATCCTTACAGATTTAGTAGAGGTATGGATCATCCCAAAAGTAGGACCTGTTTAAACGAAGGAATATTTTCCTTTTCTGAGAAGTCATGTTAGGTCTCAAAATGCCACAAGCAAGATAATTCACATAGTCAGCATAATAAGGCACTTTACTCACAACAAATAACTGCTCATCTGGAAAGTTCTGAGTAATTACATAATTCTTTTGTTGTTTAAGAGTTTCCAAGTTAGGAGTTATTATAGACAAATGATCCACGACAACATTATCACTCCCTCTTTTATCTTTTATTTCTATATAAAACTCTTGTAACAACAAAATCTATCTAATTAATTGTGGTTTTATAAGCTTTTTGGTCAAAACATACTTAAGAATTGCATGATCAGAATGGATTATGATATTTGTGTTGGGCCCCAAAATTTTTCTAATTTATGTTATTAAGCATGAATTGTGTTCATTGTGTGATTATGGATTAGTTTGATTTAATTGGGAGTGTTAGTGGATAATTAAGGTTTATTTGTGTTTAAGTGAGAATGAAAGGGTAAAATGTTTGAGGGCATTTTGGGAAGATCACTTGAGTTGGATAGGCTAAAGCTTTGCTAGGAGGGGTATTATGGTCTTTATGCTTCCATTTGCCTTAAGAGTAAGAAATAGACTTAGAAGGAAAAGAAGAAAAGTGAAGAGAAGAAGAGGGAGAGAGTTGTCGTGGGTGAGGAAGAAGAAAAGAGAAAATAGGGTTCTTGATCCTAGAGGTTTTCGAAGTTTTGAAGCACATTTTCGGGTAAGTTTCGCTTCTTTTAATCTTGTTTTGATTGGATTAAACCCTAAAATAGGTTGTATGAAGTTGGAATCGGTTATTGTAAGGTTTAGGGCAAAAATGGTTAGATTCCTTGGGTTGATGATTTTGTGACTGATTTTAAGCTTAGAATAAGTTAGAACTGAAGTATAAGATATAAATTAAGGTTTAGAAGTGTTACATTTGCAAAATGGTAGGATTGTGGATCAAAAAAATGCAGAAAATTAGGTTCGAGGGGGGGGTGTTCCCAGACCCGCACGTAGCGACGTGCTCATGAGCACGCCGCGACGTGTGAAGGTGTACACGCCGCGTGCACATAAGTGTGCACGCCGCAAAGTGCGAAAGTGTGCACGCCGCGGCGCACATAAATGTGCACGTCATGGCGTGCGAGGGGGGTGTGCACGCCGCGGCGCACGCGAGCGTAACCTTCGCCGCGGCGAGCCCCCAGTTTTTAGCAAGGATGAATTTTGGTATTTTGGGCATATCTTTTATTGTAAAAGTCCAAATGAGGTGATTTCAGATCCGTTATGGACTAGAGATAGAGCACTACAAGTTTTATGAAGAAGGGAAGTTCGAAATTTGCTTCTAAGATTCGGGATTTTGGTTGGAAGTCGAATATAGACTTTTAGTGCTTTTACTTTTGATTTTCAAGTTTTTGAATATTTTCTTGAATGGTATTTTGAATGGGAACTTGGTTTGTTATAGGAAACCAAGCGGACCTGATCCAATCACAAGAGGAAGGACAATAGTGAGTTGGATTCTCAAGCGATATTAGGTGGGTAATATATTTATGGTCGTTGTGTGTATGGGCAAAATGCCTTGCTTGCTTGCATGTATGTGTGGTTTGAATTATTAGCATGTATTGTGATTGTGCTTATTTACTGCCTTGTAAAGCATTGTGGCACTTTTGTACGAATGAAAAAGAAGCATGATGATCATGAAAAATATGAAAGCTTGATAAAATGCTTTGAGCATGAAACGAATGATTATGTGCTTTGTTTGGGCGAGAGAGGAACGTTTCGTTAGTCATGTGCACGTCGACGTATAGCCTTCTCCCGGCTGCCCGCTTGAGGCCACGAGATCCTGAGAAAATCGGACTCGGATAGTTTACGGTATAAACTTCAGTTTATCCGGATCGTTCCACGGAACTCTCGAGCCATTTTTTGTGCATACATTATTGATTTGTTGGGCATGACGCATATTAATTGTTACATCGTAAAATCACATGACATATTATTATGATGATTGTAAATTGATAGGTGTTGACTTGTTTATGCTTGTATATACATATATATGCTTGAATGTGTGGCTCGTTGGCAATGGTTATAAATGTATATGCCACCGAGCTTCGCAGCTCACCCCATTATCTCCCACTCCTCAGGTGCAGAACGAGACGATCGTTGACCCTTGCATGGCATCGGAAACTCCAAGATAATTAGGAGCTTTTGTCTTAAGTTTGCATTTTTGGTTAGCCCTCCAGGCATATCATCATTGGGCATTCTCATGTATTTTGAATTTAGACTTTGACATGTATCGTGTTATATTGAGAATACTTGTTTAAATTCTCATTAGACTTTGACATGTATCGTGTTATATTGAGAATACTTGTTTAAATTCTCATATTGTAATGCCATGAAGTCCCTTGGTTTATGGGGTGTTTAATTCATAGATGAAATGTATGTGTATGTGTTTGTATTGAAATTGTATGAATGTTGGGATCGGGTCCGTATGTTTGGGAGCTCACCGCGGCGCAGGCAGAGGGGCCACCTCGGGAATAGGGATCCGGGACCCGGGCTCAACAAGAGTTGCTAAAAAATCTTCTATGTTGTGGCATAAACGATTAGGATATATCTCTAAGGAGAGAATGGAGAGGTTGATTAAAGAAACTATTTTACATGATCTGGACTTGTCTAATTTTTACACTTGTGTTGATTACATAAAAGGGAAGTTTAGAACTAAAGTAAGAAAGGAGGAACCATTACAAATAATTCGCACAGACATCTATAGACCCATCACTCCTATTGCCATGCGAGGCTATAGGTACTTCATCACCTTTATTTATAATTTTTCTTGGTATGGTTGGATTGAATTGTTGCATGAGAAATCTGAATCATTGAATGCTTTTAAGTCACTATAAAATGTTATTGAATTGCAACTTGGGAAGCAAATCAAATGTGTAAGATCAGATAGAGGTGGTGAGGATTATGGTCAGTATGATGAAACAGAAAGAAACCCTAGCCCTTTTGCTAGATACTTGCAGAATTATGGAATTGAGGCGCAATATACCATGCCTAGCACTCCTCAATAAAATGGGATTGCAGAAAGAAGAAATCGTACTCTCATGGAGATGGTTAGGTTCATGCTTAGTCACTCCATCTTACCGAAGTTCTTATGGGGAGATGCTTTGAGGAAAACTATTTATGTTCTCAATCATGTGCCTAGTAAAATTGTACCAAAGACTCCTTTTGAGCTTATATCAGGAAAGAAGCCTAGTTTAAAGCATTTTTGTGTTTGGGGTTATAAGGCTAAAGTAAGGACTTATAATCCTTAATTGAAGAAGCTTGATCCTAGAACTATTTCAGGTTATTTTATTGGTTATTGTACTGGCTCAAGAGGTCTAAGATTCTATTATCCCAATCACACTACTAGAGTCAATGAATCAGATTATGGAACATAATGAAAGATATGAGTCTCGTGTTATTGTTCCTACACCTATTGTTTTTCATCCCGAGGTAACTCAGTCTCCTCTGATTCATGATGATGTTGTTGATACAGGAAATGATGTTGAAATTCTTCAACAGGTTGGCATTGATACTTAAGTCCCAGATGTGATTATAGTTCCACCTAGGAGATTTGAAAGGATTCCTAAATCCACTGAGTCTTCTAAATTCTGAAACTATTGCATTTACTTGGAGGAACATGAATTTAATTTAGTTGAAGGCTCAGATCCAATTTCTTTTTAGGATGTTATTTCTAGTCCTCGTAGTTCACAATGGCAGTTATGGAAGATGAGTTGGCTTCTATGAGTATGAATGGTGTTTGAGATTTGGTGGAATTACCCAGTGATTATAAAACTGTTGGGTATAAATGGGTCTTTAAGACTAAACGTGATGCTAGAGGTGAGGTAGAAAGGAACACAGTCAGACTTGTTGCAAAGGGGTATAACCGGAGGGAAGGTATAGACTATAGAGAGACCTTTTTGTCGGTCTTTACTAAAGATTCATTACGTATTGTGATAGCTTTGATTGCTTATTTTGATTTGAAGCTCTATCAAATGGATGTGAAAAAATGCTTTCCTAAATGGTGATTTATATGAAGATGTGTTCATGAATCAACCTGTTGGTGTTGTTGAGAAAGGTAAGGAACACATGGTATGCAAATTGAGAAAATTCATTTATGGGTTGAAACAAGCCTCCAGACAATGGTACTTGAAGTTTGACCAAATTGTTTGCTCCCATGGCTTCAAGGAAAATGTTGATGATTAATGCATTGACTTGAAGAATAGTGGGAGAAAATTCATCATTCTTATCTTATATATTGATGACATTCTTTTACCCAGTAATTATATGGTTCTTTCTGAGACTAAACAAATGTTGACAGCTCATTTTGATATGAAAGATCTTGTTGATGCTTCTTTTGTTCTGGGCATTGAAATTCATCATGATAGATCTCGTGGTGTTCTTGGTTTGTCTCATAAAAGGTATATTGAAAGGATCATGAATAGATTCAACATGAAGACTTATAATCTTTAAAGTGCACCCATCTCAAAGGGTGACAAACTCTCGAATAACCAGTGTCCTCAAAATGATAAAGATAAGTCAGAGATGGAAAAAGTTCCATATGCTTCTGCTGTTGGCAGTCTTATGTATGCTCAAGTTTGTATATATCCTGATATCGCTTTTGTTGTTGGTTTACTTGGGAGATACTTGAGCAACCCTGATGTGGGTCATTGGTAAACTGTGAACCGAGCTCTAAGGTATCTACAAAGTACTAAAAATTACATGCTCACTTACAGGATGTTTGATCACCTTGAGGTGATAGGTTATTCTGATTCTGATTATGGTGGTTACCCTGATGATCACAAATCCACATCAGGATATATCTTTATGCTTGTTGGAGGAGCTGTATCTTGGAAAAGTGTTAAACAAACACTTAGAGCAACTTCAACTATGGAGGCATAGTATGTGGCTTGTTACGAAGCTACTCGACTAGTAATATGGTTGAGGAATTTCATTTTTGAGCTTCATCATATGGAGAATGTTTTTAGACCTCTAACCATGTGCTATGATAACTCTGTTGTGGTATGCTTCTCTCAAATATACAAAAACTCCAAGCGTTCGAAACATTTTGATACAAAGTATATGTTTGTTAGAGAGAAGGTTAAGAAGTTTCAGACTTGTATAGAACATATACACATCGATCCTATGGTGGCAGTCCCTCTAACCAAAGGCTTGACTATTAAGGCTTTTGTGAATCATGTAACTCGTATGGGTCTATTTAGATCTTTTGATGTCTTGGATTAGTGTGAGTCTGTTTTTTATGTTAATTTTGATAGCAACATTGTATTTGACTATGTTGTTATTCAGTCTAAAGGCTTTTGCTTATAATTGTTGCTATCATTGTTATTGTCATATACTTTATTCATATATTGTGCAAATATGTTTAAATGTTTGTATATATATGTCATTTTGTTGGAGACATTTTGTACTCAGTCTCATTTTGTTATTCTGAGATATTTTGTTAAATCTCAGTTGACATCTTGGGTGGATGTTTGGGCCATTTTGTTTGGAATTGCACAAACGGATCACTATTTTGTGTGCATTTTCTTATGACACATTCTGTTTAGGTCATCAAGGTATGAATATCTTGCATATATGTTATTAGCACTCCTATCAGGTCTGATTTCTATAGTGTTGCGGTACTTGTATCCTCATTTTGAACTTATGATTGAAAGATTGTTGACTTTACTTTGATATCCTATTGTGGTCACATATTGTTATGTTAATATGGGGATTTGTTTCTGTTGTTCATGATGTTGGTTATGCTATTCAAGTGGAATAATGATAGAATGTTATCATTAATTTTGTGGACTAGTATAATAAACATAATTTTGTGCAAACCCCAATTAATTATATGTCAAGATAATTGGGCTTGGTAATTATCTCTCAAATGTGTCATTGAGTCTGTGTTCATGGGCTTGTTATGATGGGTAGGCTTGACCTATGTATTACAGTACACAGGAGGTCCTATTGCTAGCCAACCTTAAATGCAATCGCTCCATTGAGAACCGTACGAGTTTGTTGCTAATCAGGATTTGGAATAATAGTAGTCAATCCTTTACGTTTATGTCACTTCGCTACACAGAAAATAACAATAGATTCAATCGTTCTTCAATTTTCATATATTTATCCATACAATTATTGAATATATCATGTTGCAATCTTAAGGTTAATCAATTGTATTGATTAATTATGAAATTAATATGTGATTTCGTGTTTATTTTTCTTCAAAATATACCTTCATTTATGTAAATTTGGTCAGCTAAATTGTAATAGTAAAAATACATATTAAATTATATAATCATGTTCTTCATTATTTATCTCTTCTTTTCTTTCTTATATCATCTCAAACAATTAATTCTGGTGGTCTTGAGAATGTCTATTAGTAAAATTGGCCCCACATTCACAAGAATAACCAATTATGTATCAAGTCAGCAGGTTCGATCCTGTTATTAAATTTGAGAAACTGGCATATGCTCTCAACGCGTCACGAGGCCACCAAAGCGCAATCACTTACCAACCTTTCCTTGGTCGGCTCTCTCTTATTTAATTTCGACTAAGAATATGTTTTTATTCCATGCTATTTGGCCCCTTTTTAACCATTCTTTCTTTTTAAGCTGTGATTATATTCTTAAAAGTTGTTCTACAGATGCCACTTCTTATATATACCAAACTTTCAATATTAGAAAAGAAAGAAAAAAGTACTTGCATCATCGTCCGAAGTAGATTGAAAAATAAGAATATCCTAAAGGAGTGTGCGCAGAGGGCTGCCTCCATTTGTTTATTAACCATTTATTTACATTATTGTTGACTTATATACTCCTATTTTACACGCCTCTTTGCTTATTCTTATTCGTTTAGTGGGCAATTAAACTAGAAAATAATTGCAGGAAGTACAATAATTGGTTGGCGAAGAAAAGTCACACCGCCCCAATCCTACCCAACGTAAGTTCTTCGGCAAACATTAAACAAAAATGGATACTTTCCTTTTCCTTTTTCTAAACAATGCCCTATGCACTCAATTATTAGGTTCGATTACTTGTTTTCAGCTCACGAGGTTAGCTCAATACATGCAATTAATTTATTTTTAATTAAATAATTTATAATTATAATTATAATCTACTAGTGTATCATAACAATGTCAAATTGAATTGACTTGATATATGATTATGATATATAGTTAATTGTTTATTCATCAAATATTATCTACTCTATATTAAATATTTAAAAGTTAGTAGCTGCTTTATATTTGATATTTAAAAACAATATTTTCAAATTTCAAATTATTACTCATCAAAAATAGCAAAATATTATCCCTAATTATTTTAAGGTGACAATTTGTATTAACTTATTCATGTGTCACCTTACAATTCATATCATATTCAAATACTACAATTGAATTATCTGGAATAGAGTAAATCATAAATAAAGTCAAACACAATAATTTTGATATGAGATATTTTGGTCACTTCAAATATATGGACTAATTATAGAATCATTATAATAAAGATTACAGGCGCAAAAAAAGTTATATTTATGGTTCTCAGCATTAGGTTCGTTGAGCAAACTATGTACTTAGTTTTATTATTAGTTATAGCAATAGTAAAAAAAACAAGAACTTATGTTAGTTTTGTAATTGGATCAAAGGTCTTGGAAAAATCTATACCTTTAACTTGATTGTTACCAAGAATAATGAGACAAGCTTCATAATGCTCAATAATACCATTAGAGTCGTATTTGATCTTGTACACCCACTTACTCCGAATAGTTTTCTTTCTAGGTGGCAAGTCCTTAATGATCTAAGTACCATTACTTCAAGGGCTTTAATTTCCTTATGCATGGCCTCATGCTAATTAGGGTCATGAAATTCCTAAAAAAATGCATTGGTTTATGTCTTGCAATGACTACGACCAAAAAATGAGCATAGAGAATAGGAAAATTATTGCAAGTGACATAATTAAATATAGGATAGGCCATACCTGAGGAGGAAGATTAGACAGATGACATAAAGGAAGGATCTAAACAACGAGCTGTAAGACAAACATAATCTCACAAGCGTACAAATTGTTATTGCTCTCTTTGACTACACCTTATGCCATTATCATTATAAGTCACATAATTAGCCTTACCAATAGGCAAAAGGGAACCATCCATCCCATAAAGAGGAGAATCAACATAATTTACACCTAAACCCATATCAACAGTATCACTCCCCTTACTTGGAAAGTCGTAAAAGCTATCAAAGGCACATTACTGTCACTGGAAGGCTAAACCACATCACACCCCTCACTTTAAAAGCACTTAATGGTCAAGTCAAAGTGGGAGAAGGTGAGGTAGGTTGGGTGGAGCTTATAGGTGAGGGTGGTTTAAGGCCAAAAAAATCGGGATCATAAGCAATAAGATGTTATTGAACGTTAAAAGTGGGAGATGAATGTGTAAAAGCAACTTAGCTATAAGGAAAAATAATCTTCATAGAAAATGACATCGCAAGAACTAAATAAATATCTGGTCTCAAGTCATATAGTCTCTATCCCTTCTTATCATAAGGGTATCTAATAAAGATATGCTTGTGACTACGAGCACTAAAATTATTCCCGTCACAAGAAATTTTAGATGCAAAACAAAGACACCTAGAAGTTTTAAAATAACTATAAGAGGGTGGATTACCAAACGAATCTCATAGGTGTTTTTCCTTTGTGAAGTGAGGATGGTGTGCAATTGATAAGATAATTTTCTATAAGAATACATCCCCCCAAATTTCAAGGACAAATGGGCTTGAAAACAAAGTGCTTGGGTTAGATTAAGATGATGATGATGTTTATGCTCTCCCCTCCCTTTTTTGTTGAGGGGTACCAACATAAGAAATTTCAAATAAAATATCATATTATGCAAAATATTTCTTTATAAAGGTAAATTCGTTCTCATTGTCACTACGAACACATTTCACCTTCTTATGAAATTAAGTACGAGTCATTGAACATAAATTCTTGACAACTTTTGTAACCTCCAATTTATCCACCATCAAGTGCACCCATGCTCCTCCAGAACAATCATCCACAATAGTGACAAAATAAAAAGCACCTCATGAAGATGGAATGATATAAGGTCCCCTCATGTCACAATGAATCAACTAAAATAAATCAACAACTTTACTATAACTAAGAGGAAATTATTCTTAAGCTTGTTTTGCTTTAAAACAACTATCATAAGGTTCATCTTTATTCCTAAAACAATCAATACTACCAACATTAGGAAGAAGAGAAATTAACTGACGAGAAGGATGCCTGAGATGTTAATGCCATTCTTGATAATGATTAATTTCGGTTGTATGACAAAATCTACTTGTTGGTGCCATAGAGGGAAACCAATAGATCCAATTCCTCTCTTCACTGCACCAATCAACATCCTTAAAGTACGATCCTATATCACACGCAATTTGTGAGTTAATGTGACTATACAATTCAAATTTTTGATTAATTAAAAAACATATCATATTGCAATTCAAATGAGGAATATATAAAATATTCCAAATTTTTATATTATCACCAAAAAATATTGTCCCTTCTTGAACAATATTAGTATGTGTCCCATTTGACAACATAATAGGAGATGCAAAGATTTCGCAAAAATCTATAAGCAATTGTTTATCACCAATCATATGTTGAAAACTGCTAAAATTTAATATCCATTGAGAAAAAGGTAATAACTTAACTCAAGAGTTTTTCAGATGAGAAGGTTTTAGTATTAAGAGATTTAAATATGTTCAAAACCATAGCCTATTAATCATAGGTCAAAGCATGAGTAAAAGCAATACAGTTGTGAGAGGTCAATATAACAAGTGGACTATTCTTATTAGCAGAGGAAGAAGATGTGATAGATTGATTATCATTAATGAGATCAATAGTTCCCTTGCTAAGGCTAACAATGGAAATAGTAGCACCTGCTCTCCCTTTCCCATGTCCTTTGTCATTCCTATGTCCACTATTCCACCAATTTGGGTAGCCAATAAACCTGAAACAAGAACTAACCTCATGCCTAGGCTATCCATGGTTTGAGCAAAAAGGCCTTTCAATATGATTGCTGGTCACACCTTGACTAAAAGAGGTAGTCTGGACAACAAAACTATAGCTAATTCACTTGAAGAATCATACCCTTTTGTCAATTTTATATATAACGTATTGTATATACAATGTTATATATAACGTATTGTATGGTGATTAGGCTCAAAAGAATATAGATTTCATTAATCAATTTTGGTATGATTTGTTTAATAAATATCAACTCAGAATGGACAAAATTCAAGATCGAGATCGCAATAGTTCAAACTGTTTAGCTCTGACTTTAGTTTCAAGTACATACTCATCTTTTAAGAGCATATTATTACTTCCACTTACAAAATTCATGAAAAAAGGGCTAGGATTTCATACAATATGATGAAGTTAGATAAATATTTGATAAAAGATTGTGTGGTCGAAGTTGAAAGTGTGTAATTCGATGTATTATTATAGTGAAAGAATTATGAAATAATTTTCTAATCATAAAAGTAAGTACTTGAGACCTATTAGCAATTCCATCATCTACTGTTACTTCAGAGTCTATTTTTAGCATTGGTGGTCAGTTATTAGTCCTCATTGTGCTCAACTTCATCATAGTATTGTGGAAGCCCTTATGTTTGCCCGAAGTTGGTTAGATGATAAAAATATTGAGGATAAACTCTTTTTTTAATGATATATCAATTTTTGTCTATTTTTTTATATTATCTTGCCTTATATTGTTTTTCTAATTTGCATATTAATACAGCCACAGGTATTGATACAGAGGTAACTAATCATATTCATACTTATACTCATAAATCAAATGGACATTATTTTGATAAAATATTCGAAGATGAAGGTACATTTAATTATTTATTAATTATTACTATGTGCTTAATTTTCCTTTAATTTTAATATTACGATACTAAATATAATGTTTCTATGTATGGAAGAAGTCATGCAAACTATTGATGCTCTCTCCAACTTCTACTTTTAGTCTCTCGTATTCCCAAGCTCCCAATATAGATCATTATTTTATGATTTTATCTTGAATTTTTGTTAATTGTATCATTTCAAAAATTTGGATAATCATTTTTGTAAATTATGTCTGAAATTAATGAACTTCGTTCTTATCATCAATTAATTGAATTGATCTCTTTAATTATATATATTTTTAATTTATAATCCTATCCTCCTTCATAATGAATAAAGTTTCATCTTATTCATTTTATCAATATATGTACATTTTATATATTCATTCATTATAAAATCTCAATGTTTATTAATCAATTGAAGTTCGCAACCTTAATTAATTGAATTAATCACTTTAATTTTTTCTTTAATTTCCTATAATGTTATTCTCCTTCATTATTGAATTTGGTTTCATCTCATTCATTTTGTCAATATATGTACGTTTATATATTCATTCATTATAAAATCTCAATTTTGTTAATCAATTAAAATTCGTAACTTGAATTAATTGAATTTATCACTTTAACTCTAATTTTTCTTTCATTTATGCTAATTCTATCATCCTTAATTAATGAATTTGATTTTATCTTATTCATTTTGACAATATATGTATGTTTTATATATTCATTGACTATAGAATCTCAATTTTTATTAATCAATTGAAATTCACAACTTCAGTTAATTGAATTTATCACTTTAATTATAATTTTTTTATTTCATTCCTATAATCCTATCCTCCTTTATTAATGAATTTGGTTTTATTTTACTCATTTTATCAATATATGTACATTTTTATGTATTTCTTCATTATAGAATCTCAATTTTATTAATCAATTGAAATTTCTAACTTTAATTAATTGAATTTCTCATATTCAATTTTTAATTAAATAAATTTCTATTAAAATAAAAATAAACATAAACATAAAAAATTTAGGTCAGCCCAAGCCCAACCTTTATGACCTGATCCTGGCTTGTCTTGGCTCATTGTCATCCCTAGCTAATATCACTTTAAATTCTATAAAATGATTAATGCATAAATCATAATAAAATCATGGATATTAGTTTGTAACTTTTCTAAAATTTGATCATTTTTTGTCGTATCTTTCGAATTGATTATGAAATCAACTCATTTCAACCAACGTAGTCACATAATATACGACCTCTGATAGTATTCATAGAATATATTGAGAGAAGTCTATAATTGTTGCAAAGAGGATTAAGAAAAGAGTGCAAGCTTCCTTAGAGCTAAAGCCTTTCTATAACACTTTTTAAACATTTTAGTAATTTAATTGAAATTAAATTCTAATTTTGATTAAACTTTAATTATAATTATAATTAATTCTAATGAAATACCATTTATGTCTAAATAAGATCGAATATCTCATGTTGATTCTTATTTATTAAATATATAAAGTTTATCAAATTATAGGACAAAGTATAACTTGATTAAAAACATGTTTTCTCTCTTTAACCCATTTCTTGCGTGTGATCTATTAGGTTCCGAAATATGTCGACAATGGATATAAATTATAATCGTAAATTATATTTAGAATTAGATAAATTAAACTCCTTTAATTTATCTTTAATTATCTAATTAAACAATTTATATCCATAGATCAAGATTGACGTCTAACAATACATCATGACCTCCCAAATATTTAAGAACATCAAAGTAGTTTTGATTAAGTTTTTTATATATGATTTTTGTATAATTAAATGTTTTCATCATATAATGTTCCCATGAGAAATAGAACACTCTAATTGAATTCAATTATGTTAGTTCTTTACTATTAATAATTGTTAATTAATGATACTTGAAAACTATTTTAAAAGTGTCATTTCACTTTGATTAACGATTTTTAATATTTTTTGAATCAATATTAATAAATAGTATCTTTATTGATTACACATGTCATAAATAGTATCAAAATATATCAATCCTTATACAAGATAACTTTGGAGATCCCAAATCAAATGTTTACTTATGCAGTTATTATAATGAGAATTTCTATAGACATATAAGTAATGTTTCAAATAAAATTCTCATATGGGGTTAGTTTAGTAAATTTGTTCTTTAATAAGAACTCACACATTTTGCTTAAGTATCTTTATTATTTTAGTCAACGGGATCAACTATTTCTTTTATAAGAAAAAACATAATGTGTGCTAATTTTTTATGCTTTATTAAAGTCCAATTTTAATAGAACAATTTAGGGATAATACATAAATGCAATATGAATATCATAATTATTATCTTATCATAAATTCACATGCAATGTATATTTTTCCCATCGAATTTATTATATGCATTCATATACATAAGAATATAAAATAAAGATTGTCATTAAATTATTTTATCATTCAAATAATAACCAATCGGTTGGCAAGGTATAAACCAATAATCTCTTTATCATATTAGACAGATATTGTCAATTCGTGAAAAACTTCATTCCACATCATAAATCAATGAAAATTGTGTTGGAATTTCCAGAACGGGGACATTCAACTAATGATTTCTATAGGCTTTACAGAAGATCTTATATGGTAACATCAAAGGACAAGATAAGATTAAAAATTCAAGAAGATGTGTTATGTTTTTCTAGTATTTTTAATCCTCTTAACTTATTTGACGCCATTTGATTGAATTACTTACTGTTATACATCTTTACCAAGAAGAGTTTTGTACCGAGTAAGACCTTATATTTGATCTGAATTATTATAGAAATTTTAAGTTGAAGAATGCTTTATTTTAATATTTTTAAATTACTAAAAAATCAATTCGATAGTAGTATTAAAATTTTTGAGAATTAATAAATATTTTTATAATAATTACTAGTTTTTAAACAAAAAATGTGTTTCAACTAGATTGGTTAATTTTATTGAAATCATATTAATTTTACTTGACAACAATATTATTAATCTTTAGGTAATATGCACAGTTAAGTCTATTTTTAATTTTATTCAAGTGAATTGCATATGTAGGGAAAAAAAACTTAAATCGCTAGTACTAGCATATTTAATTTTGGTTGGACTCAGATTTTCAGTATCTGATTATTTGGGATAATAAGATCCCCGAGATAAGGGGCTTCTCTTACGAAATATTCAGTATTCGATTGCCTCCCTAACGCATTAGTCGTGGATACTTTGTATCCATATCCTTTTCATTAAAAAAAATAATAATTAAACGAGGCTTTTCAAAGGCGGTTAGTGACACAATCACACAAGTCCTTTTGTATTTATAGAAAGAGACCGGGGACAGACAGGAATCAGTTGACAAGAATGAGCTGTACGTACTGTATGTTGTTTTTAGCGTAGCTGTCATGATCCCATAGAGTCAATTATGATGAAGGGTCGGAGATCAGTTGAGATAGTAGAATGGTCTCATCAATAATATACGGGTTATGAGCATGGTGGCTTTTGGTAACTCCAAAATTTAACAGCTCAATGGAGCTTTGGTTTCGACATGTAGACGCTTTTGGCCATTTCATAATATCTTATTCGGTATTCTTTCAAGGTTTCAAAGGGCTGGCCGCCCCCATGTTAAATGCAATTTTGTAACTGGGAGGGTGGGGTCGGTCTCAGGTAGGGTCTAAAAGTGCAAAATGCTATTTTAAATTTAGAGTGAGTGGTGCGTTGCTATTAACAACGATGGGAAGACGGGGTTCATTTTCGCCGGAGATTGGCGAACGGCCCGCACTGCTGCTTCCCCCCCCCATCACCAGGTTACTATTCTCCACTAACTCTTCATGATTCCTAACCCTGGCCATAACAAAGTTGGTGAACATGCTTTCTTCTGTCTTGGTCCCGTTTTGGGATTTAGTTGATACTTGAAGTGAAGCTGACTTACCCGTCTTGGTTTAACCTTTTCTTTTTCTTACACTTTTTGCTAATGCAAAGACTAAATCCTTAAAGAACTGAATTCAAGGCCCGCGTGAGCTTCTTTGACTTTAGTTGACCCATTAACTTGTCGTTTAGGTTTTTATGAGATAACTAGGATTCTGAATTCTGATAAGGGACATCGCAAATTTAGAATGGAGAGGACGATCCCTAGTGTGGCAAACAATGGATGGTGGAGGGTTGTTAGCTTGAGGGTGAAAATGGACTAGAAGGTAGTAGGTAGGATGCAATTCATTCATGAGTGGGTAGATGGAATGATGAAGTGAGTATCTAGGAATCTCTGCTAATTGGTTTCTTTTGATTTATATACACATATATAAATATTATGATGATCAAGTGGTAGTCAACTACTTCCACCTACCTCATTTCCTCCTCTCTCTTTTTTTTTTTCCCCTCTTTTGTCTTTTTAGCTATGCAATGCCCTCGAAATTTCTTACTTGATGATTTTCAGAAGTTGAATAGTCAAAATCAAAATACAAAAGTGGTTGGTGCTGCAATTCAATTAAGCTTGTTTCACCATTTGATATGACTCTTGGCAGTCGTCAATGAGGATGATTCTAAGTCTCACCTAATCCTACATAACTGGAAAATAAATCCAAATTATTTTTCTTGCTTATCAAGACTTTTGTAGCGGATGTTCGATACAACATACTAATTCACTTCGGATGTATAAATGATAAAGGTTAATTATCTAAATAATTAATTCTAATTATTTAAATAACGATAAAATTGTTGTAGCGACCCCTGTGTTATATGAAAGTTGCTAATTAAACCCTGTGATATAAAATGTTACTCTATTAATCTTATGTTTTTAATTTTGCTGCAAAAAAAAAAAATTCTTAGTCGTGTGTTGTGCTTAAAGGGTTGTGAGTTAATAAAATTTCAACTCAGGGTGTTTTTTGTTAATTTTTATATGTCAAAATTTTTTTAACAACTTTTGAATAACACAGAGTTATTAAGGCAATAAATTTTTTAAATAATGTAGTTAATTCAAATCTAATTTTTATAAATAAATTCTACACTCCACTCTTATTAAAAATTCAATACAGTCAAAATAAGAGAAAGTGTTGGGTTAGCATAAGCAACCGATGCCTCGTGCCTGACGAAGACAAGGACCCAACGTTTGCCTCAAGATCGATAAGTAGATGCTATTATTGTCGACTTGGGCAACAAGTTCTTGGTGGGGTAACATAAAAACACACGATCTACTACTACTATTTCGTGGGTGGTAGGTAGCTACTTCCAGTACTACTGCCAGCCGCACCAAACTAGGCCGACATTAGCTGATTTTTGCTTTTTAACGTGTATCTCACTAAAAGCTCATTCTGTTTCCCTTTTTGCCCTTGGCATTGTCGTGTTGAAAAATTTTAACTCAATTACAGATCGTGGCGTTCGAGGTTTTTCTTGAAGACACCAAGACCAAGTAGTATTATTAGGAATTCCAGGTGGCTTTGTGTGCCTCAGACATAAAAATGATTACTTTGATTAGTTTAAGGTAGAGAAAATCAATAGTTCAATCGAATGTAGAAAGATAGAAGTTGATCTTCTTCAATACTGTTAAATATGCAGTTTACAACTCCTGGAATCCGGGATGCGTAGAAGGTTCAGATTCCAGGCCTCCAGGTATCAGAAGCTGGGCCTAGTACTGGGCTCTTCAAATGTCTCTCCACTCTGCTGCTATTCCCACTTCATTTTACCAACATTCGGTTACATAATCTTAAAATTTTTTATATAATGCAGAAACTTAAAAGCTAATTTTCATTACGTGTAATCATCGATCAAGTTAACAGTTTCTTTTTACTTTTTATTCTTAATGATACATCAAGCTTCTAAACTTGCTTGTTTAATTTTTTGTACTTTAAAGAGGTAATTGAAAATTTGTCACTGCCTCAAACGAAAACTACTACGTTGACAAATTTTCAATTACCTCTTTAAAGTACAAAACCACAAATTCATCTATCATTCAATATTTCGAATGCTAATTTAGTAATTATTGATTTAGTTGGTAGAAAATATAAAAGATTTCATCCAAAAGTTAGATTACGAAATTCTTATATGTACGACTTTTGTTATTTCTTTAGTTTTTAATTGTGATCTAAGTGTTCTAATCATTAATTAAATTTAGATTTTTGTAATCTATTTTGGATAAATATGTTGAACTCTTTTAATGTTTTAGTTAAGCAAGAAATTGATTATATGATTTCACCTGACTCTTAAGAGCCATCTATTAGTGGCAAAATGTATCACAAAATGACTTCTTAACTACCTTAAGCAATCAAAGCCATCGAAAAGGTTTAGTACCAATTTCTTACAATTCCAGTTAAATTAAAAGAGAAAGTTCAACATTTCATTGCAATTGTTTCTCCAATAAGTCCATGATTGGCTTTTCTGATGTGATAGAAATAACGTATTGATGTGAGCAGGAGTAAGGATCTTGAGAAGATGACGAACTCCGAGCCTATTAGAGGAGAGTTTAATGGAATTGAGCCCAAAATAATCCATTTAACTCAAATCCTTGGACCGGATACACTTGGAGCTTGAAAACACGAAGACTTGGGCTATTTAATGATTCATCAATTAAGCCCAAGAAGATATCAAACCTATTTATTTAATTTTGGACTTCGTTTTATTTTGGGCTACCATGTATTTTAGCCCAACCCTTTATTATTTGACCTAGGTATAAATAGTTATGTTTTAGGGTTTTAGAGGGTTAGATAATTGTTTTGAGTGCCGTCGGCTTTAGAGAGGACATTATTCTCTTGTTCTTGTTACTTTCCGAACCATCTTTCACTTATCAATTGTTTTCTCAATTGTGACGTGTTGATTGTTCGTTTCTTGGTTTATTTTGATCATCGGGATTGCTCGGAACAAGTTTCCGAGAGGTGTCATAGAAATCAAACCTTGCGTATCATTTATTTTCGTGTTTGTTCAATTCCAAATCATCACCTCGACGTCAAGTCTTCCGCGGTGTGCGTCAATATTCTTTCAAAGTTTTAGTTGGCAGATATGTTTACTAAGGCTTTGTCAACTTCGGTTTTTTTTCTTTTTTGATGTCCAAGTTGAGCTTGTGTGATTGGCACTAAGCAACACGTTGAGTGGGGGAGGGGGTGCTGTAGAATATTTTTGTAATTGTATTTATTGTGTACAATACTATATTATTCTATATAGTGTATAATACTACTATATTGTATAGTTTTTAGTTGAGTTGCATTTTATGTAATGATAGTTATCCTTTTGTATGAACAATGATGGAGTATATACCATCCTCATTTTTCTTCGTAGAAATGTAACAATAACCATTCATTTTGGTTTCTGATTTCTCTACTAAAATCAAATCCCTATAGTGTTTTTCGGTTTCTTCAAACTCAATATTATATTTAGTATTAAATAAATTTTATTTTTATTTTTATTTATTCTCAAATTAAATAATTGATATCCATAAATTAAAATTAACGTATGATAATGCTTCATAACCAGTTAAATATTAAAAATATAAAATATTTTTTACCAACTTTTTTGTTAGTTCAATCAATTAAAAATAAAGTATATAATTAATGTATACTATATTTTTTTCCTAATAATATCAATTCTCTATTAATAATAATTGATTATGCTAATGACATACAAAATTATTGTTAAAGTATCTTTTCACCTTAACCAAATATTATCAAAAGAGTAACAAAATATTCTCTTTAATTATTTTAGGTTGATGATTCAAATATAAATCATTTAGTTATCTTTATATAATGTGTACCTTTGTTAAAATAAGTCATAGATAATATTAAAGCATAATACTCTTTATATAATATATTTTTAAATTTTTAAATTGAAAAAATCAGTATGTACGATAATTAAATTAAAATTTTTTGTCGACATTCAAATAATATTTTAAATAAGTGAATTCAATTATTTATATGTTTGTTTAAATATCTATTTTTTAATAAAAACATAATATATATTAATCTTTCTACGGTTTATTAACAAAAAATTAAAAATAATCTTATATATATTAATTTTATTATATCTAATCTTTAGATAACTCCGATAGCTTAGTTTAATGGCTTTAGAGTCAATACAAACAAAAAGTAGAAGAGACATTATAACAGAGTTAGAGGCGAGGGAAGATAGTGGAGGGTTATAATAATGGAATGGAAAGTAGGGAACTATGGGGTTCGAAGGTGTCACTGGATGATAGTTAGAGCAGCTTGATGATGGCGGGTAATACGAACCATCATTAGCCAACGGCGGAGGGGATGCGTAGATGTTGGTTGGTTTATCTAATATTTAATATAAATTTTCTTAAATATATTTATGTATGGTCAATCATAGATTGTCTAATAACCTTAAAAGTTTGCCAATTTGATGATTATCTTAGCCAATTCAACATATATTCAACAATAATATATGTTATAATAACAAATAAAGAAATTGATTTATCTCTTGCCATTGATGTTTTCATTTGAAAAGTCTACATTTTTTACATTCTCAGTGGCCTAAAAATGGAATCCACGGGTCTAAATCCATATATGAAACTCTTTAACTATACATCATGTGTTGTAGTCTCAAAATAAGAAACAAACTCAGCTTTTATGGTAGAAGTACGAGTCAAAGACTGCTTGACACTCCTCCAAGATATGGATCTATGGGTAAACATGAAGATATAACCTGAGGTTGATTTCTATGAATCAACACACCTAGTAAAATCTTAATTTGAGTACCATATTAACTTCATATTGTCGATTTGTCTGCATATAAGCATATAATCTTTAATTCCTTGAAGGTACTTTAATACTTTGTTTGCAGCTATTCAATAATCTAATCCTGGGTCACTCTAATATTTTCCTAACATTTCAATAATAAATGCAATGTCAAGTCTTATACAAATTTTAAGCCTACATTAGGCTTCTTACTGTAGAAGCATATGTAATGTTTTTCTATTGTTCCCTTTCAAAATCATTTTTTGGGCATTAATCCAAATTGAAACTATCACCTTTTGCAATGGGTGCTACACTTGGTGAACAATTTTTCATCTGAAATCCCTTTAAAAGTTTTATTAATATAGGTTTCTTGAGACAAATTAAAATTACCAAGAAACCTATCTCGATGGATCCTGGTGCCAATGGCATAAGATGTATATATGAATCTTTTAAGCTTGCAAACCAAATGATCATCTTTATTATAGGATAATCCTTATGGTCCTCTCCCTCTAGGCCATCATTTAAGAAAGTCGTTTTCACATCTTTTTGATGTAATTTCATGTCTAAATGAGCAATTAATTCTAAAATTATATGAAGTGAATTTTTTTTAGACACAAGAGAAAATGTATATGTGTAATTGATTTCTTCTTTTTGAGTGAATCCTTTAGCAATGAGTATTGCCTTATATCTCTTAATGTTGCCTATTAAGTCTCTCTTTTTTTAAATAGCCATTTGTAACCTGAGTTTTTCTCTTTTAGGTAACTAACAAGATCTCAAACATCATTATTCTTTATGGAATTCGTTTCTTCCTTTATGACATTGTACCGTAAATTTGATTCTTTGTTACTTATGGCTTGTGAAAAGATTTCATGATCATTCCCAGCTCCTATACTGTAGTTAAATTCTTGTAGTTATAAAACATAATCAGTGTAATAGTTAATTTTCTTATTCTAATTATTGGGCCCAGGTCCGACGATATATTGGGCGCCCGACGCCGGCGCGAACCCGAGAGACCGCCCTCGGGGATTCAGACTTACGGAGCCCGGGCCCAACATGTTTGGTATCAGAGCGCCTAGGTTTAGGTGTCCTTGGCTTAGAATGCATAATAGGATTGTGTGATATATGATTACTTGTTGCATTGATTAAATGACATGCATATCATGCATACATGTAGATTTATATATAGCTAATCCTTAGTGTTTCCATTTCAAGGAGTACGATGCCACCTCGTAGAAGAACACGAGGAGTGGTGCAAGGATCTGCTACACCTGACTCTCTGACGAGAGAGGAGAGGACCGATGAGTCAGTCACCCCAGGGAATGCTGAGGCTTCTGTAGGGCTAGGTAGTGAGCCCCTTCCTTCGCAGACACAGGAGTCTCCGATTCCACAGGAGCCAGTGCCTCCTTTGGATCCGAGGCTATTTCAGGCGTTTACTCAGGCATTTGTGCAGGCTATGGGTCAGATGCCACGGCCTTCTGCGTCAACCCCAGTTCAGAAGGGCAGACGATTTGATAGATTGAGGAAGTATGGGGCAGTTGATTTCTTTGGGACATTAGATCTTGAAGAAGCAGAGACATGGTTGCGGAAGACAGAGAGAGTGCTAGACCAGATGGAGCGTGAGGATGACGAGAGAGTCATCTATGATGCTAGCTTGCTTCAGGGAGATGCACTTCACTAGTGGGAGACTGTACCAGGGAGTCAGATGAGGCCAGTAGGGTTGACGTGGCAGGATTTTGTGGTTGCTTTCAGGAAGAAGTATTTGTCTGAGGTTTATATTCAGCAGAAGCAGAGGGAATTCCTCAGTTTGACTCAAAGGGATATGTCAGTGAGCGAGTATGAGCGTCAGTTCACGCAGTTGGCGAGGTATGCTTCAGATTTGATGCTGAGCGAGGCTGCCAGATGTCGCCGGTTTGAGTCAGGTCTGCACCTGGCTATCAGAGAGAAGGTGAT
>JANJEY010000006.1:40689086-40715692 GCA_024703695.1 Erythroxylum cataractarum
AGTATATCATAAGTCGACTAAGAAATCAAGGATCATCAGATGGGGGTTGAAACAAGTCGACTAATGTTGAACAAGTCGACTACAAATCAATTGAATAGGAGTACTAGTCGACTATCATGTCACTAGTCGACTTATTGAGGAGCAAAGTTAAAGCCTGCAGTGAAATATGTTAACACTAGTCGACCATAACAGCTCGACTAGTCGACTAGCACATAGAGCTGGTTCAAAGGGCAAAAAACCCACGCAAAACTTACCAAAATTTGTCATTTTTTGGCAAGAAACAAGAGACCATCGAGCACGTGCATAGTGCACGTACAGAGGTGATGTGTCTGACACATGGCCAAACAAACAAACAACATGTGCCATAGCGGTATGAACGACACATGTTGTGCATGTGATACACGCGCTAGCTAATGAACATTACCTGGTCCATATGGGTGGTTATTTTCTTTCACAAATCCTCGGAAGTGATAGGTTAGTATATGAAGGATGAAGTGCGTGAATTTTTTACAAATGGCTTCCTACTAAAGGAAATCAATAAAAGCCTCAACTGTTCCTGTTTTGGTGAGTTTAAGCCTATAGCATGCTCCAACTTCCTTTATAAGATTATTTCCAAAATTATAGATGGTAGATTGGAAAGTGTCATAACACATTTGATCAGTGAGAACCAAGGTGCATTTATAGAGAATACACATATTAGAGATAATATTTTTTATGGTTTAAAAGTTACTTAAGGGGTGTTCAAGAAGTAAATCCATTCCAAATTGCACCATACAAGTGGATTTCCCCAAGGATTTTGACAATATAAACTAGGATTTTCTATTAAAGCTAGTTAAGTTGTTTGGTTTCCTTGGAGTATTTATTGGTTGGATCAAGAAGCGTATCACGTCAAACCCATATTGTGTTTTGGTGAATGGCAACCCCTCAGAGATAATCAAAGATGCAAAAGATTTAAGACAGGAGGATCCCCTTATCTCCCTTCCTCTTTATATTGTGCATGGAAGCTCTTAATTTGCTTATCAAACGTGAAGTTGGAAGAAACATGAAGTTTAGATATCACTCTAAATGTAGGAAAGTTGAGTGAATATATTTAAGTTTTGTAGATGATCTTTCATTGTTTTATAAAGCTCACATGGAATTAGTTCTAATATTAATAATATTAATAAATATTCTAAATGAGGTCAAAGGAATTTTTTGATTGGAAATCAATTTCAACAAAATTCGCTTTATAATCTCTAAAAGGGTAGCTTAATTAGAGACTCATATAATAATAATCACTAGTTTGCAAAGGAAGCAACACCCTACGATGTATTTGGGACTTCCAATTTCTACAAGAAGACTAAACTTAAATGAATGCCTTCCTCTAGTTCAAAGAAAGCTTAACTCTTAGGTGAATAAATCTCTAATCCATGCAGGTAAACTTCAGTTGATCAAATTTGTCCTTTGTTCTCTTCATATATATTGGTGCTTTTATATGTTTCTATCTAAAAGCCTCATCAAGTCTCTTAAAAGAATGCTAAGTAAATTCTTATCGAGCCATTTTAATGGTGAAAAGGGGAGTTGCAAAAGTCAAATAGTCTAATATTTGTTTCCCTAAAGAAGAAGGGGGGGATAGGAATCAATTCTATCAAAACTACTAATCTTGCTTTAATTCATAAGAGGCTTTGGTGGATATGGAAGAATAAGAACTCCTTATAGTTAAAGTGGATGCATAGATACTTTCTTAAAGGAAAGAGTATTTGGGCTATTGAAAAGAGCTCCTTATTCTCTTGCTTCTTGAGTCAATTGCTCAGATGAGAATATGGTTAAGCCAGAAATGAGTTGTAAAATTGGTAATGGAGAAATTAAATTTGTGTGATTTGACAACTGGTTAGGCAATGGACAATTTATCCAACTCCATAGGATTCATGATGCTATGTAGATTTATCCTCTAGATGCTAAAGTGAGCACACTAATTAGGCAAGGTGTTTGGCAACTGCCTGAAGAAATAAGGGACCTCCAACCTAATTACTCACCTAATCCCTCTGCACCAAATAGATACTTTTGACAAGGAAAGTTTGTTAACCATTTGACTGCCAAGAACACCAAGGAATTGATAAACTAGAAATCCTAGATTAGCTTGGCATAAAATGATATGGAGTACCTAAAACCTCTTTTCTTTTATAGCTGACCATCAAAAATAAGTTAAACACAACATGTAGAATATGTTACATGACTACAAGCAAAATTTGCCCTTTAAGCCTAGAATTGGATGAAACTTAGGAACATTTGTTTTGTGTGTGCAACTTTGCACCTAGCATACTCAATATAGTGAAATGGATGTGCATATGGAACATTAATGAGAATTCAGTAACAAATTATCCAATGAATCATAAATCATACCAAATATTTGAAGCAACTCTAAAAGTATATACAATTACATTGGGGACTTATGTGCAAACCATCTAGAAGGAAAGCAAATCCAAGAGATTTAAAAATAAAGCTATTTCTCCAAATGGATTAATCTCAAAAGTAGTTAATAGTGTAAGGGAGTTGATTTTGCTTAGGGACATTGCTAAAAATTGCAATTTTAGTTTGGTCTATTCTCTAGGAATCTAATTTGCAACATTTTCTTCAATATGCTATGCTTGTAAGAGTTTATAGTGAGTTTTGAACTATCTTGGAAGGGTAATACTAACATCTATATGACTTTAATGAATTTCTTTAATCTTTTTTCAAAGCTAATACAGAAAGATGGAGACCTTAGGCAATAATTTCTTTTCTCATATAATATATGCCCATAGCTGCAAAGTTGGATGAGGTTTAAAAAAATCTTTCCTAAGATTGAAAGTTAAATTTATCCGATGGATGAAAATAAGAGTCCTTTGAATTAGGATGGGACTGGTACAATAGAGCTAAGCTTGCAGCAGACAGGTAAAATAAAGAAGTGGTTTATTAGGAACCATGATTGCTAATTATCAGATCACAAAGAATCCAGTTCTACATTGAATGTTAACACTTGGTACAATTTTTGGTCAAAGTTTTAAATATTAAAAATAATTTAAGTTTTATCAGCTACCAAGATATGTTCATTTTTTTGGAATTAACTCCCATTTCTTTTGACAACATCACAAAACAATCTGCTACACTATTCAAAACATTTTTATAAAATACAAGTTGAATATATTTGATATTCAATATAATTTCGTCAATAATCCTATTTCTCCCTTTTCTTCCGCACCCATGTTCATGTTGTAAGTGTTCGAAGACTAGCAAACGGGATGCTTAGAGTTAAGTAAGTCGCATGACAAAACCAGGTACATCAAATGGAAAGAAGAAAGAAAGAAAAACGAAAACGTGCTTTTATCAGACAGCTCTTGGAGGCTTCTCTAACAGAGCAGAGAAATAAACCTCGTCCTTGGATTTAGGAAAAACAGTCCACTTGTGTTTCTTGTACCTCAACTGAAGAAACATGTACAAGTAGTCGTCAATATCCTTCCTGTTACAAACAAACCTGTCAATCCATAGCAACCCTCCTGGCCTCAACACACGATCCCAATCAAACAGTATGAAATCCATCAATAACAGGTCTATCCACCCATCCATGAACCCACTGCTATGAATCATGTCCATGGTGTTGTCGAAGAATGGTAGCCGTTGGTTGGAGGATATGTACAGAGGGACCAAACCTCTCAGTGCAATCATCTCACTGAAAGGTGCTCCGAGGTTTAGAGCAGTTGAGACAATGGTTACGTTGTGTTCCTTCATTCTAGCAGCAAATGTCCCAGTGCCTACGCCAAAGTCTAGGCCTATTCTTATCTCTCCTGGCTTTGTTGCAAGAACATCCCTGATCATGAAATTCACAGGAACTGAGCCGTTGGCTGTGACCCACTTGAGCTTTTCCTTTTCCATCTCGAAACACCCGGTACATTTCGAATAACCTCGCTTGGGATTCTTGCTTGATAAGCACTGAAAATTCCTGCATTGGTAATTGCCCCACCTCACATTTCTGTCATCGGGTAATTTCCACAGGGATTCATTGATGGGATATGGTTTCTGGTATACTTTTGAAGCCCTTGTTAGGCACCGTCTCCGCGGCAGAGGATCACATCCGTTGAGCATCAGCTTTTGAGCCAAATTCCAATCGTCTTTACAGAATGATCCAATGTCATAATCCATGTATTCTTCCAATTCTTTCTTCATAAGGACACAAGCATGTCCTATTGTGTTATATATCCTTTCGGTTCCATAAACGTTGATCGTCCCAACTCTGTTTTCCTTGGGAGTTATGTACTTACGAATCTCCTCGGTAATGAAAGTATTAATCAAAGGCTCCACTTTCATCGTTGAGTTTCTAATCCCTTCTGGTTTCGGCAGCCGTATCTGCCTGAGAGCCATATGTGCACTGTACAGAGGTCTAAGTACCTCCTGTTCCAAAAATCTCTTGTATTCTTGTACTGGGAAGTTAGTTTTATCCAAGGAATCTTTGTCCTTCTCAATATTCTGTGCATTTTTTTCCACCGTTTCTTGCAGATTATCCATCCTTTCAAGTATTTCTTCGACCCGATCATTAAGTGATTTCAGATCAAATCCATCATAAGCATCCTTAACGCTATAGAAATAGCGGCATATATCGTCATTGTGAAGGAAAAACCCCGCATTGTAAAGCTTAAAGAGGCTTGCCAAGCTTACAACTATTACGAGCCCTCCCAATATAATCTGAAGCCATCCCATAACGCTCGCTAATCTGCACTTTGGAGAGCATAGCCTCTTCATGTCTTAGGAACCAGTAACCTTTTCTGCACCAACTGCAACTCTTGCCTCTTCTTTCCTCTCCGGTGTTTCGAACTACTTAAGACTTCAGATTAATAAAAATGATGAAATGAGAAAAACTAGAGGAGAAAAGGGCTCCACATTTAGTTAAAGACCAACAGTGACAGTTTGGATGAGTAGATATTGCCCGAAAGACAAGACATCTGTTACCGTGGTTCACTGGTATGATGAGCATGCAATACGAAAATCTTCAGACCAAGTTGCAGAACACTGGACGAAACTTTAAATAAAAAAATTCTAAAGAAAGAAAAAGTCAGAATTTAGCGAACAAATTAACGTCAAAATTGAAAATGAAAACTGGGAACAACTCCGATCCTTACTTGCAATCTGAAGACATTTGAGAGAGATATAGAGATCTCGAAAGCTCCTTTTCTTCTCATCAAAGACAATGAATGCCTCTCTAAAACGTGACAAACAAGTGCAAGCTGTGTTTAAAAGACGGTACATGCTAACTTGAAATGTTGTCAAAGTTAGCTTTAGAGCTGGATATCCGTGAATGTTAAGCATAAACCCGGAACTCGGCTATGAGTTGTTAATGGGACAGGTTGCTAAGCACAGGGAAGGGACAATAAAAAACTGCAGTCTGGTTCTGGAAATTTAGGGAATATCAACTGATGTGTTTTTCAAGTGATGCAGCGCGTTGACTTTGCCTGTGAGACAATGAGTTGCCTAGGTGGGTTCTATCCTCGTCAAAGCCGGGACTTAGGCCAGTGCCAATGGATAATCTTATTAGGTTTTCTCTTTTTTCTCATTTCATTGTTACGTACTAATTATACAAGTTTCATAAAATTTGTCAACTTAGAGTTGGACATTTTCTCCTTGTTAGAAATTTAATTTGCTTGATTTTATAACTTTTCCTATAGGTCATCGTTTTCAATTCCATTAATTTTTTTTATTAAGCTATATTGTAGGAGTATTTTGTTTTTTTAGAGTTAATCTCGACTTACAGATAAGATTGAGTCAATTTGAAGTTTTGAGATTAAACTAAAACTCATACTTGCATTTCAACTATAAAAATTCTTAACTAACACTTGTTAATTTTACTCGTTTAAGTTTAATTAGTGTTGATCAACTTTAATAAGGAAATCATTAATGAATCGAAATATTGTTGATCACAAAGCATTTAGGAAAATTGTATACAACAATAAGATGGAGTTTTCAAAGAGTGGTGATCTCCTTACTCTAAGATTTTATTCTTTTATGTTCTTTAGCTTCACTTTAGTTTTTGGACTCTATATTTGTATTGTTCTATATATGTTCTTTTCATCTTATCCACCTAATCTTTGGAAGCTTCTTAACTCTAAAGGGCTTTTTTGTTATTTCCTAGTATCAAACCTTGATCTAATTGGAAGTAGATGGTTAAGAGATTGCTCTTGAACATCCTTGCACTATCATACCCCTAACAGCTCTATTAAATGTACATTTCCCCTACACTTAAAGTTTTGAAGGAGGGGGAGTAAGAAGGTAGACCATTACACTGGTTGATTTTTTTAGGCAAATGAACCTTTTCTTCAAAATCAATAGTTACGCTTTAAAGCAATGACAAAGAAAAAGGTTGTGTAAAGTTTTGCCTTCAGAAGACAATCTTAGATTGTTTAGGTTCTCTACAAATTTAGGTGGAAAAGAGATTTTATAAGCAGACCTTTAGCATCCTCATAACATTCCTATATTCTTACAACTCTCAAAACTAAGTATAACTTTGGAGAATATTATGCACGAGAATGTTCCCACATGGATTAATACCATAATGTACCCTTTAAGTATTGGTCAATAAAAGGTTTAAGGCTTTTAGCTAGTTGTATTAGTTATACTAGATTATGTGCGAGTGTTGAGCTAGAAAAAGAATTGCTAGACATTATTCCCTTAATGAAACTTGGAAAAGATGATATTTTATTTGAATATCTCATATGGGTTTCCTATTTATGGAAGCCAACCCTAAAGCAACAAAATAAATAATAATGAGCTACAAGTAGAAGATTTATTTTAATGGACTTTATTTAACTTATAGGCCTTATAAGTCAACAAAAAGTGACTTCTATTACCATTAATTTGCAACCAGCTTGAATGGAAAGTTCAAAATGTAAAAGAGGATACCCTAGTAATACAAATGTTTATATGATGAGCATGGATAAGCTTGAACAAGTAGAAATCATAATGGATGAGATAAATGGTTTATTGCCCTAAATGTGAATATTTATGCACTTAGACAGAACACAAAGTAAGATAAATGGTTTATTACCATAAATGTGAACATTTATGCACTTAGACTAAACACAAAGTTTTGGTCATCAGATAGGCTAATAAAGCTGAAACAATTCCTCAAGCAACCTAAGAAGTGCCCTCAATTTCCACTACAAATGTGGAAACCAACGAGCAAATTGTTCAAGAATTTAAGTGATGTGTGCTAGATAGTTTATACATTTACTCTATGACATTTAATGATTAATGCTTTGAAATTTTAAAAAATTTTGTTTTAGTTCATATTTAGTTTTAAGTACAATTTGGAAGCATAAAAGCTAAATTGAGTTAAAAGCACATTCTTTGAGTCATCCTCTTGATGGTCACATCACACTTAATTGTTAATGTGAAACAAGAAGGAGAAGGATTATAGTGAAGAAGGGATAAGAAAATGCCATAAAAAGAAGAATATATCATGTAGTGCAAGATGTATGATCGAGCATCCACTTGCACAGCTGTGCACATTCACAAATTGGACATTTTAATTGGTTTTAACGATTGGATGCACAGTCGTGCACCCAACTGTGCATGTACTCAAAAACCTATTTTTACTATAAATTGACAATTTTAGTGGCCAAATGGAGAAGAATCGTTTTAGGACTTCATGAAAGGGCAAAACACTTACTCTTTGGAGACCCAGTGAGGGTTAAGCTTCCTTCTTTTGGTTCAAAAACCAATGTCGAGCAACACAATTGAGCACTTCATCATTGTGTAATTCTAAATAATTAGTTATTATGCATATAATTTTATTGTAGTTTGTTATTGCTTGTGAGAAAGGATGTCTATTCATCTAAGTTACACATTAGCCTAATATTTTCAACATCAATATGAGGATAACAAGGTGAGGATGATCTACATTAGGTCGTATGTGACTCATTTGGCCAGGATGATGGGAGTCTTTGGTATATCATCACCACATGCATATGGTGACACATAGATAAAGACCAACAGGTGATATCTATAGATTTGTTGGAGCTCGGGATAAGCAAGTAGTTGCTAGAGTATAACATAATCGCCCTAATATATAGGAGTAGCAGTCAAGACTAGACTCACCTCAACAACCAAAAGAAGAGCTCAAGCATTAGGATGACTCTTTAGAGAATGTGGGCATGCCTGAGCATCTGACACCACCTCCACATCAGGACCAACTGAAGATTACCAAATTGGAGAATATATAAGGCATTTTTAAGAGTGTAGCATAACATCTGGAACAAATGGTGGAAGCAAACAGAGCGTGTGGTGCAATTGGAGACGCATGACAGATAGATGGAGAAGGTGTAAGTTAGTATGGCAAAACACCTTGGAGTCACAATACCAACTCTACCAACTAAACATACCACGTAATGTATTCCACAAAAATTAAAAACTTGTGCTATTTTAGGGGCGACAGTCGAGGAAACCAAAGAAATGGATATTCCCAATACATTGATAGACTGACAAACATAGAGGTGATCCAGGATGCTCATTAAGGTGTTTTTTGTTTCTTTCATTTTCAATTTATCATATATTATTAGTTAATTTATTTATTGTTTTGATTTGTTGTAATATGTAACAAGAGATTAACCCTATTAAACTTTTATTCTGCATCATTATTATCTTTTATTTTTATTCTATTGTTGTTTCTTTTCTTTTCTTTTCTTTTCTTTTTCTTTTTATCTTTTATCCCTTTGTATTTTTCTTTTGCAAATATAACTATATTTAATTTGGGATGGAAATTACAACAAGTTTAGAATTGTATAAATTATTGTTCAAGGAAGTACCACGACAATATTCTTATCTCACTTTATTTTTTCTTTGATCTTATATTTTTCTATGCTTTTATTGCATACATTGAGGATAATGTACATCTTTAAATAAAGGGAAGGGTATTGAATTTTGGAAAAACTTTGAAGAAAATATTAAATTTTGGGTCAATATTTTTTTGGTAAATCAGATAGACTTTATACAAATAATAAAATGTTATATACATATCTAAAGATTCCTACACATGAATCTATTGACAACCAAAAGGAGATCCAATTGAACCTACAACATTCTTAATAACCTAAATCCTTATAGCAATCACAATCACATTTTCTAAACAACCTTCCTACCAAGAAACCTTAGAGTGCTAACTAATCAAAACAGAAGCACAAGCTTACCAACAATAATTTCTAGCTGCAAATTCAAGCAACATTAATTAACAGACATAATAAACTTTCAACACAATCTAAGGAGAGTTATGTTCTTCAAGTTTCCTTGTTCACTGCGAAATTTGCCCACCTCTCACATACCTTCATTGATAGGAATTTTAGTTGTTCTTCTGCCCTCCATCTGTAGGTTGAGATCTTTGATCCGCGATAGAGAGATGCTCTTGTCTAGTCCACTCCATGTTACCTTTACTTGTTGTTTTGAAACAAGGAGTTTTGATGATGTTGACTTCACTTCTGCTTTACCGAAGAGATACCCACCCTTGTTCTAGTATGAAAACTAACAACTCCATTTTGCTTATTAAAAACAAGAATGTTTCCTAGACCTGTCTTCACTTCTACTTTAGAAACCAAGGACTATTGAATTCCTAAAATTACAAGCCTACAAAAAATATATTAGTGAATAAGAACTTCAGCAATTACCTCCTCACAGTGTTTGAACTGAGATGTTCCATAACTTGCAAGATTACTCTAGAGTATAAACTCCCCACATCCTTGGCCCTTTGAATGTTCAAGTATTCTTTTCAGACCAAATATTGTAGGCAGTAGTACAAAGAAGGATAAGGAAAATGCTAACGTCAAGGGTTCTAGTATTTGAGGCATGATTAAACCAAATGGGATGGATTGAAGGTTTGTTTGATTTGGGACGTGTAGATAGAAATGGTTAAGGCATTGGTCCCACACGGCTTTAGAGTAGGAACATTCAAAAAACAAATGTTCAATAGACTCATTGTCTGAGATACACAAGGAATAGTGGTTAAGAGTTTGGACATAGAGAAGTTTGTCCCGTGTTTGTAACTTCTTAAGAAAAGCTAGCCATAGTATAAAGGAACACCTAGGGCTATTGCTTTTAAACCAAAACTACTTATGCCGCTGTATAGGAGGTCTCAAGAAATATAGGCTGAACCATTTGTATACTTTTTTGTAGGGCTAGCTAACCATTCCAAACAATCTGGTTTAGAAATATTTGGTTAGTACAAAAGGGGCTCAAGATTGCTAATGATCTATATGGTTGCCTCTTGCCATCTCCACTCATTATTGCTGGTAACTTTAGAGACTCTTGCTGTCATTGGAAGTTCCGACCCATTGATCTCTCTCGAAGTAGAGAAGTTCTTCAGGATTCCCCTAGGATGCCACGGATCCTACCATAAAAGAGTGAAATTTTCATTCTCTATCCTAAATTTGAATAGGTTCCCCATTCTATCCCTTACAGATAAGATTTTTCTCCAACTCCAAGAGCTATTATTGGTAGGTTGGGCACTCCAAAAATTTTTCCTTCTTAAAATGATAATGTGCACCCACTTAACCCACAAAGCCTGCCTATCATCAAACAAATACCAATTCTTTTTCTCTAACAGGATATAATTCCATGTTAACAAATGTTTAATCCCTAAACCTCCATCCCTTTTCAGTTTACTAATGACAGTTCATTTAACCTTTGTATGAGATTTAGAAACCACCTTCTCAGCCCACAGAAAATTCCTAAGTTTAGTCTTTATTTCCTTAAGAATGGATGAAGGAAGAATGAAATAGGAAGTCCAGTACACTTGGAAAGAAGTTAGGAAAGAAATCACCAATTTGAGTCTACTAGCATAGGAAAGATTTTTATAAGTCCATTTGTTTATCCTAGTATCAATTTTGTCCAATAAGGGTAAGCAACCCCTCCTAGATAGCCTACCTGTTAGGAGAGGTACCCCCAAATATTGTATGGGATGAGTGCGCTTCTTGAGTCCAGAGATAACTTCCATTTGATGAGTCAGTTAATCCATATCAAGAGATAAGAAAAACTGACTCTTGGAAAGATTCATATCCGTGCCAGAAAAACTAGAGAAGGTACACATACAATCAAGCAAAGCTTGAGCAGAACTCAAATCTGCATGACAAAACATGAGGATATCATCAGCAAACAAGAGATGGGTGAGTTAAGGGTTTTACACCTCCAATGGTATTTAAAGGAAGGACTACCATCTATACAAACATTCAAACTCCTAGAGAAAACTTCCATACAAATAATAAAGAGGAATCGGGATAAGGGATCTCCTTATCTTAGGCCTGACTTACCTCTAAAACATTTTGAGAGAGATCCATTGATCAAAACAAAATAAGAAGGGGAGGTTATACATTCTTTAACCCATTCTATGAACTTTAAAGGAAGGCCTACAACTACTAAAGCGTTTAGGAGGAAATCCCATTGAATTGCATCATAGGCTTTTTGAAGGTCCACTTTATAAGCACACCTCTTCCGGTTATTAGAGAGATGATAATTCTTGAAAATCTCTTGGGCCAATAGGATATTATCTCCTATTCAGTGGTTCTTAATGAAGGCACTTTGGTTAAGGTTAACAATTTGAGGAAAAATCTCTCTAAGTCTATTTGTTATGATTTTAACAATTACCGTATAAAGCATATTGCAACAAGAGATGGGTCTATAGTCTAACATTGTGGAAGGGTGAGCTTTTTTAAGAATGAGTGAAATAAAAGTGGAATTAACCTCTTTGAGGAGTTTTTCATGTTGGAAAATTTTTTCAATTGCACAGGTAACTTCCTCACTAATGATATGCTAGGTTTGTTTAAAGAAAAACTCATTAAACCCATCCAGACCAGGGGCCTTATTGGGATTAAGAGAATTGAATACCTCTCTTATCTCTTGTGCTGAAACTTCAGCAATAAGAGAATTAGAAAGATTATCAAGCAAAGAACGAGGGAAAAGGTTTTCCACAAACTCTTTAGAAGAATGAAGATCCTTTTTATCCCCAATTGTACCTTGAAAATATTCAAGAAACTGATCTTGAATCTCTTTTAGACCAACTATCTTGTTCCTATTTCCCACTATAAAAGAATGTATGTTATTTCTGTTTCTGTTAGCTAGGAGAGAATTGTGGCAGAATTTGGCGTTCCTATCCCCTTCTTTGAGCCCTTTAATCCTGGAAGACTGTTTAAAGAAAGACTCCTAATCTTCTAAAGCTCTAATTAACTCATTAATGGCTTCAGATTCCTTAGCAATCAGAAGAGAAGCCCTAGGAAAAAGTTTCATTTAATCCTGAATGTTATTAGGAGTAACTTGGCAACTCTCAACTCTAACATTCACATCCCCAATCTGGCTAGAGTTTAAAATTTTGATAGCTTTTTTACCCATCTTTAGCTTAGACCCTACACAATATATAGGAGTACCCTGAACTTGAGAGGACCAAGCATCCTCTATAGTTTGAAGGAAATTGGGCTGAGAAGCTAGAAAATTTGAAAACCTAAATGGAGAAGTTCTTTTCTGCATATTAGCTAAAGACCTAACCACTATTAAAGAATAGTCTGAGATGTTTGGGTTTTGAATAACAAAATATGAACTGGGATACTTAAAGCTCCAAGCTGAGTTAATGAGGGCTCTAACTTCCTAGCAATAAAGAAATCTCCGCTTTGTTTATTATTCCAAATAAAACTTAGACTACTGGAATTTAAATCAAAGAAAGCAATCCCCTCAACACACTTTCAAAAATCACTCATCCCATTCATAGCAGAGGGACCTATAGGATCTGCCCCATAAGACAAAAAATAGAATCATATTAAAGTCCTTCATAATAATCTAAGGAAGATTACCTATTAAGTGGTTAATGATTGACAAATCAGACCAAAGATTCTTCCTATGGTTGAGGTTATTGGACCCATAAACACAAGTCACTAAGAAGGAAGAAGAACAGTTCCTAGGGGTCAACTCTAAGCGAATCAACTGGTCATTAAAGCTTAGTATAGAACACAAAAAACTATTGGGATTCCAAGCTAACACAATCCTAGCATTCGAAGCCTGGTCTACATTATTGTAAGAAGTCCATATAGGAAATAAGGAGGAGCAAACATTATTTAAATAAGATAGAGAGCTAATCCTCGATTATATCAAACAAACAAAAGAAACAAATAATCTCTTAAGACAAGAGATTAATTTTATGGTTGTTTAGACCCCTCATATTCCAAAACACCAAATCCATTAACACTAAAACCAAAAACTAGAAACACATCCTACTTCTGCTTCCTCCTATATTTCCTACTTTTCCTCATTATAAAATCCCCCTTTGGCCTTCCCATAGTACCAGGACTATTATGGACAAATTTAAAAATAGGAGAAGAAGGAATTATACCTTGATTTATAGCAGAAGAGTTGGAATCCTTAAGGTCTCCACTCAATTCTTCTTGCATCTGTTGATCCTAGTTTAGAAGAGAAGGACTCCCAACAATATTTCCATCTTTATCTTCTTGTATTGTCATCTCATTAATATGGTCCTTCTGTTAAGAACCTTGGTCGTTACATTGCTTATTATGAATTTATGATGCCCTAGTTTCCTTATTACTTTGAACTATATTCTCTGAGATTAGTTCCTGCTCCTTTTCTTGCTAAGTTAGAATGTTTGATATCTCCTCCTTTCCTGTCTCCAACTCTTGTTGTAATCCGGTCTTAAACAATCTCCCTGTAGGTGCCCATTCCTTCTTGAGTACATGCTGATCAGGCCTCCATTCATACTCAAGACTTATTTCCTTAAAAATTATTTTCCCCTCCTCATTGTACGAAGCCAGTTGGAAGGAAGAAGGCCAACTCTTCTGTAGTTGTAGCTCCACACAGATACGTGCATGCACTATCCTGGACATCCTAGCCATCTAAGTATCCATTAAAAGAGGGTGTCCCACAACACTTGCAATCCTTTCCAACCCTTCCGTCTTCCAGTACTTTATTGGGATATTATGAAACCTAGCCCACACCGGGACAAACCTGATCTCCACACAGATACGTGCATGCACTATCCTGGACATCCTAGCCATCTAAGTATCCATTAAAAGAGGAGCAAGGGCAGGTATAGGAGAGAGAGGGATTCAGGAATGGGTAGGAGAAGAAGTCAAAGCCATGGAGAACTAGTTGAATCCAGCCTGTAATCTCAAAAGTTATGGGTTTCTAGCTCATAGTTCATCACTCATCGCTCATCGCTCATCTACTTTGGTTAAGTAGAAAACGATGTCACGTTCCTCGTTATTCTAGCATTCATCCTTTCGTATACTAACTCAACTCAATAATTATTGAGTTGAGTTAGTATACGAAAGGCTGAACGCTAGAATAGACATACTTTTATAAGTTGTATTTTTAGTAGTCATTGAGATAGCCAATCTTAATTGAAATTCCATATTACTTACGCACATGTGACATTTTAAGACTAAGAGGTTTACAAGATTATGTTATGCTCTATTATTATTTGTTATGTGTTTTATTATGCATAGTTGGTTGATTCTAGAACCTGCTTTTATTAGTAATGTTGAGACCACATTGTCAAACTATAGCCATTAAAATGATAACGGTGTTTACATTTAAACAATTGTTCTTTTATTATTGTCTGCCCTACTTTATCCCTTAGGATAACCAATTTGAGATGCCTTTTCATTGATTGATAACAATCACATTGATAGCCAATTACCTTATTTTTCTTGAAAACTTTTCATTTATTTTTTAACTTAAAAAAGAGTTGATAAATTCTTTATCAAATACACCCAATATAATAAATGGATTAAAAGGACCAAAAAGGTACAGTTAATAAATATCGTAGAGATGGCCAACAAAAAATAAATTAATAAGTGATCTTGAAAACAATAATGATAATAGAAATAGGAAAAAGAATTGGGTAACTTACAGTTTAAATTCAAACTTTTATTTAATAATAAAATTATAAATTATGTTAACTAAAATATACAAAAATTTAATTTGTTATAGATATAATACATTTTTAAACAATTATTATTAACGTGAAACAGTATATAATTAGGTTCTATTTTATATACAAAATATAATAAGATAAAAAATAAGAGGCCCATTAAATCAAATAATAATTAAATATTTAATATTGAATTTAAAATTATTTTAGCTTCCTACTAAACGGTAAAAACATACATTATACCAAAGAAAGGCAAATCGGAATCCTCGACAAAACGAACCAACACCCGTCGAGTCCAGAACCTCGCTGTCTCTCGCTCTCTCTCTCGTAGTCACAGTGAAGGAGAAGAAGAGACGAAGATTACACATGGAAAGTCAATTGAATGGTTTCGTTAAGTTGTTTCTTTTGGTCTCATTGCTATCAGCCAACAACAACAAAAACAAAGTCCTCGTTCCGGGAGTTTTTGGCGACGGTGTCACTTACGAGGAGGCCAAACTTCTCCGTGATGAGGTAATTGATATTTTCGTATTCTATAAATTGGAGTCCTTGTTTTAATGCTTGTGTTTGTTCTTAAATAAAAGATAATAATTCTGAACAAATTTCCTTTTTGTATGTTGTTGGGTTTTTGGCCGAGCTTGATCTGGCCATGTTTCTGTTTGGACCGTGTGGTTGATGTTTGGCTTTTAATTGACTTCTTTCTCTTCTAATTAATGGCATTGGAGAAATCGCTTCGTGCATAGCCATTATATCTGCCCACTTTATGAGCAAAGAGTATTAAGACTGTCTAGTTTATGAATGAATGTGCAATTAAAGATGGTGACAGAGAAAATTTGTCCTAATTTTTGCACGCTTTATGACTATCTAGTTGATGGGTAAGGCTAAAGTTAATCAATTTTGGTGTGATCAAATTCATTGTTGAAGTTTAATTTTTGCAAATGATTTGTATATTTTCAGAATACTGTCTTTTGGTTGATCATGGACTTTCTTGGATTACTCTTCATTTGTATTTTTTCGACTCTTGTGAACTAAGGTCATGAAATGGAAATTATCCGTGAAAGAACTGTTTTACTCTCTCTCTCCCTCTCTCTGTCGTTGTTCTTAGCATCTGCAATTACTTTCTTTTCATGGTCGGTCCATTAATTACGTGATCAATAAAGCATTATTTGGTTTTTTTGAAGGGAGCTTTCTCGCATCCATTCTAAATTCAGACCTGGCCCCACCTTTATCCTGTATAAATAATGATTTTTCAAAAGGGAAAAATAAAAAGAGGAAAAGTGCTAAGATTATAGCGTTTGATCAAGTAGTGATTCATTTCTTCAATCCTGTAGGTGCGTGAGATGTTCTATCATGCTTTTGATGGATACATGGAACATGCATTTCCACGTGATGAATTGAGACCTCTAACATGTGAAGGAGAAGATACGCTTGGGGGTTATGCATTGACCCTGGTTAGTGGACACTTATTTTTCTTTCTTTACGTTCATTTTCATATTAAAACTTTGATTGAAATTGCCATTCTGTCACTTTAACAGATTGACTCCTTAGATACACTGGCTCTACTTGGTGACAAAGAGCGTTTCGCGTACTCTGTGGAATGGATTGGTAAAAACCTTCACTTTGATATAGTGAGTAAGCATTTTTTTTTCCCCTTCTTTTCTTGTTTTCATCTTATGTATCAGGGTTACCAAGAAGAATTTAGTGTCACACTTATTTTATTGTAAGAACCTTGCGTTATTTAAATTGTTTCTAAACTGTAACTGCGATTTTATTATGAGCATTTACGTATCCGTTGCTTGTTACGAGCAAGCGTTTACTTGCTTCAATTTCAATACACAATTGAGTGATTTTGGATACTGTTTTTCTTTATGTTAAAGGATTATATTGAGATGTGGAGTTGATGTGTCCATTTTTATTGTGTATGACACATGCATCAACTATCAACTAGCTATAAATGAAATTCAGCTAAACTGATAGCCACTGTATTACTTGTCGTTGTTACCTTGTTAATTCTTTTGCTTTGTCATCCACTCTCTCTCTCACCTTTTAAATATTATAAATGTGGATTAATTTATTGATTCTTGAAAGTTTTGTTCAGTTTATAATATCTATGTATTAATGTGCACCATATTTGCAGAATAAGACAGTATCTATCTTTGAGACTTCCATCCGGGTCCTTGGAGGTTTACTATCTGCTCATCTTATTGCAAGTGATTATGCTACGGTATTTTCAGTGTATCCCCTGTAGAATTTTCTTTTTAATTATGTGTTTGGTGAAAATATCGGTTTACATGGCTTTCTTAAAGGCAGTATTAGTTGCCAATACTGGTAAATTTGTGTGGTTATGTAATTCAAATGTTTATGTAAAAGAATATGATATTTTTTATAAAGATTCTGTTTTAGTGTGCTTCATATCTCTCTCCCTCTCTTCTCTTTCTCACACTAACACCAACACAAACGCAAACACACAAGTACACTTGTCAATCCTGACACATTTGCACATGTTCTTGAGGATTGCATATGAGCATACATTTCCAGTTGCATTCACACATGAGGACTATCACTTGTAAATTAGATTAAAAGTATTGAGTTTTATTTATTGAACATGTTAACAGTCGCAATGCATAGATATGGCTTAAACTGGTAACTTCCAGGTTGTTATTGTCATTGTTAATTTGGACTTAATGTAGTTGATTTTGCTTCAGCAAGTGTAATTAATTTTATCTGTTTTCTTTATTGGTCTTGGCAATAATGCAATTTCAAATATTGTTTGCAGGGTATGAAAATACCTTCTTATGATAATGAATTGCTTCACTTGGCTGAGGATCTTGGACAGAGAATGTTGCCTGCCTTCGACACACCAACAGGTATTATCACTGCTGCATGCCGTAAAATTCTTGGACCATTAACAGATAGCTTTAGGGATTATTGTACGGTTTTTGATCTTGTTCTCATTTCTACAGCCTGCTTCTTTGTTTCTAGCAGCTACAAGATCCATATGTTCTGAATGCAGTCTTTTCAACTTCAAAAATTTCTCCCCTACTATTACTATTGTAAAGCCTGACTTATTGCAGGAATTCCGTTTGGATCTGTTAATCTACTGCACGGAGTTGATGAAGATGAAAGCAAGGTATACAGTTTACTGGTTATCCTTGTAAAAAAAGCTTTTGATAGGCCTGTGTAGTTACTTGTGGTTTCTGATTACGCACCCTTTTAACTGGTTTTGAGACTGCATATCTGCCATGTCCTTTGTTGGTGACTAGCACTCAAAGTTTTAGAATCATTACCAGGAACTAAATATCTGTGTATATGCTGACATGTTTGAGTTGCATACTCCTAAGGTAATGTAGTAGACATTAATGCCCGATGTTGTGTATTTAGATAACCTCAACTGCTGGTGGTGGGACTTTGACCTTGGAATTTGGGGTGCTTAGTCGGTTGACAAATAATCCAAGTAAGTATTCATTTGTTTTCTGATGGGAATTTTTCGCATTCTTTCCATCTATGTTTTTCTTATCACATATTTGATTATGAATTTGAAGCAAGAACCACATTAACTTGAGCCAAAACTTAGGCTTTGTGTTAGTTACATTATTAAGCTGAAATCACCCTCTCACATCAAGATCCACTGGTTTGAGGTTTGTTGTCAGCTCTTATATGTCTCATCTTATACTTCTAATTTCTAAGCAGTGCCAAATACTTGTTGTGGCTTGCTTTCTTTAGAAAAAGTCAACAACTTTTGGCTTTGATGGCTTTGTTCTTGAAAATGCCACACTAATCAACCGTCTTGACTTGAGAAAATAACCTATGTTGTCCTATTTGAGCACTATATTTTAGGAAGTCAAATTGAAATTTTTTCAAGCTGTTCAATTGTTAATCATCATGTTCTACCATGTCTAAAAGCTAAAATATGTCTTATTTTCCCCTTTATTCAGGCTTATATATCTATATATGTATGTTTTATATTTTACATTAGTAATTTTTTATTGTATTATTAATTATATCAAATATTTTTATTAATTTTTTAAATTAATAAATATTATTATATTATATTATATTATATTATATTTAGAAATATTTTATTTATTTATAGATATATTTATAATATAAAAAATCTAAAACAATCAGTAAATTTTGAAATAGTAAAAAATAGTCTTTTTCACATCTCAAAGGGAGTTGAATTATTTCAACGTGTGATTTTTTATTTATCGCTCCATAAGAAGCTGAAAATGCACACTTAAAAAAGCTTTCTTTTTGGGATAAACTGTCGAGAAAATTTTGCATTGCAAGTTAAGCTGATAGCATACATCTTGATGTGACACATAAAAGGTCATTATCCTATATATTTGAATTGATTGTCAAATAAATCCTCCTTACTTTTGATGAAACCTTTCTCTAATTCCTTTGATTCTTTAATGGTTGCAAAGGGAAATTTAGAAGAAAAAAAATCTCCTGTTGGAAATCAGTTTGAAACTATTGATGTATTGTACATAGCCTATAGCAGCATTATAAGCTGAGCCATTATTTTTATGTTTCATGATAGATTAGGATGCAAACTTTTTCGAACTAACCTACCATCTTCTCTATTGGAAGCTCTGAAATTGGCTTGTCCTTACATATAAAACTGTTCTTCACTTATACTTCTGTAAGAGTACTTACATATTGAGTGTTTACTTTGTGATTTCCATTTTCCTTCTCATTCTTGAGGCATAAATTAGTTTTATGTTCTTATCTTCATGGAAACAGTCTTTGAACAAGTTACCAAGAATGCTGTACACGGGTTATGGGCTCGCCGCTCCAGACTGAACTTAGTTGGTGCTCATATCAATGTATTTACTGGTGAATGGACACAAAAGGTAACATTTAGTAAACATTGTTTCTTAATGATCTGTATCATAAAACCATAATGGGTTATCTGTGAGTGTTGAAAAAATGAAGGCACAATTGTATAAGAATTTAATATCAACTATAGTACAAGCTTTGCAATATGGAAGCTGGTCATAGGTTTTTAGTATGAGAAGCTTCACGAAATTTGACAGAATTCTAACTTCAATGCTTTCCCTTTTTTTTTCCTTAGCATCTTTTTCTTACAATCTAACTTCAATTCGATATCTTGTTGGCTGTCTATGCATAATTTTAGTTGATTGATCAGAGAATGAGAAATATTATCCTTTTGAAATAGACTGCTAACATTCTTCTAGAAATAATGTTCATCCAATAGTTATTGATGAATGTATCTCGCCTTGCCGGTTATAAGTTTGTGTGCACCCTATTACCTCTCACAAAGAGATGTTTATGCTGGTGTTTGATAAGTATGAATGACTATGTTTTCTCAAGAATAGTATTATTCATTGCAGTTACATACAAATATGGAAAGCTTGTACGAGTAACTCCTCTGAGGATTGGGTCTAAATTTTGTTTTCTTGGATTTAATAAGGAAAAATTTTGGAAAAGTCATCATTTCATACTATGGCTCATCAGTTTCTGGTTTATAATCTTAGATACTTTTTCCATATATTTTGTGCTTGAAATGATTAACATACTTCTTTCATGGCAATTTCATATTGTGTGGAAAAATCTGTTCTCAATCTTAGTTTCTTGCTGTTGGCAGGATGCTGGAATAGGAACAAGTATTGATTCATTCTATGAATATCTGTTAAAGGTATATGTACATGATCTGATATTTTGTAAGTTAGTATCCAAGTTTAGCTTACTCTGCAAGTCAATACCTCATTTTGGTGTTCATCCCTTTTAGCTCATTATTGCTGCAAGACAAACAAAGGGTGGAACTATGAGTTAATCATGGTTTGATTATGAATGTTTTCCTTTATTGTACACTGTCTTGGGCCATCTTCTCACTGAGATGCTTATAAGGGCACTCCACACCTACACATGGAAAAACAATTTTAGAAAAGAAAAGGCAATATTATACATTCTTTGGGTGTCCTGCCAGAGAATGACAATTCTCCTTATAATTCATTATATACATGTACCTGATATGACCAGTGCTTGTATCTCTGCAAGAAAGTGAAAGCATTTTCACTCTTTACAGGCTTACTTGCTATTTGGGGATGATGAGTATCTTTTCATATTCAAAGAAGCTTATGCAGCTGCCATGCACTATCTCTTTAATGATCCTTGGTAATGTTTTCTGACATCTCGCTATATAAATTTGTTTTATTCAAAAAAATTTTGAAGGATAATCTGCCTGCATCGACTCTCTTCTAATTTCCTTTCTTCTTTCTTCTTGGGTACGTAAGTTGACTCTTAAATTTATTTTTATGCACAGGTATGTTGAAGTAAATATGGATTCTGCTGCTATTGTCTGGCCTTTATTTAACAGCTTGCAAGCTTTCTGGCCAGGCCTTCAGGTTTTCACTCCTCTTTATTTTTCATTATGGAACTATAAATTTTTTAATCTAACCTAATACTTCTTCGCATTAGGATATCAGACTTGATTATATTTATGTTTTGAAGGTTTTAGCAGGGGACATTGATCCTGCTATTCGAACACATAGTGCCTTCTTTAGTGTCTGGAAAAGATATGGATTCACTCCAGAAGGTTTTAATCTTGCTAGCCTAAGTGTGCAGGTAATTATCATCAGTATATAAACCAAATGCAGTTTTTATTTGTAGTTCTCTTATTTTACACAATAATCTTAATTTAGAGACTGATGTCTGAATCAATACTGAACCCAATTTTCCTTTCCCATTAATAAACTATATATCCTAAGATAATCTTTGCATTTGTGTACTTTCACTTTGATCTCCAGCTCTCATTCACTGAAATTCTAGATTTTTTCAGCAAAGTTCTTGAGCTTGAAATATTCCCTCATCTCCTAGAGCCAGAAAGTTTGTGTGCCATGGACTTTTAAGGATTGTAGCATCTTGTATTAGGGTGATTCTGTGGGATAATAAATAGCTATTTGGTTAAGGACCTGGATGATAATCTATCTTTATCCTTCTTTCAATATGTAATTCTACAACTTGTAATAATAATTTGTTTCTCAATAGTATTTCTGATCTCGCTAGCATTTCCTGTTCTGCAGCATGGACAGAAGAGTTATCCTTTGCGTCCAGAGTTGATAGAAAGCACATATTGGCTTTACAAAGCTACCAGAGATCCCAGGTCTCCACAAAATTGCTCAAGTCCATATTTATTTTCTTTCTGTTTTTATTTTTTGGTTAAATATCGTGAAGATTGTGATTTTTCTACATGTGATAATTACCTTGACAAATTTCACTGTGAAAAAGAGGATGACAAAACCACTTTTCATAAAATGCTCCAGAAAATGGAACCTTGAGAAATGGCAATTACCAATTGAAAAATTTTTAGAACACCACAAAATATCTTGTTCATGAAATATTAATTTGGAATCAAAATATTATTTCTGAATAGTGAACTGCGACCAAAGCCCATCTTTTTCTCTGCACCCACAGCCTAGTTTCCTTATAATTTATTGTTCTTTAACTTTATTCCATGGCTAATGCAAAACTTTTTTGGCTGTAGGTATCTTGATGCTGGAAGGGACATGGTCGCTAGCTTGCAATATGGGGCTCGATGTCCTTGTGGTTATTGTCATATAACAGATGTAGAATTTCATAAGAGAGAAGATCATATGGAGAGCTTTTTCCTTGCTGAAACAGTAGGTATCGATTACCAAACACTCCAGGGTCCAGACTGATATTTGATTCTCTCCACTTCTTTGCACTTACAAGACCAATAGCCATTTGAAATAGCGCTGGGGAGTTTATATAACTTCTGGTCTTTCCATTTATAAAAGAATTTTTGGGCAAGGTTGTCAGATTAGAAATTATTTTGCATGAAGAAATTGACCAGTCCAATTTGTTAGTTATCAAAACCGAACAGACATCTGTTTCGTAAACGAGTGCTTACATTAGTAGGTAGTCTGCCGCAAAAATTCGGCTGTATTGCTATAAAAATTTTTCCTATCTGTATAACATTCTTGATTCATTTTTATCACATGATTTATTGTAACCAACCAGTTTTCTTGAAACCTTGTTAGGTGAAGTATCTTTGGCTTCTTTTTGACTTGGCTAGTGGTCCTGATAACCTCGTAGAAAATGGACCATACAGGTACAGAATTTGTGCTTGAATAGTGATTATTTGCTCACTTGTTCATTTTCCTGCTTATTGCTCATTAATGTGAATATTAATATGATTTCAGGTATATCTTTAACACTGAAGGCCACTTGCTGCCAGCAACACCTCAAATATCTCTTGTAAAGGAACATTGTTCATATTTTGGTGCCTACTGTAGAAGTAGTGATATGGAACTAGTCTCTCATAGATCAGATGGCCCAATAAATCCCTCTGAAATCAATGCCAGCACACTTTATGGGGGTTCAATTCATTCTGGTTCCATATTTCTTGAGTCAACTTCCACATCAGGATTGATGAAGGTTTGTGTTAATTTGATAGTCTAACTTCCATATGTACCTAAATCTTTTTATTGTTTATGTGTTTTCTCTCTCCCTCTTCTCTTTTGCATTAAGACACTTTTCCAGTGTGATAGTGTGTTAGCATGTCTCTGTAGATTCTACAAAATGTTTTGAAGGACAGCTATTTACTGAAAACAGTTGCATATTGGCATATTTGTAGCCTGGACATGGTTATCGATCTGACATGCATTAAATTAACCAAAAACTGAAAGTAAAAGGTTTTGTATCTGGTAGATTACTAATTAATTCTGTCAGATTTGCTGCTTTTAATTAATAATTCTCGTTTCTTTTATAGGGTGCTTGTCCTGGGTTAACCCACGGGCAAAAGTATGGCTTATTGTACTCGGACTCAACTGATACGTCTCAGGAGGTTGAGTCTTCTCGCCCAAGACAGGATGTGGTTAAGAGCCATTCGGTATTGGTTGTTTCGAATCATCAAACTGCTGATGATTCTGTGTCCTCTAACTCCAGTAATCACGGTGAAAATGTTCAACAATCAATTCAGGAAGGGTGACACATACTGACAATGAGAAAGGCCTTCCAGGTGTGTCTAGATGCTTTGTGACCAGAGTCTTCGTCCTCCATGAAAATACAAGGTGTCTGATGGTTACAAATTGTTGTGGCTTTTGCCAAAGATCAGATATAATGTGACGTGGACGAGGAAAACTTTCTGATAAGCTAATCCGTCTTCTTTTGGGACTTCCATTTTTCAATGCTTGAGCCATCCGGCGATTGTTGCTAAAGTCAGCGTTCAAGCTTGAGGGAAGAAAAGAAATGTAAGCAAGCAGTACTGGAATCCTGTGGAGGCAGGACATAGGAACCAAAGCACTTGTTTGCTTCTAGGTACTCATACTTTTAACATATTTTCGAAAGGATTCTGTCCGTAACGTTGCAGTGAATTCTTAAAGTCAACTTCATTTTGTAAGCTTTCAACATCAAAGATTAGGAAGATGGTTGATCATTGTTGAAAAGTTCACAGGATGTGGTTCATGTCTCACCTGATATGAAGGGAGGGTGGTGTGCTTCAGAATTGGTACATACTCTATACAAGGGCCTAAGATTTCTTTATACGATAACCTTATATCTTTAAACTATTTTTTTATTGGAAATATATTTGTTTGCAATAACTTCTCGTCCATTCTCATTTACTTTGTCTCATATGTTGTGATATGGTGACAGGAATTGTATTTATTTGACAGACGAACTTTCTGCTTCTTCTTCTTCCTCTCCACCTGATACCATATCATTATAGTTTCATGCCAAGTTACTGATGAAGTTGTTTGGTAGGACATGCTGAATTGTATGAATAAATAATGAGTAGAGTACTTTCTGCAATGTTTTAACAATATCGAAAATTAAATCAATAAGATAATATGTTTAAAATTTAAAAAGTTCACTATTATTAAATTAATTAAATATTGAATAAAATTAATAGGCTATTTGGAAATCAATGAATTTGATTCAATTTATTAATTTTATGTAATTGAATTCAATTTATACGCTTGAAATGTTAGAAAAGAGATGATTTGAATTTAACTACTTAATTGAATTCATAAAGAAAAATTTAAATTTCATTTTCTTTATATGTGAATTGAATTTTTGAAGAGTCAATTCTTTTCAAATCATTAAAAAAATTCAAATATACACATTATAAGTATAAAAATTACTGCAAAATACATACATTGGTTACATATTATTTTTAATTAAGGATAAAAAAAGTCATATAAAGTATTAGAATTCATTTTTATTGTGTTCCAAACAATGTGTTGGAATTCAATTATAATATTTATAAATTTATTTTTAAATAGTGTAGATCGAATTTAATTCAATATACAATTATAATTGAATCCAATGTGGCCTGTAAATATTTTAAAGTATGATTGAAAAAAATGTCTATTATTGAATAATTTAAAGTTTAATTAAAATATTAAATAAATTTTAATTAATTAATTTTAGTTTATAAAAATTTATTAATTTATAAAAATTGACAATTAGTTTTTAATAAAAAAATTATTAAAATAAATTGAATTAAAAAGCAAAAAATCAAAAAATAAGAATCAGCTTTGATCATACTGTACCAATTGAATATTTTAATTATTTATTTTGCGTTACATATGGACACTCAGACTCTTAAATTGATAAACAAAATTTCTAATTTCTAGGACACTAGAATACCAAATTATGAACGCATTTTAATCTTTAAGCACCGATCAATAATCTATAGATCAAAATAATAATAACCCCAAAATTATACGAATATTTTTTAAAAAATCCACTTGTTTTGAGGACTTAAACCAAGAGTTTAGATTATGTTCTTGACTGAATTTCATTCCAAAAAAGTAAAATCAACCATCATAATTGCTCGACAGAGATGACAATAATGATTAACGAGCGTTTCTTTTCAACACTCCTGTCACCTACAAAAGAATAGTCTTACAGAAAAGTTACATCGTAATTGTAATCGCATTCAATGAATCCAAACATCTGCATGACATACACTACTGTATCTGCACTTTTGACTTACCAAAATCAGACGAAAAGGGTTAGAGGGATTTGCGTAAAGTTCATGCGCTCGAGAAACAAATAAAAAGCCTACAAGCTTTTCATAGTTCACGTTGAATATTGGGTTCATTGGATGCTCTTAGTGTACGTATTTATCCATTAAACAGCTTTTGGTGTTCTGCCTGTGGTTTCCAACTCATCGCTTTTGCTCATAAGCAAACAATGTTTACTGTGTCCCAAAAATTTTCACTTTGCTCGATAAGATTTTGTTTAAGCAAGTAGGATTAATTAAGTTAAACACAATTTGCACCCACAGAGCTCTGTTTTATAGCATGTTTAGGCAAGGCTAGATGGGCTATATCCTGGAAATGTCCCTGCTTTATAGAGCCCTATGTGTATCTATATCTGCTCCTACTTCAAGAAGTATTTGTCTCGAGGGTGTTAAGAAGATAGCCAATTCTTTGTTAGGCATAAGGTGTATTTTGGTTCTTAAGATATTTATCAAAATTTAAATCAGAAAACGACTTCTAACTTTAATATGTGGTCGGGTCGGTCTAATTGAGCCCAAGTTCAATCACAACAACTCAGAGGCCGATCAGTCGGTCTCTCAAAGATAGGTCTCACACTTATTGGTTAATTCGGGCCCGATCCACACATCCATGACCCATTAGCGGGAGAAAACCTTCCATGCAGAAGTAGAAGTCTACGTAAAGACCTAGCCCTA
>JANJEY010000006.1:40744192-40760758 GCA_024703695.1 Erythroxylum cataractarum
CACACAATAACTATAAGTACATTACCCACCTAAGATCGCTCGAGTCTCCGACTCACTGATGTCCTTCCTCTTGCGATAGAATCGGGTCAGCTTGGTTTTCTAAAATAACCAAGTTTCCATTCAATCAGTATCCACAAAAATATTCAAAGCTTGGAAATCCAAAATAAAGCACTAAAAGTCTATATTCAACCTCCTCCTAAAATTCTGAACCCTTCAAGGCAAATTCTGAACTTCCCTTCTTCATAAAACTTGTAGTCCTTTCTTTCTAGTTCACAAAGAATCCAAAATCACCTCAATTGGACATCTACACCAAAAGATATGCCTAAAAGACTAAACATTTCTAGCTGGAAAATAGGGGCTCACCGCGACGAAGTCCCGCTCGTCGCGACGAACGCCCGTGCTCACCGCGGCGAGCACACAAGTGTGCGTCGCGGCGTACACGCATGTCGCGACGAACCCGTCCCCGCATGTCGCGACAAATAAACATTTATTCGTCGCAACGTTGCTTCCCTTTCTCGCACTCCGCGACGTGTTCATACACACGTCGCGACATGCGGGTCTGGAGAACAACTCCGAAACTCGATTTCCAACATTTCCACTCTTCAATCCTTTCACAAACACAAATGCAACACATCTGAAACTTATATCAAGACTTATACTACATTTCTAACACATTAACAACTTGAAAACTTGCACAGAATCATCAACCCAAAGAAATCTAACCATTTTGCCTTTAAAACCTAAAACCATCGATTCTCAATCATTCAACATTCTCTAGGTTTAAATCTAACAATAACAAGTTTGAAAGAAGCTAAACTTACCCGAAAATACTTCAAATATGTCGGAAATCATCGAAATCACAAAACTCTCTCCGCTTCTCTTTCTCTTCCGCCGACGGCTTCTCCTTCTTCTCTTCTTCTCTTTTCTTTCTTTCCTCCTCTTTTCCTTTCTTTCTAATTTCTTCTAAGTCTTTTAAGTCTCAAGGGAAGGAAAAGACCAAACCACCCCTTCGTGACAAGCTTATATCACACCACCTCAAGCAATCTTCCCAAAATGCCCTCAAACATATTTACCCTATAATTCTCATCAAAACCACATTAAACTCGATTAATTCTCAATTAGCCACAAACACTCTCAATCAAAAGTAAACTAAAGCATAATCACATACTTAACACAATTCAGGCTTAATGACATCATAAAAAAAAATTCGGGGTCCAACACTATCACTTCCTAGGGTTTGTGAAAAAAAATAACCACCCATATGGATCAGGTAATGTTCATGAACTAACGCGTGTATCACATGCACAACATGCGTCCTTCATCCCGCTATGGCACATGTTTGTTTGTTTGGCCATGTGCCAGACACATCCCCTCTATACGTGCACTATGCACGTGTCTGATGGTCTCTTGCTTCTTGCCAAAAAATGAAAATTTTGGGCAAGTTTTGGGAGGGTTTTTTGCACTTTGAAGCTCATTATCAACCTGTTCTTTAATGCTAACCACATGTAGCATATATTTAAGCATCCACATGAAAAAAAAAAACTAAAAAATGAATTATTTTTCTTCAAATTTTTTATGGAGAAAAAACCAAAAAATCTTTATTTTCGTTTACCCAATTACGTAACCGCTTTGATACCATATGTATTGCATAACACAAGCCTTAGTTACACATCTTAGATCAAAAATGAAAGGGGAAAATGAAAAAAAAATGTGAAAATACCTAATTTCGATTCTATGACTTTAAACGAGCTTTTTGAAGTCGAAATAAACGTTATTCCACCGATGCCTTCATGAGAATTGCTGACGTAGTTAATGTCTTGTTGTAGCTTTTTTAATACTTGAATCTCTGAACGAGTCAGAGTATCTATATGTTCACAATTTTCTTAATCAGCTACAACAGATCTTAACTTTATATTTATATAGTATCCATATCGAGTTTCCCCATCATAGGCCTAATACAAATTTGGTTTACACTGATTGAGGCCTATTTTTCTCATTGGACTTTAGCTACTAACTCAGATCTTTTATTGAGTTACTTTATTACCTTTATCTGAATCAAATTTAAGTAGTTTAACCGATAAGTTAGTTAAAAACATTAAGATGTAATTAATTATTGTCCACTCTATAGGGTATGTGTCCTTTAAGCACGTGAATCATAACAGATATGGCACACAATATAAAAAAAGGAAATTCGACTTTAGAGAGTCATCGTTGTGCATAATACCGACTTACTAAGTTCTTAACTATTATGGAAGATAATAAGAAAATATATGGAATATCTAGATGATATGTGTACATATAAAAACATAAGGATGAAGTGAGATATATACAAAAGTAAGACTTATAACCTGAGATGTGATATCCTAATTGTATGGGCTCACTTGGATCCGGTACAATTTCTCCCCAAATCCCCTAAAAAACCTTCACTTTTATCTCATTTGCATGTCAGATTATTCTGCTTATGAATTTTTAAATTTGCCTCTTACAAGAGAATGCGTACATATCGGACTAGCTCCTACTCAACTCATACCTCATGAAAAGCCATTTAAGTTACTCCATAAATCACCCATTCATCTAACACGAATTCATGAATCTTTACTCATCAGACCTAGCTCTGATATTAAGGAAGGTTTTTGAGGGAGCCTTAAAAAAGTTGGGCTAGATCCAATTGAGCCTTTGTATAATTATGATATCATATTTCAACTCAAAATTTTAAGACAGTAAATTATGAATCTTATCTTTGTATATAATTCACTTAATCCTTATGTCTCTTCCCGATATGAAATTACTCTGATTGTGAATTTCCAACAAGTACTAAATAAGAGGTTCCAAAGACATATAAAACCTTAGCATGTAATTGACTTGAAAATGTCTCCCAAAGTAAAAATCGTAAAGCGTGGTAAGAAATCATCCTACTTCAAAACATATAACTTTAAAACATGTCAAGAATCCGTTAAGAGTTAAATGGTGATTGATCACCATCTTTCATATTTTCTATAATCTCATCGTGAATTTTCAAGGAGTCTTCAATGTTAAATGTCAAAACTACTTGGGAGGATTGGCAGTGAAGACGAAGAAAGAAGAAGACCGCGGTAAAGAGCGAGCAAGAAGATGATGTTCGAGAAAGAAGACAAACGGCGAATAGGAAAAATGGCAACAATTAATAGGATGGCCAAATGTTGGTGAAGATGACAATGATGGGAGGATAGCAAAATGACAGGGATTTATAATTTGAGAGTTAAGAATTTAGTTTAATTAATTTTAATAAATATATTAAAATTAAGAAAATAATTTGATTAATTAATAATTACGATTGGTAAATTTAAAAAATTATACACTTCTATTACATCATTAATGATATGATAAATAACTAACGGGGTCGTTAGATTTTCTGTCTACTTAAGATTTAACGTATACATTTTTCAAACCATAAGGTTTAATTTGAACATCGTGAAACATTAAATTACAACTTATTTACAGATGTAAACATTAGGATTATTTCATCAACTTAATACAAACTTGTCATCCTGAAGAGATAAATATGGCAGTTAGTCAAATATTCAAACAATCACTTCCCTGACATTACACATCCAACAACAATTTTAAAAGATGGAAAGGGAAAAAGAGATCATGCAAGCATTCGGGATTGTTCATATCATAATCGAGCAACATGATTAACAAATGCCTCCACATATCCCCAGCCATCATCAATATCCGGCCCCACCCAATAACCATTTATACTATGATTATGAGTACTTATGTTCATACAGGAAGAAAAAAACTCACTACAAAAGCAAGCTGTTGAATACCAACAAGTGCTTCGGATCAAAAGAAATTGACACCTATTTCTGTTGCAGATAGCAAGATGGCTGGCTGCAGCACATGAAATTGATATTGTCAGTTAGAAGGGAAGAGTAGACTAAATAAAATGTCTACTGCAGCATTCGAAATTCACCCATAAATTCAATTACATTATAAAGGTTTCCACGACACTCAGATTTTCACCTCTATATTAGCAAGTTCCTTTGCACAATACAGTTACAACCGAGGTGGCATTGATAGCTGCTCTAGATTTAGAAGAAAGCAAAAGTTAAAGAAATGATTTGACAGGACAGCATTGACTTTACATTTTACACATATACAGTACTTAAAGTTTCTCCAGTAAGGATCACTTTCCATACATCTCAAAGATGGATACAGTTAACCTGATGTCAACTTTCAAATAAACTCCAGTCAAACATAGTTTTTAATGAAGTGGTAACTTCCTACATGATGTTTTTGATGCTGAGCCGGGCCCAGCCAGAAAACTATATTTATGTTTCTTGACTGTCACATAAAATACATAGATTCAGGCAGATTAGAAGAGGGTACCAGTTCCATTGGTTGCTTTCCTTGGAATTATGCCCACAGCTCCTTTCTTCTGTCATAATTGCTTGTCAGAACAGACATCAAACTTGTAAATGAAAGAGCAACAGAGATCAGGCAGCCCAACTATCAACAGATATTGAGTCTATCATAACTGAAGCCATGACTAATGAATCAAATGTGAGTATTGAAACTCATACAATTGCCATAATAAGAGCACAAGAAGGTAACAAAGAGATGGACTCATTATCAGAATATGGAAAGCAGGTTGTTTCTTATTTCAATGACCAGCAAATTTCATGTCCCATATATTTGGGAAAAATTGTCGAATATTATATATGAATCTTACGCAGGTATCTGCAGTCAATGTAATCGATAAGAGCATAATCCATGTAAGGATAGTATAGAATGATGATAAAATTAACAGGAGTTAAGCCATTCAATTATGTGTAAAAGTTTCACCTAAGCATTCATTAAATAAACATGCAAGAACTTAATGCCCAGAATCAATAAACAGTAACACGGTGTTACACTCTGGCCATAGTCAGCTTATAATGGCATTGCATTGCAAAAGCTTGAGCAATTAAAATCGTATCTGATTGATGACAGGAAAGGACTTAACCCTGAAATTTCGGATGGTAATGGACCAAAAATGTAATGTTTTCATGTCCCACAATTTGTTAAAAGGTTGCAGCAACAACATAGTCCCTGTACAGTTTCCCTTGCAAGTAATAATTGGGCAGTATAGAATCCAAACAAAATGTAATTCCGGCGATGCTTCTCCGAGAACCATAAGACTGATGCCGGAGAAACACGATAGAATCTCTCACGCTTGGTGATGGCTCATGCTAGGACATTTAATAAATTAGAACAAACGAAAACAAATCCAAGACTAACTAATTCATTCCTCATTGCCCATCTCATAACTACCTTCAGTACAAGCAATAGGGTATAGACAAAATACCAATCAATGACACTTTCAACAGCAAAACACGGTGTTAATAATAAGAAAAAAGCAATTCCAAGTCGATGGAACAATTCATAGACGTCTAAGACATGTCTAAACCGGCATCAGCACTTAAATTCAATACAGTTTGTTCCAAAAAAGTTCATACTTGCTTACCTGCGTCAAGAGTATCCATTACCCACGACTTATAAGGAGAAAAATAAAAAGATGTTTTTGTTAAAAAGAGAGCTAATCAACAGAAAGTTATAAAATAAACAAAGGTTGGAGATAGGAATAATTACGTGAGTAGGGGCTGAGAAAGGCATATATAAGCCAGATAAAAACAGGGACGCCATTTCAGCTCTAAGGAGTAGGGGCTTGCGGGGGGGTCGGGTTCTTGAAGGGCTTTAGCGAAAGATTTACGCTAGTGGAAGTTAGTAGAACGTCGTCGTTCGACTGGAAAGTCAAATGATAGCCCTATTTTTTCAATTAGGTTAGGAAATAGATTGGATTTTATTATTGTTACCATCCAATCATTTAAGTATTATCTAAATGTACTAACAAATTCAAGTGAAGAAATCAAGGATTAATTGAGCCAAAATCACTAATTAACACTAATATAATAGAAACTATATATGTTTTAAAAAAACTATCTACTATTCTGCTTTTTTTTTTTTCCAGTTCCGGTGTTTCTGCATGCTTTAGGCAATTGATCAAATCAAATAGATATCACTTCAGCAGCACATGTCATCAAAAAGATATCATAGTCTCACCTAAGCACGAAAGCCGTTATTAAATTTTTACTAAAGAAATTTGAAGGTATTTTGACTTTGAAGAGCAAAGGGTTCCGAAAATATGACAAAAGTAGCAAACTAATATATAGCAATAAGCGTGAGGAAAAAGGAAAGAAAAACAAGTTTGTGACAAGAAAACATTACAACTACTGGATTTACGAGGGTTTGGATCACTAGTTTACTGAAGATGAACAGGATGCCGATCGATATAACTAATGAAATGCGTCTGGACTTCATAGAATGATAATCAGGACTTATTTTCCTGACTATAAATCGAATTTGATTAATCTCAATTTCCACTTAAATTATAAAGATATAAATGAGCTCATGATAGAATTGAAGGCACTAATTCTCACATTCGCACTGGCGACTGGGTTCGTTCGCAGATTTCTACTCAGCAGTTTGTACATGCAAAAAACTAAACAACAGTACTATTCAGCAGCAGGATCAATACAAGTAATAACTTAGCATCGTTTTCTTTCTGCATTGCATTGATTTACGTATTCAAAACCACTCGACCATACACTTTGGGTATAAACCTTTATCTGTGGCAACAGAAGACAGGCCTTGAAGTGCCTTCTGAACCTTCCGTCTCTCATAGAACACCGAGCACGCAAGTGAGGTGCACTTGACCCCACCTTCCACCAGCCAGTCACCACCTCCACAATGTCGGCATATCTGCAAAAGTATCCATAGTCTCAGTTAATCCAATGTTTCAGTTGTGATACTTACACCAACAATGTACAATGTATGAGAGAATAGTAGTGATACTTACAGCAGCAAGATGTTGCATCTCCCTCTCCAATTTTGAAGTTCTTCCAATAAGAGCTGCAGCAATAGCAGTTTCTTTCCCTGCACATTGATCACATATATGTGTGGATGCTCGAACTAACTCACCGCACAAAATACAATGTTTTGACAGATAGTAATAGTCAATTCTGGTTTTTTGAGGATTCTGAACAGATAATGGTCGCTTAGCAAAAGCTTCCCTGGAAGGGCGGGGTACTTGAGAAAACCACTGGTTTAAGTCAGCACGAACCAGTCCAAATACTCTCTGCAATGCTGGAATTATTTGTTTATTGATGTAATATAAATTGTTTAATCTATATGGTGAATCAACAGCCAAAAGGTCCAACGGGTCCACAACCATATCAACCAAGCGGGCACCAGGCTCTGCATTGATCACAACGTAAGGAACTCGCTCTGCATATCGTGGTTCTGCCCGGGGATCAACTCTCATTGCTTTAGTAGCTACAATCGCTGCTGGTGGCAGTGATGAAGATGACCTTGTACTGTAGGTACCCAAGCGAACCTCCTTTGCAAAGACAAAATCTTGAACTGAAACCCTGCCTGATAGAATTCGTGCCCACTGCCGCTGTAGATATTCTCTAACCTGTAAAAGGAATATGGACACTTAAATCCAAAGAAAAAGAAAACATACCTAATAATATAAGAGGACAAGATCAGCTGTAGCAAAGAAAAAAGCTTCATAGAAGTCAAAATATGAAGAAATATGCCTAGATAGGGCTACCACACATGACTTCAATAGTCATGATGATATTATGGAGGAACGCCTTTTTCCAAATAATTTTTGTTTCTCACTTTGGGCAATTAGCAATAATTTTTCTGTGGACTTCCATAAATCTGACAAATGTAGCTTGGCAAGGAAGCACACACTACTGAACAAAGCCATTCACTAACAAAGTTTTAGATCATTATGAAGATGAATAAAGACATGCACAAAATGCAAGTGTTCACACCTCAGAGATATCCTTATGTTCAAAAAAGAGCCTTAAGGATTGCTCCATTATTTTGGCAACAGCATCACAACTGTCCCTGCGAACTGTCTCGATACCTTTGGCATCAAATATAGGTTTAACCTGATCAGCACTTTCATAACTGTATCCAACATAGCGTTTCTTGGTGAGGAGGAAGCATGGATGATATACTTTCTCCAATTTCAATGTGACTGGATTTGGGTTCATTGCAGTTACTGCAGATGCTATCTCTTGGCCAATTTTGAAAGATTCTTTGATAGAGCGTCCCCTGAGAAGGACGAACATGCTGCATAAAGCAAACATCAACAATTGGAAGTAAAGGGAAAAAACAGAGTTAAATCATAAATTAAAAACCATTTCAAAAAATTCAGTCTTTCTAAAAACTTTTGCAGCACCAGGCAATTTAATCATTCAGAGAATTGTGTTTAAGTGTTCCTGTGCAATTGGATCCTTTAAATGTTAGTAGCTGACATGGAAATCACGTTCTGAGAATAAATTCAATTGAATTTCAAAATTATGACAATGATTACATTTAGAGAGTGGTGGTGTGAAGAAACTAAACCACAAGTTTGTTACATAATAGCATAATACCCATCCAAACATCTAAAATAGTTTCAGTTTAAAATGAATACCGAGAAAGTAACAGTTATCACTGAAGTCAGACAAGCCTAAACTTTACTGTCTAGGTAAGTGCAAATAACATGCAAGTCACCACACAAGTTGCAAGGATACAAGCACACTTGCCGCATCTAATTTCTTAAATCTGCCAACAATTTCATTTTAAGCCATAGTTAGGATAGAAAATTTTCAGCAAAGTGAAGCTGATAGAAATATCCAGTTCAAAAATCTGACTCGTTAGAATTTAACAGTTTTTTTTATCATGCCATATTTCTCAGACAGCATCATTCAGGAATGACTAAAAAAGATCTTATTAATGTCAATCGGATCACAGATTTGCTTTTATATTACAAGGCCAATCACTACACAGTAAAAAGGTATGATATACCTGTCAGTATCACCATAGACAACTCTAGCTTTCCACTTATCATTTGCATTTACTAAGGAAATAGCGTTTTCCAGTGTGCTACGTCCACATTGGACTATACTATCAGCAAGCTCTGCACAAGGCATACGACCACTAAACCCAGCGGCAGTATAACCATAAGTTACATTTGCAATCAGCTTTAAAGCAAGCTGTCTTGCATTAAATATCTGAAACAGATCAACGTGCAAAAGTTAGAAATGCACACCATGACAAAAATTGGTTTAGATGTCAGAAAAGCAATTCATTCAGTCCAGGGCATATATAGCAGTGAGAAGATTTCCTGCAACAACCACTAAATGCTAAATTTGCACTGAGCAATAAATAATATAACCTCATGCGGGTTCTTACATGCTCAAATTAAAAAAGAAAAAAGAAAAATAAAGATGTGGATTATAGGACCTGCTAAGATAATCCAGCAATAATTGATCACTTTTTGGACAAGCACAATACCCTACACATTATCCACTTCCGGATACTGCATAGTAACTTATTTACAGCCAAGTAAAAATGACACAATATTCAAAATGTCAAAATTTTCCCATAAGAAAATGAAAAAAGTAGAAAAACCACGTAAATTCAAGCAGGAAAAAGCTCAGGATACTTGAGTTTGTTTCTAATAGGAATTTGGATCCCAGTCATACCCTGTGTAGGATTTGCTGTGCTGGACCCAATTTCTTCATCGCTTGTTTCACCATGACTCTGGTTGACAGTATTTCTTCCAGTAACCTAGGTAGTATGCCCTGACGAATCTGTTAAGCATATGATTATGAAAGTAAGATTTCCACTTTTTTTAACCATCATGTTGGGAAAGGAAGAGAAAGCACAAAAGGGTCCATGAGGGAAACCAAATGTGAAATAAAGAATGAGGATAAAAAGAATCTGTTACGCTACTAAGGCTAAAACATTAAAGCTACAAAGACTAGCAATCTCTTGCAAGCCTTAGATTAGGATCTAGTCACAGGATGATTCTACTTGGGTTCTTTTTTTCTTTATGGAAACCTATGGCGAGAGGAGTGGTGGAGGGGTAGAACTAATCAAATGGGCTACATACCTTGGACCTTGAAGGAAAACAAAGATGCATGTCTCAAGGTGATAAACTTTTCTGATTGACTTTCTCAGTATGTTCAGCTGTTTGAATAACCAAGCTAGGCTGCTATTTTAGATGATAAATGATAATAGGAATTTTAATCCCTTTATTATAGGTAAGAAATAAAAGGCATAATCCTAATAAAACTGTTAGGACCAATAACAATAACAATAAGCCTAGGATATGGAGAGCATACTCGAGGAGAAAGAAAGAGGGGGCTGAGAGGAATGATGTCAGAGTTAGTTAGGAGTACGGGGGCTGAATGGGTATAAGGAAATAACAGAATGTACATAGGGGTAGTTAAGAGGGGGAGAGAGAATGGGAATTCGGGAAAAAAGAAGTGAGAAGTGATGAGAGTAATATTGTAGACAAAGAGAATGTATTCTCTTTGAGGAGCTATATTCACCTCTGGGAAGGAAGGTGTTCAGTAGATCACCTTGTAATAGCAGTAAGTATCCTCTATTATAATCAATAATATACACTATCTCTGGCTTATTAAGCTAGAGTTCTAACAAAAATTCTATAATGTTTTGTAGGATAATTTTACAATATCATTAACTAATATCATCTTCATTGTTTCCTTAATTTATGGACCTATGGTTGTAGCCCTGATTCTTCTCATCCTTCTTGATTTTGTTTTACCCTATCATCCTTCTTTCCTTTGTGAGCTTGATCTCTCATGATTCCACTTAAATGCTTGCCCCAAAATGTGTCTATACCAACACCCCCGGCCTCAATCATGAGCTTGTCCTTAAACTCAAATTTGGGTAAAGTTGGTGAAATCAATCCAAGGGTTTCCAGGTGACCTCAGTGGGTGGTATAGCATCCCATTGAACCAAAATTCCTAAGGCACCACGATTAAGGAAAGAGTGGAGAATGTGGAGAGAAATAGGCTTCACACATCTTTTCATTAAGGCTAATAGTGGTAGTATTGCAAAAGATAGCTCACCAATGAACTTGAGAGAAACATGGAAGACTGATAAGCCTCCTATTAGATGGCAGTATAAGTGTAGAGGGAAGAAGCATGGCCCACAAGGCAAAGATTTGGAGGGCCCAGTTCAGAATTAGAAGACTCGGAGCAGTCCGCTGGCGTGGAGAATTTGTTACAACGGAATGATGGGAACAGCAGGCATCACGGAGAGAATGTGCTGAGGTAGTGAGAGATGAATATAAGGTGAGAGAGGAGAAAAAAAGGGGGAGGGGAGTTTTGTAAGAAAAATAGATTTTTCTGGAGAGAGTCAACCTCTCAAATGTTGATAGGAGTGATACAGCCACTCGAATAGCTGTTTATCTCTTTACATTCAATAAAATTAGTATACAAAGTTCATCTATTACACGGTTCTATTATTCTTGTTCTTGAGTACTGTTGCTTTTGCGATTATATCTGTGCTTGATCTTCATTTTGGCAGCCCAGTCTTGGTAGAAGCTCTCGGTTCCTATCAAATTGGTATCAGAGCAATCTCCGATTCTGGATATTGCAGATGCCCAATACGAGGATGGCAGAAAGGGTACATACGATGGAAAAACGAATCCCTGTACTTGAAGAAAGCATGGCTAGCTTGGCTGAATCGTTAGCAGCTTTTGTGACAAACACAAAGCAAAATTTTGAAGAAACTACCAAACGATTTGAAGAGATTACACGCCTATTAAATGCCCCACCACATTTCACCCCCACCAAAGAACCCAGTAACATCAACGCATCCCACCCTTCACTAGATAGCCAAAATGAATCACCCAACTCCTCGGGCCCGCAACACCCACACCAACCCAACCACACAAATAATACAACCTTTGAAACATCAAACAATACCCACCCCAATTACTGGGAACGCAAGGAGTATACTCAGAAGTTGGAGATGCCATTATTCTCTGGAGAAGATCCTTACTCTTGGATTTTTAGAGCAGAACGCTATTTCTCAGTGAACGATCTAACTGAGCCACAAAAGTTGGAAGCGGCAGCTGTTTGCTTTGAAGGAGGAGCCCTTTCATGGATGAGATTTGAGGAGAAGAGGAGGAAGTTCTTGACTTGGGAGGAGCTTAAGAATCAGATTCTGTTGAGGTTTCTGGGTGGACACGCGAATGTCCTGCATCAACGTTTTTTATCGCTGAAGCAGGAAGGGACGGTACAGGAGTATCGAGAACAATTTGAAACTCTATCTTTGCCATTGAACTTGGACGATGACACCCTGGTGGCTGTTTTCATCAACGGGCTGGAGAAGAAGATCAAGGCTGAAGTCATCTTGCTAAACCCTCATGGGCTGGCAGAGACCATGGATGCGGCCCAAAGAGTAGAAGCCCGAGCTCTTGTTCTCACCAATATGAATCCATGGAGAAACCTTTCTCCTAAACCAGCGACAACAGTTTATCCCAGCCATAAAATGCCAACTTGGTCGTCCACAAGCAAAAACACCCAATACTCCACTACCAGCCCCAACTCCCAACCCGACCTCACCACAAATTCAAACTCGAAGAACCGATCAGCCACTGTTACCTCTACAGCCAGTTCACCTTTCCAAGGAGGGAGCCGTGGGACCTTTAGGAGATATACGGAGGCAGAGGTGCAGGCACGAAGAGAAAAAGGTCTATGTTTCCGATGTGATGAGAAATACCATCCGGGTCATGTCTGTAAGCACCGACAACTCCAGATCTTGGTGAATGACGACTCGGAAGTGGAGGAGGAACAGGAGGTGACCTGTGTGCAGGCCGAGGAAGGTAATTTGACTATAGGGACGGTAGAAGTGTCACTAAATTCGGTGGTGGGCCTTACATCACCAAAATTCTTGAGATTGAACGGGAAGATTGAAGGTGAAAAAGTTGTGGTCCTGATTGATAGCGGAGCTTCACATAATTTTATTTCAGCAGCATTGGTTGACAAGATGGGGTTGCCAACGATAGAAACGGAGCAATATGGGGTTATTATGGGAACGGGTATGTCCGTAGGAGGACAAGGGATTTGCAAAGGGGTGGCAGTGAGGTTACATGAGTTGGTTGTAGTTGAGGATTTTTTGCCTTTGAAACTCGGAAGCTCGGATGTAATTTTGGGAATGAAATGGCTTACTACTCTTGGGGAGACTTGCAATAATTGGCAGCAGTTGACGATGAGGGTGAAAATGGGGGACACGGAAGTGGTCTTGAGAGGTGACCCAGGGCTGTGTAAATCTGCAGTCTCTTTCAAATCGCTATGGAAAGTCTGTCAGTCGGAGGGGCAGATGTTGATGATTGATTTAGGGCAGATGCAAGCTCAGTTGATCATGGAGGATGTACTTCAGGAACCAGCTGTGCAACCCATTTTGTCTGAATTTGCAGACGTTTTTAATATGCCAAGTGGATTACCCCCTATACGAGATAAGGAGCATTCGATTGTCTTGAAGGAAGGAGTGGAACCAATCAATGTGCGTCCTTATCGATATCCACGTGCCCAAAAGTCCGAAATTGAGAAGTTGGTGGGAGAGATGATGGCAGCGGGAATCATTAGAGAAAGTGAAAGTCCTTTCTCAAGTCCAGTGTTGCTAGTGAAGAAAAAAGACGGCAGCTGGCGTTTTTACGTCGATTATCGGGCTTTGAACAAGGCTACGATTCCGGACCGTTTCCCTATACCTGCCATTGATGAGCTCCTTGATGAGTTGTATGGAGCGTAATATTTCTGCAAGTTAGACTTAAGTTCGGGTACCACCAAATTCGTGTGAAAGCTGAAGATGTTCCCAAAACCGCATTCAGGACTCATGAGGGACACTATGAGTTCCTAGTAATGCCTTTCGGGTTGACCAACGCACCAGCTACTTTTCAATCCTTGATGAACTCGGTATTTCGAAGAATGTTGCGGAAATGCGTGCTGGTGTTTTTTGACGATATCTTAATATATAGCCCGACCTTGGAACAACACATTTGTCATCTAAGGGAGGTACTATCTCTGCTTAGTGAACACAGTTTGTATGTTAACAAAAAGAAATGTCGATTTTGTCAACAATAGGTGGACTACTTGGGTCACATAATTTCAGGCCTAGGGGTTGCAGCGGACCCAGAGAAAATCGCAGCCATGAAGCGTTGGCCACTGCCGCAAAACTTGAAAGGTCTGTGCGGATTCCTCGGGTTAACGGGGTATTATCGCCGTTTTGTTAAAGACTATGGGAAAATAGCTTTTCCTTTGACACAACTCCTAAAGAAGGACGCATTTGTGTGGCATGAAGAGGCGACGACAGCATTTGAACAACTGAAGGAAGCGATGACTAAGGTCCCTGTTTTGGCGCTGCCCAACTTCACCGAGCCCTTCATCCTAGAAACCAACGCGTCGGGGAATGGTTTGGGGGCTGTTTTGACACAAAATAAGCATCCTATCGCTTATTTTAGTCAAGCCTTGTCAGGAAGAGCTCGATTCAAATCTGTATATGAGCGGGAACTCATGGCCATTGTGCTAGCGATCCAAAAGTGGCGGTCTTATTTGCTTGGGAGCAGGTTTATAGTCCGGACAGATCAGAGTAGCTTAAAGTTCCTATTGGAGCAGCGTTTAGTCGCTATGGAGCACCAGAAGTGGTTGTCGAAGTTGCTGGGTTTTGACTTTGAAATTCAGTACAACCCGGGGGTGCAAAATAAGGTGGCGGATGCTTTGTCTAGAATGCATGAATGGGAAAATGCAGAGGTTGTTCTGCAACCAATTACAGTAACAAATGTGTTGGATACGACGTTAATCTCGGAAAAAATTCAACAAGACCCAAAGCTTTCAGCTGTCATTGAGGAGTTAAAAAAGGATCCACATGGGAGGGCTGGTTGGACCTAGGAACAAGGGCAATTGCGGTACCATGGCATATTAGTTATACCACGTTGCTCTGAATTGATTGAGAGGCTTGTACAGGAGTACCATAGCAGTGTTTTGGGTGGTCATTCTGGGTTCTTTAAAACCTATAAGCGGATTGCGTCAGAGTTGCATTGGGAGGGCATGAAGAAAGATATTCAAGAATTTGTCGCCAAGTGTGTGGTGTGCCAGCAAAATAAGTATTTGACGCTCTCTCCGGCGGGGTTGCTACAGCCCTTGCCCATTCCAGAGGCTATTTGGGAGGATGTGTCGATAGACTTCATTGAAGGACTTCCAACATCACATAGGTATGATTATATTTTTGTTGTGGTTGACCGTTTGACAAAATATGCTCATTTTATAGCTATTAAACATCCCTATACGGTTGCAAAAGTGGCAGAAATTTTTGTTAATAATGTGGTGAAGTTGCATGGTTTTCCCCGCTCTATTATATCGGACAGGGATAAGATCTTTTTGAGTCGGTTTTGGAGTGAGTTGTTCAGGTTACAGCAGACAACTTTGCGGCGTAGCACCGCATATCATCCTCAAACGGTTGGGCAATCGGAGGTGGTGAACCGCTGTGTCGAGACATACCTTCGCTGTTTTGCAAATGGACAGCCTCGTTCGTGGGCAAAATGGCTGGCATGGGCGGAGTTATGGTACAATACTTCCTACCACACGGCTATCCACTGTTCTCCTTTCAAAGCGGTATATGGAAGAGATCCACCACCTGTGATTCGCTACGGATTAAATGAAACTGCGAATTCGGAGTTGGAAATGCAGTTACTGACTCGAAATCGAATGTTGGATGAATTGAAGGGCCACTTAGAGATAGCTCAAAATCGTATGAAAAAACAAGCGGATGCCAAGCGACGTGAAGTGGTTTTTGCGGTTGGGGATTGGGTCTTTGTGAAACTCCGCCCTTACCGTTCCAAATCTTTGGCTCGAAAGTTTAATGGGAAGTTGGCTCCGAGATATTATGGGCCGTATGAGATTGTTCAACGCATAGGAGAAGTGGCGTATAAGCTACAGTTACCTACCACTACATCTGTGCACCCCGTTTTTCATGTGTCCCAACTTCGGGCAGCAGTGAGATCCTCTTTTCCACCACAAGATATACCTGCAGTTTTGTCTAGCAACATGGAGTGGGATGTTGAGCCGGATAAAGTACTCGATGTCCGCCCAGCTCATGGTGATTCTACCATGGAAGTTTTAATTGCTTGGAAGGATCTTCCGGAATTTGAAGCCACTTGGGAGCCTTTTGATATGATTGCCCAACAGTTTCCTGTTTCGACCTTGAGGACAAGGTTCGACTGGTTGGGAGGGGTAATGATAAGCCTCTTATTAGATGGCAGTATAAGCGTAGAGGGAAGAAGCATGACCCACAAGGCAAATATTTGGGGGGCCCAGTTCAAAATTAGAAGACTCGGACCAATCCGCTGGCGTGGAGAATTTGTTACAACGGAATGATGGGGACATCAGACATCACGGAGAGAATGTGCTGAGGTAGTGAGGGATGAATATAAGGTGAGAGAGGATAGTTTTGTAAAGAAAAGGAGAAAAAGGAAGAAAATAGATTTTTCTGGAAAGAGTCAACCTCTCAAATGTTGATAGGAGTGATGCAGCCACTCGAATAACTGTTTATCTCTTTACATTCAATAAAATTAGTATACAAAGTTCATCTTTTACACGGATCTATTATTCTTGTTCTTGAGTACTGTTGCTTTTGCGATTATATCTGTGCTTGATCTTCATTTTGGCA
>JANJEY010000006.1:40760858-40774943 GCA_024703695.1 Erythroxylum cataractarum
TGCTTTTGCGATTATATCTGTGCTTGATCTTCATTTTGGCAGCCCAGTCTTGGTAGAAGCTCTCGGTTCCTATCAAAGACATCATATATGCAACTATTGAGAGGAAGCTCTAGCTGATAGGCAACCTACTCAATGTGGTAGAAAATCCTATAGGGCACATAAAAACATTGTGTCAATTTATGATGTAAATGGCATAGTAGATAGAGCTTTTTCTGTGGGTGCAACCTCAACAAAACCAAGGTTGAAGGACAACTCCCTATTTGCCCCATTATACTACCTCTTCATTTGAACAAGGTTTTAGTTAAGCCAACTGTAAAGCCCATCAAAATCTAGTCACACTGTTGTAAGATGTCCTCTATTGCTCTCAATTTCATTATGACCCTTAGTATAAGAGAGAAGGCATATAGGGGCCCTCCCATAAACCACCCTGAAATGAAATAGCATGTAAGATAATGATCCTCTACAAAGCATCTTTAGTACATATCAAAGATCCAAATGACCATCTCGGTTTGCCCATTTAATTGTGGGTGTGCAAATGAGAGATTGAGCTTGAACCTATATAGTCGAAACAACTCTAAACAAAATTTACTTGCGAACAGAAGATTACAATCACTAATAATGGACTCAAAGAGATCATGAAATTCATCTAATAACTCATCCATCAAAGGAATTGGAAACTTGTCCTTCACCATTTTTTCATTAAACTCCTAGTAGTCTACACAAAAACACCATAATCCATATTATTCCTTTTACCAATAAAGCTACCGAGGGAAAAGGGGATTGACTAGGATAAATGGTTCCTTTATTACGCATGTCTTCACATGACTCGTGCCCAACAAAAAGGGAATGTAGTGGTCTTCTATGAGCTAGTGGCAGTCCTTCTAATTCCCGAAACAAATCCTAATACTACACCAATAATTTCTCTAACACTAGATGAGGACTTGTCCAATACTAAATTGAGAACACCTTAGGCATGACTTTCATACTTTCGCCTACCATGTTGCCTTTTTATCATTGAGCCAAAGGACATTGTCAATTGTATCCAATGTGGGCTGCCAATTCACACCTAACACAACATCAAAATCATCCAATGATATCATATAAAAATCAACACAAAGAGTCAAAAGGAACTTGTAAGCACACAACTTCACACATGTCGGGACTTGGAATTGCTTCACCATGCACTACAGAGACTTGAAGGCTTGATTGTTTTTGGTAAGGAAGACCAAGTTCATGCACTACTCCTTCACTTACAAAAGTACGAATGACTCCATAATCCACTAAAACCAAAACCCATGACCCTTGTATGCATGCCTTAATATGCATAGTTTGTGCATTTAACTTATAATTGCATGGAAAGAGACCTCAGTCTCTGAGGCAACATAACTTTATCCTCATTTGCACCTTGTTTGAAGTTTGTTACTTGCAACAAAAAAAAGGCATTTGCCTTTGTGGCCACTAGTGTATGCCTCATCGGAATTGTAACACAACCCTTGGCCCTTCTTTTTGCCATTTCAACTTAATTTAGACATTTGATAAAGGCTGGTTGGTGCACCTCCTATTATCCATATTGCTATTCTACCTTAGTCTTCTCTGGCTTCCCATAATAATCTAAGTTTGTCTCAATGCTATCCAGTTATAACCTTGGTGTGCCCCTTTATTGAGTTGTAGCTTCCTCTCAAACGCCCTAGCAAGGTTCATGGCTAAAATCAAATTTATAGGGCGATAAATTTTCACATCGAGGGAGATGGATTGAAACAATCCCACTGTGAAAATATCCACCTGCTAAATGGATTGAAACAATCCCACTGTGAAAATATCCACCTGCTAATCCACGTGCATCCTATTGGCCTACACAAGCAAACTCTGAAATTTGCTCATGTATCTTTCTCTAACCCTATTTGCTGAACGGTGATGAATTCTCCAAAGGGAATGCTTCACATTGGCAGTCCAGAACGAAGATGGCACAATTCCTTGAAATTCTCCAGTGATAAATCCCAATTTTCATAGGATAAATTAAAAACCAAAGTTGGTGTCTCTAGTCATATAGAATGAAATGAATCCAACCTTGTCCTACTCAAGTATTTGTTGGTTGTAAAAGAACTAATCACATCTATATAAACATCCCAGATAGGTATCACAACTAGGCTTGGTCCTTGTCCTACTCAATTGTTTGTTGGCTGTGAAAGAACTAATTACATCTATATAAACATCCTAGTTAGGTATCACATATGAGTCAAGCTCGGCCTTGCGAAGTCAATTGACCAAGCTCAATTCGATCAAACTTTGAACAAGCTTGGATGGCCCAACCGCTTACCCAAAATGTCATTTGGACCTAAGTTCATAGAAACTTAAGACCAAAACAATGTTGTTGTAGGAATGTCCCCCTAATGCAAATTCTAGTCAAGCAAGCATTGGTACCTTATTGCTGGTTTCCTGCTCAAGTCTTCGGCTTACTGAGCCTTCTTGATTATAGGCATATTGTCAATTATGGCGGTTAGGGCATCAATTGCAGCCTAACGTTGAACTTTGTTTCCTCCAACATATGATTTATCAGCTTCATTATTTGGTTCATTAAGTTGCTTAAATCTCCTATGACTCCAAGCTTTGATACCAAAATGTTGAAAGACTTACATTGTGGTCTAGTCACATGACAATTCTGCTTGGGTTTTCTAGGGGACCTATGGTCAGAAAAGTGTTGTAAATGTGGAGCTTATCAAAGTGGGCTACCTACCTTGGAGCTTCAAGGAAGACAGAGCTAAACTTTTCTACTTGCTCTTTCATTATGTTCAGTTGTTTAAATAAAAAAGCTAGGCTACTATTTTAGGTAGTACATAATAATAGTTTTCAAGACTTGACTTGGAAATAAAGACATAATCATAATAGAATTCTAGAATATTTTGTAGAATACTTTTGCAGCCTGATTAATTGCTATCCTCTTCATTGTCTCCTTAATTTAAGGGCACTTGATTACATCCTTGATTCTTGCCATCATTTTCTTGATTATGTTTTGCCGTATCATCTTTCCTTTGTGAGCTTGATCTCCCTTGATTCTACCTGATCTATTTTGTCTGCTTCCATAATGCGTCTATAACAATCACCATTTAGCAATACAGAAACAATGGACAATGTAACAATCTCTTTTTTTTTATTACCAAAAAAAAATTCATATGACTTACTCCCACAACTCAAAAGTGAATAGAGATCCACACAAGGATGAATGGCCAACAGCAGAGAAGGGAGGCCATGAGTAGAAGACCATAATCAAGAATGGAGGAAGGAGTGAAAAGATGCAACTTTTACATATGCCTCAATGAAAAAGGAGACAAAGTGAAGAACCACGAGTACCCAAAGAAACTAAATCAAGGCCAGATGATGTTTATAAAGGATAAATAATAGTTCAATCAGCCACATAGGTAACAAGTTAACATGTAAGAGAGAGAAAAAAAAAAGTTCGATTGAGCATATAAGCTAATATTAAAGCTTTTAAGTTTGCAATCTTATTAACTAAGATATATGGAAAATGATTGAGGTGTCTGCTAAAAGTTTTTATAAGAAAATTTTCAAAGAAGGTGGTAAAATAGGGAAACAGACACAAGAAAATACATTGATAGTACTTACTTCAGCTGGAACGTACAGCACTCCATTGGGAGTAATCAACATTTTGTCCTTCAAGCTGCGCACAACATTTGGATCTGGTGAAAATGAAGAAACCCCTAGAGTATTTACCTTTGAAGGTGAAATATTTCCAAGACAAGTACAAAAACAAAGGTTGTAGGCAATAATCATTGAGGGATAAAGAGACTGAAAGTCGAGGACAACAACTGGATCTGCATAAAAACCAGATTCTGGCTCCATCACAAGTGGCAAACACTCCATTGCTGGCTGAGAAGCAACCTGTATAACATACGGACAATTTGATATTCAGAACCAAAGCTTCCCATCATTTCATGAAAACTGTGAAGATCATCAGCAGCCACAATGCAACATGATCCTTCCCTTACCAGCTCCCAAAATTATGCGGAAAAAAATTAGGATCTATCAAATAAGTTTGGATCTTGTGTGAGTTTATCTATGCAGGGTGAATGGTTAACTCAAACTATTGTACAGATGCTTAAAGTAAATGCAAATATGGTCACTGCTTTGATGCCAAGAAAAGTTTGTAAAGTATTGCAAGAAAAGAAAAGGCAGAATGAAGCATCATTAAGAAGAATTTGTTACGGATAAACTCACAGCAAATAGCTTGGGTACTCACTGAACAAACAATGAGGGAAAATTTTGACCATTTTTTAAAAATTTAGTGGCCTCCAATACTTCCCAGTAATAGGCACAAAGAAGATTTAAAAAGTGCAAATAAAATCCATACAAGTACAAGGAATCTAAATGATGTAAAAACACTAATCTAGAAAGCAAGACTTGGGATAATCATCACCTGTTGATACCCTGGAGAAATGGCCAGATAATTTTGAGTATGTGCCAATCTTAGAAGCATGGATTCGACACGGTATTGTGAACCTCGAGAGATAACTGAAAAGAAGTCAATGCCAAATATGCGAGCAAGTTCTGATGTCCGATTGATCTGAAAAAGCATGCACATCAGAATCATGTGAAAGTTTGTTTGAAACCAAACCACCTTTGTCAGTACATTCATATATTTATCTAGCACTATATCCTTTCAATAGTTCAAAAAATTAAGTGATAAAGACATTCCTTAACATTGAAAGGGTTGATTTTTAATATACTTTGATTAATTGCAGACAAGCAACAGACAACAAATTGACCTATTGCATCTAACAGAAATAAAAGAAGGCACTCTTTTCCAAGTTACAGTGAAATACTTACTAGGAGCCTACCAAAATGTTTTAATCTCATGAAATCATTCTTAATATCTTATTCAACATCACAAGTAATATATGAATAATAACCAAACGTCATCTAGAAAACAACAATATTGAAACATACAGATTTAGCCTATGTTATTTTATATCACTAGAAACTGTGTAATTAAGCCAATAAAAGCTTCATGGACTTAATTAATCTATTATGGAAAATGAAAAGAATAATAAAAAATTAACAACAATGTTGTAGCAAATACAAAATGCCAATGGGATGAGAATTCAGAATGGTGCTCTACCGTATCAAGTTGATTCATGATCTCAAGGTTTAGATTTGCTCTTTCTATCACATATCCAATACATTTATATCTTGCTCTCCCAGGACCACTACAAAACCAATTTGTTAAAACCTTGCAGGGAATAGAGGGAATTTTTCGTCTTAAAACAGCTTCGCCCACAGCTTCAACAGTATACATATTAAGTTTAACTTCTCCACGCATGAGCCGCCATACATTGAGGATGATTCTGCCACCAACATGGATACCACTAGCATGAGTCCGACCCCACTCATCCTCAACTATTGCATCTTCTGAAAAAGCAGGGTCAGCAACCAAATTCTCTTGCAAAATGGTATCCATGTTGGAAGTTTTCTCCTTGGTAGGGCCTCTGTTACTTTTCATTGGTATCCGAGAAATGTCATTAAGTAGGCCAATACCAAGATGGCCAGCCCTCTCAGCCAAAAAGCCAAGTGAACCACCTTGTATATCCCAACCCACGATGATGTCAGGATCCAGTGAACCAACCACTGTTATAAAATAGTCAAACAGTTCCTTCTCTTCAGAGAAAAAGAGTATCTTTTTCGCAGAAATTCCATCAAAACTCCTGCATACAAACAATTTATTATGAATGGTCAGATAGATTTGTTGTGTAAATGATTTTTTTTTACATGATGTAGAACCACAGATGAAAAAAGGGATTTATCTTGTCACAAGAAAAAGGATGAGAACTGTCCAATCTAGATTTTGTTAGTCATGTTCAGCAAAATCAAAGTTATAACCAATGAGATCTAAACTGTGCAAACAATCAAAGGTTTACACACACCAAACCCAAATAATCAACCAACATTCACATTTCAAAACAACTTAAAAGCACTAACGCTGAAATCAGTTTTCCATAGACTAATAGTAACAACTTTGCAAATCTTACTATTCAAAAATCCATCTACACATAAAGAGAAAAGACCAGGAGATAATAGCAAATTCCTACTAATCATATACCTTAAAGCAGTTAAAGACAAATGTTAAGCAAAGGAAAAAGATTTCTCTCTTAATGCAGATAGTCGCTTATATGTAATAAAAACAAATAGATAGCAAACCAACAAATTCCAATACCTGTTATCAGCACCAGTATTACTGTACAAAAGTATGTAATGCTCAAAAGTAACATCATTATCGTGTTGAAAAGCAACAGCTAAAACGTTGATGGAATCAAAGCAAGGATCTGGCCGAAGATCTCCTCTGGAATTCGCATGCACCTATCAACAAGTGTAGCATAAGGAAGATTTATAGGATTATTTTATTCTCCAGTTAAAACCAATAAAGCATGCACCACCAGGTAACATCAACTATTAAGTTCTAAATAACATGTCAAAGGGCATGCAACTAAAGGGACATGAAAAATACAAACACAAAGAACAAAAAAATGGAGAAAGCATCTCCATGACGTTAGTAATACCTCCACACTTAGCAATGTTAGTTGTTGTCCTGCACCAACACTGGCAGGATCTCGAAATCCGATTTGACTCAAGGGAGTAGGCCTTGATCTCTGCTCTGGCCCCGAAATATGAGACATATCTACAAGTTCATTAGCACATACATTTCGTGGTACAACATTTCCTTCATTTTGCAACATTTTTTCAGTCCTATCACCACTATGGTCAAATCCTACATCATGATCATCATTTCCCCGTTGAATTTCATCAAGGGTAGGCATCAAATGTGATGCAGAACCTGGTTGAGTTGAGGCCTTGTTGCCAACTATGGGTGATGAATTATGCAAACCAATCTCAGAAGGGCCTGCAAAATGCTCAATGTTGAGAAAGACTTTTAAACTTTCATGCCCATTGGACTAACGAAACAAGTTACCTTTCATCAGTGCAGGCTTAACTAATGCCTCTTTAGGCTCTCGAGAAGCATCTGAACAACCAGAACCAAAAAGTTCAAATGATATATAAAAGCAATTTTTGTAGACTAACAAAATTCCCACTAACTCATTCCTTACCTTGTAAAAATGATCTGTATACACAATCTGCCGAAGGGGGTGAAAAGACTGGTGTCAAAAGATACAAAACTGAACCATCATTTTGAACATGAGTTGGAACACCTATGCTAGCTTCTTGCTGAGTTTTGGAATCATCATTCCAAAAGTGCTTTTCAATTGCATTTTCCCCTAGACTGTACTCTCCAAAAAATGGAAGAAGATGATCCAAAGTACTTCCTTTAACTAATAACATATACAAAACAAATGAAAAAAAGAGGAAGTTGATCAGCAATATTTCCAATAAGGAAATCAACAAAATCTAGAAGCATATGTACATAGGATCCAAGGATGTTTTCTATAAAAACTCTCAGTCGTAGACTACAAGAGACTATTAGTTTGACCAAGGAAATCAACAAAATCTAGAGGCATATTTACATAGCATCCAAGACTTTTTTCTATAAAAACTCTCAGTCGTAGACTACAAGAGACTATTAGTTTGATCAACCAAAATTCTACCCATATATCAGAGAGGAAGTGAAAGCCAAAGGGTCTAATAAGAATGTGAAAAGTGCAACCTGACATGTCATCTTTATTGTGCTCATTGACAAGAGAAGGGTAGGAGGATACAGCAGGTGACGATGAAGCATTTTCGCATGCAGCACCTTTACAATCTGCCACAGGGGGGTTTTTGAGACTCAATCCAATAGTGTCTGGAGAAGGTGAGTTGTCAGCTATGTGCAAATCAGAATCTGCTCGCTCTTTTGAAGAACAAGAGATCTGGGACTGAATGACACAACCTTCAAAATAGTTTATCTGTGATTAGGAAGCTGGTAGAACATTGTTGGGATAATGAACATGCTTATTAACATGTCTACCTATATCCAATTGTTTTAGCAAAAGACCATTATCTTCATCTCCTCCTCCTCCTAAATTAACTTTACTAACCCTAAGATGCCCATAATCCTCCTCAACTACACGTCGACATCGTTTAATCCTCATCAAGTCTCGCAAAGAGCATCCACCCAAAGAATTTGATTCAAATATATCCATTTTTGGATGTGTCATCAAGGCATCGGAAAGTTTCCTCTCAACATTTTTTACTCTCGTATCAACACAACATTTATTTTCACAAACTTCTATATCAGTAACGTGGGGCCTCTCGGTTTCTAACTCATCATTAACCTCTTTAGTTGTGTTGAATGGTAAAGAACCCCATAATGACTCCTTCCCTTTGTTCTTCTTGGTAAACTTTGTGCCAGGATTCTTCCATTCCCTCTCTGGTGTACAACTTTGGCAGTCATCTTTCATCTCTATCACAGATGAAGGAGATAAGTGCTTGAGAGCCACCTGAGTGGTCTGCTTGTCAGATGATGTTGGAGAACAATGGCTAAAATCAGAAGAATCCGAAGTTTTTGTCTGAAATCTCTCAAAGTCAACAATATCTTCAACTGAATCAAGAATATCCTGGCATTCTCTTTGGGATTCACTCTCATAATCCATGTTGGCCTTTTCCAGCACTTTATCCAAGCTTGTTGCAGGTAACAAGGGACTCAGAATGGTTTCGCAAACAAGTTCATCATCCGAATGCATCTCCTCAGCAGTTTGGTAAGTGGCAAGCCATTTTAAAAGGCCCAAGGCTTCTGTATCCGCAACCTGAAAAGAAACCATTTTTAATAACATATTATGCCCCCTTTATTACAATTTCATGCTAATGATAAACAAAGTGTCTCCTTTCTATTACATAGCTAGCAGATGTTCTATACTCCTTTGTCAAGTGATAAATGATCATCCATGAACTAGTTCTTATGCTGTTTGGCAATACTTATCACATGGATATTAACAATGAAAATAATTTTATATCATTCCCTTTGTTGAAATTGATCACAGTAGCAATTTAGATTGTAATGGATGTTGGAGATGCTTCTCCGCCAAATTCATTTGATTATAGCAGCCAATGAAAACCTAATAGGAGGCTGATTAGCACACCAAAATTTTAGGTTCCACTTAGAAAGATGAAGGAAAAATAAATATCCTAATAAAAATGGCTTTCATTTAGTTTTATATGAAATTCAAATAACTACCTCTGGATCTCGATTTCCAACTCTATCACATGACGACATTTCACCTTGAGACAATGGCATATTATGTTCATTCTTGATTTCCAAATATGCAGAACCAACAGCATCTTGTACAGAACAATTCGCTGATTCTACACCATCACCTTTGTAAATTGGATTTTCACATTTGACACCATTTTCTTTGTTAGAGGAAGTTGTCATTGAGACCAGAGCTTCCAAATTATTCGGAGTTGTCATTGAGACTAGAGCTTCCAAATTATTCGGAGTTGAAAATTCATTGTCTACTAATTTGTTACACCAATGTTTAATTTTCCTATCAAATTCAAGGTCATGTGACAAAGTTTTCAAAACATCTAAAGGGTGTGGTTTGCTTGGATCAGGAAGCATAACTGATCCATGTATGCCAGTTCTTTCATACTCCTCCTGCATCAAAATACAATGGTTAACATGGGATAGCTAGCAAAAATATTGTCATTCTTAGAATAGTTACAAAGAAGAAGCGCTGAAAGAGCAAACCTCCCAAATTGGTACAAGTGATTGCACCATTTTCACATCAGAATGTCCTCCTGAGAGAGATGTGTACACTTTGAATTGCTGATTTAGAATTTCTGCAAATTAAAAGTAGGCGATCATGTTGATGAAAATCATGAATATATATAGTTCATACACAAAAGGGTAGTAATGCAAACCATCAACAATAGCATCTCCCTCGAGTTCACAAACACTTTGACGCTGAAAAAGGAAAGTTTCATCAAATTCACCAGAACTGCACCACATCCAGTCACTTGGAATGGTAGAAGATGTCCAAGATGGGAGACCCAACCCCTCAAAACCACCCAAGTCTGCCTAATATGAATGGCCAACAATGTCATAGAGCATCAGGAACAAACTAAAGAATTTTTAAGTGTACCGGTACTTCAACATGCCTAATTGACACAAAAGGCATACAAATATGACCTGAATATCAGAAGAAAATGGCTGTGGCTTGTCCAAATCCTGCCCATATGGATCACTAGATGAAAACGTTCTTGGACTAAAATTACTTGGAACAGGATTACGAAATTTAATTTTCGATAAATGTACGTGACCCATTCCAGATAAGTTGTAATCAACCTACAAACAAGAGAAGGTGGTAGTTTACAAATGAAATATAGATGCAAAGTCACAAGACAATGATGTCCAAGCACACCCCAAACGACTTCACGGAGCATACAAGACACAGCTAAGCAAGGTCGAGCAATAAAAAATCAATATCGATAATTAATGATGATCCAAGAAAATACAAAAGTCAATGTGAAGAGACCAATAATTAGATACTTCATAAGGTGGAGCATACAACAACAAATACTTAAGGCCCACAAAGTAATGGAAGTCAATATCCAGCCTACGAGAGACTTGAATACTGAAAGTCTGAACCAACAAACAATGTAATTGAAAGTGCAACCAATAGAGTTAAATCCATAGCTAGAACTGGAAGCGTTATAGTTGTTTGAAACAACTTTTTCAGTCTTAGAAGTGGTCAAGCATTTAACGAGAGATACAGATGGATAGAACGACATGGTTAGAAGAATTGTCACCATGATTACAAGGAAAGGTCTATTTAATGCGTGTTAAAACTTGATTCAACAATTTTAAAGTTTGGGACGTAGCTCCCGTGACCAAGATGAACAATTTAAAAAGACAACAACATGGTGCTTAAATGGGTTTGGAACAACTAAACAATGTGGCAAAAGAAAATTATGAACTTAGCTACAAGTTTAAGAAACAAGGAGTCTCAGGAAATAATTCACAGGTCAGTACTATTTTACCATAAACTGAAGTATAAAAGGAATATGAGATTCGTGAGGCTGCACACTTCTCTCAAGCACTGCACCACTCTAAACAAGAAACAGCAAGCATGATCAAAATCAATCTCATTATGTGATTATCAAAACAAGATTATATTATTGTAAGTTTTGAATAATTTATCCTAGTAGATGCATCTGTTTGATAAAAATTGGAAGCATCTTTGGCATTTAATATCAGGATGATAAATTTAGAGAATTGCTTTTCTCTATGAATTGAACTGCAGAGATTTTTTTTGCAGGTTATAGGAGTTTCTTCATATAAGCCATACCAAAAGAAGATTGGCAGCCCGCAACACATCATGTGGGTAATAACTACAATTATGTCAAGGAGTTCCAAAATGTAATAAAAAATTTGAAAATATGCAACAGTAGCAGAGGCAAACTATTTGGATACAGGTATATTTTGACAAACAACTCCTCTGATGGATGGTAACCATAAAATTTCTTTGCCCGCACAAGACTACACCCATGTACATGTTGTCTTTTCAAGCCAGCACTACCTTTAAGCTGCAAATTCATAGCAGTTACATACCCAAATCATATGAACAGTGTCAGTTACGCAATTGAAACTGCCAGATTTAAAAAAAAAAAAGGCAACTCAAAAGTAGAATTAATAAAATATACCTTTAAGGCTTTTTCAAGAGAAAAAGCTAATGAATTTATGTAAGCATCTCCTGCATAATTTGAACTTGTTAAAGCATCAATTTAACATCTCAAGAATAATTCTATCAAACACTAAAGAAAGATTGCAACTTATTCCTGAAAGCAATACCTTCCTGATTTGAATTTAATGGTATATCTGAACACGGAACATATAAATAGGGAAAAGCCTACAAGCAAGGAAAAAAGAACAATTACGGAACTCATTACAGGAAAAGTTCAAAACTAATTAACAATGCGTTCCATAACAGAACTACACCACAGTGAATTAAACTCCATAAAATCTCGGGCCCATTATTCTCCTGCCATTCACAGACTTATCCAAGTTTGACTCGTCACAAATTCGATTCCAAACACTTATAAAAACAGTAAAGCGTGAAAGAGATACCGAAAATGCATACAGATGAATAAAAACTATCTAGTGCCATTTCGTGGTTAAAAGAAAGAAGTAAAACCTTACCCGATGAACGTGCAAGCAAGTCTTCTGACCAGCAGGCGTCGACCCATAAATCCTAATCACCGGCACCTCATTCACTTTGCCACCTTCAATTTTGCCACTAACTCAATCTCAGATACACCATTAATACAACAGTGACGATATCTTTCGGGCAGCCAACAAATCCATGGAAACAAAAACACCTAATATATGGAACTAAGGAAACAACACGTACTTCCAAAGGCAAAGATCGTATAAAAATGTTGGTTTGGCAGGAGTAACAGTAGCAGTACCTTGGACGCTACTGTAACAGACATCGAGTCCAGGGATCGGCGGCGCCATCCAATAGTCGATAGAAACGATTCGAACACTAAAAACCTTGGAATCCGCCATAGATTATTATAAACGAATCACATGAAGTAAAGAAGAAGAGGAAATTGGAAATGAAACGAGTAAGGTCTCTATTTGGCGCCACGATGAAGGTTTGATTTAGTTTTATACAGAATGCTGGAGGATTGTAGAAGAAGCGTCACAAACAATTTTTTGTTCTCTTTATTTAATTTCTAGACTATTATTTGTTTTGTAATTTCGTAAAATTGGATAGTTAATTTCGAGACTTTGGAGCAAAGAAATAGATACCATACTTGCCCCCCAAAAAACAAGGTAAAATATTAATTAATATTGCATCGGCCTAAGGTACTGCTCGATGCCGATCTTTCCAACTGGTATCAACGGATACTCAAAATACTGGTAAATGTCGGTCCTAATTTGCAAAATTTGAAAAATATGAAACTAAAATAAAAATAAATCCTTATGCTATCTAACCCCACTGGCCCCTCTTGCGTCCTAGACTCCCAGTCCCCATTTTTTCAAAACGTTTTCACTCCTCTTCGCCTTTGGCTCTTCACTTTTCAATTCTTCAAATCGTCGTTGTCCACCTTCGCATTAGTCTTCAGTCTTCAAATCATTGTCATCGTGCGCCTCTTTCGTGGAACTGTTTATGTGCTGCTCTCAGCTTGGAACTTTATAAGATATGGTTAGGTCGGTCGTGGTAAGCCTAAGTCTAGACGCAGAACGGCACATGGCCCATCTTTTGGAAGTTGACTTAATTCATACAGGTATTAATCATATAAATTTATTACCTCATCAAGAAAATGGTACGATTCCAATAACCTTATTTTTCTCCACTTACTAGTTACCAAAAGTTCTCACAAAAAGCTGACTTGAGCCTCGAAGGGACCTACCGAAAATCAACCCCCGGTGTGCCTTTATTGTTTTGCAGGTATCATCGACCCAGAATCAGCCAATCTTATGGATCCAAGCAGTAGTGTCCAGCCCTACTAGAATCCAACAGAACCAATTGGCGCCCACCGTGGGGCCGGACATCAAGGCATCACGTCCAGAAGCACTTAGATCAGCCAGGCGGTAGCGACAAATTTCGATGTAGCCGCTGTTGCGGCACTTGCATTGTAACGAATGGGCTTGCGGCTACTCGCCGCCCTTCCATCATCGCAATCTGATCACCAGACACACCCTCCGTCCCTACACCAAAACCCTAGTATAAACGAGTCACCTCCTCAATGCTAACACCAGCATGATCTGTTGGGCCCTAAATTGTTTTTCTTGATGTTATTAGGTATGAATTAAGTAGATTGTGTTAATTGTTGCATAGTTTGATTTTAGTGAAAGTGTTAATGGGAAATTAAGATTAAATTGAGATTAGTGTGGAATAGTGGTAATGAAAGAATAAAAGTGTATAAGGGAAAAATGTATGAGGGCAAACATGGAAGATCACTTAAGGGTAAGAGGTTTAAGGCTTGGATAGAGGGGCATTATAGTCCTTGCTTATTCTTTTAGGCTTAAGGAAAGAGTTAGAAAGAAGAAAAGAAAAGGAAAGAAAGGAAAATAAGAAGAAGAGAGGAAGAGAAGAGAGAGTCGTAGGAAGAGAGGGAGAAGAAGAAGAAAAAGAG
>JANJEY010000006.1:40866161-40878519 GCA_024703695.1 Erythroxylum cataractarum
ATTCTTAATTTTCCACTAACACTTCCAATAAAATCAAAATATGCAACAAATCATACAATTAACATAATTCATGCTTATTAACATCAATAACAACAATTTGGGGCCCAACACTTTGTGGGATTCTTTTAGGAAGAGATTTAGGCAAGATCTATTAGTGAACTCTCGAGAGCTATACCCAAGCCATACAGCTACATTTTCAAAAATTTTATTACGAGTGTAATTAGGAATATTACTCATATAAATTAAAAGTCCTTGCAAGTTATAGCTTCATATATTCACTTGGATAATCATATATACCATATAGAAAAATATAGAGTTCTTATCCCATTATGGGCCAATGAACCTTGGAATTTTATTTTATTAGGGATGTAAGCTTTAATGGCTTTCAAGAAGGAGGCTAGGTCCTATTTCTCTATTTCATGCAAAGTGACATCTGAAAGGTTAGGGCATAAATTCCCTTAAGCTTTGGCTAGAAAATTTATAAAGTTAGAGACAAACCTTACTTATCATTAATGGTACTCTTATTTTGTTCTTTAATTTTTTTTATTGATAGCATTAAACTTTTTCAATCAAACAAAAGCTTTATTAGATGTTATGCTAGTCTAAGGTCTACTCTTAATAACATCTTCAAATACCTCTAAATTGATAAGTTGTTAAATCTGAATGTAGCATTCTGGTATGACTTGGTGACATATATCTTAACATCTATTAGTGAGTGACATGAGAAATATGTTAAGTTTAAATGTTCCATGCTTAGGGTAAATTCAGGCATTTATGCTGAGTTTATAAAATTTCTATCTATTTTTGTTAAAGAAAGAGAAGTAGTTGCCATCATACCTAAGATTTGTAACACCTGTCAGATTTTGCAATTTGTGAGGTCATCTAAATGTTGTTTTGTTTTGAGTTGATGGCCTTTAGCTTTTGAGGAGTATATTATATATTTGAAGTCTTTAATGGTCAATTATGTTAATATCTACCAAATCAATCTAAAGTTTATCTCTTTAAAATTTTAATTATAAAGATAGATGAATGTTATATGGATTTTGATTGAACAATGGATAACTACCAACTTTATATGGATAAGTTTATCAATGTAGTGGGAGTGAAGTACCAAAGTTACCTAAGGGTTATAAGACATAAGGATTCTTCCATTAAAATGATCATTTTGATTAGTAATTAGCTCCAAATCTTATCAAAAAACCAGAGTCCCTCTCTGATCTTATTAGCTTTAATTTTGGTTTAAATAAGTCCAAAATAAAAGGTTTATTGATGCTTTTATAGTCTCTAATTATCTGTTTTTTGTAAATGAAATTAAGGAATGTTCCATACTATAATATTCATTTAGAGGTGGAGTTAAATCTAGAATGTTTTTTTTTCTAGGTTTCCTCTTAAGGAGTTCCCTAAAGGGGGCTTTCTCTATTAGTTTATTTATTGTTGTAGGTGGGGTTTGAGTTGAGATTAGGAAAGGTTAAGTGCCTACAAGAAGTTGAGCAGACTTTATTTATATGATTTATAGAGCTAGCCTTTAGTGCACTTATATAAGATTCTTCTATTAAAGGAAGGATTAAGAGCTACTAAAGGAACTCATGCAATAGAGTAGTAAAGATATAAGGTGTAAAGGTTTTCTTATAAGCTGAACTACTATTTGGTGCCTTGTTAAGAGTTATAGATAATAATCGAGCAATTTATGAAACTTCCATCTATTATACGAGTGAGGTTATAGATCTAAGGCTTATAAACTAGATTTTGGAATTGAATGGAAGGGATTTTATGGTTGTAGGATAGTTAGAGCCTGAAGTGTTATTTTTTTCATTTAATGTGGATTATTGTCATTATAATGGTTGTGTATAATGCCTTGTAAGTCCTGACCAGTTTTAAATGTTTTCGTAGTAGCGTTCCATTAGTTTGTTTTACAATTAGACTTGGATTTCATTGATTAGTAACTAGAATTGTGTCTTCTTACTACTGGACATTTTCATAAGTTACATTCCTTACACAATTTTAGGAAGTTGGTTATCTATATCAACTTCCAAACAAATCCTAACATATCTAACACATTTCATTATAGTATTTTGTTCATCCAAGCAAAGGAGTTCATGATTGATCTTTTTCACAAATGCATAGAATTAATTGTAGCAATTGAAAATCTAAAGTATTGATTATAGAAGAACTACTAAAGTTATTAACCTTAGCAACTTAATGTAATTAAAGTAAATAAAATCTAAAAAAATTAAATTAAAAATATAATGAAAGCAAGATATACTATTAAACATGATGCTACCTCCAATTTTTTTTCTAAAGACTTGATGTTAAAAGACATTGAAAAAATAACTAAAAGATAATTGGTTACTGAAAGCACCCAAAAGTTCTCTCTTGTTATCCCTAATAAGAGTATTTATAGGCTAGGATTGCATAATTGATAACATGTCGTAACACTAGCTAAAATAAACTAGGCTATTACTATAGCAGTGGTAAGTCTAGGTCGATCATACAAAGGGTGTGTGTAAAGTTCTTGAAATAAAATTAATCAACATTTAGGTTTAGGGGGTTTTTGGTTTTAGAAATAAGAAAATAAAATAAAGCCAACATAACTAACAATAACTAATAAAAGCAATGTAAAGAAAACATGAAAAAAAATGACAAAAATGAGGAATTCGATAAGGATCTAGTTCTTTAGTTCAATCTTTGCTAATATCCTAATTAAACATATTTCATTGATTTGTTGTTCTCAAACCTCTCTTAGCAACTATTATATTGGGTTATTAATTAACCTGAGTTTTCCCATAGGTAATTGTTAATCAAAATACGATTGTTAATTAAACCTAACTACTGAATAATCTAGAATACGATCTTTACATTCAATTAGTTAGTAGCATTACGAATTAAGAAAATTGATTAATTAGGGCAATAACCACATACAATGCAGTATTTAACCTAGGTTATGTTATCCTTAATGATTTCAAATGAGTAGCTACACATGAATTTCAACATAATAATTACAGATTATATCAAAATTTTAGTAATGGGTTTGCAAATAAACGATTCAATGAACGCGTTAAAAATAATCTTTTAACAACACCTAATGAGTTCATACACAAATAACCGAATAATAATGAGAATACAATTATCCATACATAAAACCCAAATCAGTTAACATACGATAACATAATCAATTTCTAAAGACAGAAAGAAACAACAAAAATAGTGAAATATACTTAACCTGGGTCGTTTGCATTGATGCCACCTCTGAACAGGCATCAAGACGTCTAGCCCTCCATAGGTCTCTCCTAAAAAATGCTTCAGCCCTTATTAAATAATCCCAATTGAAACCCTCTTTGCTACTGTGCCTCCTCTCTTCTTCACTACTATTCTCTATTTTTTAAATTATTTTTTGGTCTACTTCACTATTCATTGCTTAAAAACCTACTGATGTTCATTTAGTTATTGGACAAATGTTTATGTTTCCTCCTATTGTACTTGTGTTTTGATTGCTCCCTCCCAGCTGTGCATTGTCATCTTGATGTGAAACATTCATATAGATGTTGTTTGCATGAAATGTAAACGTTTTTGCAACAATGTGGAAACACAAACATGGTTTGCATTTCCTATGTGCTTCCATCATTAGCGCAGTCATTTTGGGCTCCTTGTTTTCCACTCTGTTGGTGCGATTTGGTCTCTCCCCACATGTTACATACATATTCTCCTTAGCTGTGTGTTTCATGCTCCACATCCCTTGTATGCAAAAACATGCACGTGTTGTCATCCATCATGCTATTGCGTTTTGCTTCTTCTTCCAATAGCCTCTTCTCTTCCTCTTTTGTTGTTGTTTTACTCAATGTCTGTTACATTTTCATCACGTTGCATAGGTTGCTCATGAAATTTCCATCCACAACTAAGCAACTTTGATTTATTTATGTTTCATTTTTATTTTCTTATTGTCTTTTAATTTTCTTCTACTTGCTCTATGAAGACAAGTGAAAATTATTCCCTGATATAATCACAAATACTGAATCTATGTCTAACATATCGGACTATGCCATATTTCTTATTTCTAAAATATCCACAAACTTTCCTTTTCTCACATTTTGACATATCATTTCCTTCTCACTAGTCTACTTGACACCTATTTCAAAAAATGGCCATGTAAGATCCTAAAACCTGGCTCTGATACCACAAATGTTGTGACCCATTTTCAGAACCCAACCTCTTGTGAATATCGTAAGACTTGAGCGTATCTTTACTACATCATACTCTTTAATACACTACATACGAATAATTTTCATCATTTACATTTCAATACCCTTAAAACAAAGGGTTTTACAAAGCTATAATGCCTTTCAAGCCACCTTACAACATAATCCGAAAATGAAAAAATACAAAATAAGCAAATTTGGAGTGATGCCTTGACTCTCTTTCACTTCATCTCTTGCTCATCACCTAGAGGTGGGGACATGAAGGGGGTGAGCTTGAAAGCTCGTGGGTAATAGTTTATAATAAAAAGATAAGCAAAAACTTTTGAAAACATTCACTTGCCATAAAAATTTTCATATGGTTCTTAAAACACATGTTTCTTAAGCTTTCATCCAAAATTCACAAGTTGTAAAACATAAATGCATGAAACTTATTAACATAGCATGAGCACATAAGCATATCAAATAGTTTGGGTAAGTTCAAAACATGACGAGCTACACATTTCCAATGTAATGGTCCTATGTAGTCGTAAATTTTTGAGGGAGTCCTTGAAGGAGCTCCATGCTACTAGCGGGCAGGCGGGAGAAGCCTATACTTAAGTCAACTTGCACATGACGGCTCTCGAGGGACTACCACAAACCCACATAACACATATATTTCAAAATCTTGTAAGCTTGTTGGCCAAAATGGCACTTCTTGTAAACTTGCTTTTTCAAATGCTTGATATATATATCTTGAAAACTATTCTCGAAAACATGATTTCATAAACATGCATCTTTCCCAAAAGATATCACTTAAACCATGTAACAAATATATAACAGATTTCACAATCATTCATGAGCAATAATGCAGTAATTATGATGCAAATGAAAATCAGAAAACTTCTTTGATTTAAAGAAAATAGAAGTGGCTTGTCTACTCTATTATAAACATGTACCTACCTGATTTTCTTGCTTATAGACTTGCTCAAAATGTCTCTTCTCTTTGGAAACAACCTGAGGTCTCTAAGACTCTTTCCTGTTGTATCTTTAATATGAGTTGATCCAGTTGAAATAGGTCTCTTTGATCCGTTAGGTTCTTCACCAAATGGAGAGATCCTTGGCTCAAATAGAAGCTCTTCTCTTCCTCTACTATTTTCTCTTCTTGAACAACCTCAAAATCTCTCTTATAGGCTAAGGAAATTGAAACCCTAGCTTGTTTTGTCTTCTTTCTCTCATTCTCTTCTTCTCTTTATATTTCTCTCTCTTTTTCATGACATTCTCTCTTTCTCTTTCTTTCTCATTTCGTTCTTCTCTTCTCCTTTCTTTCCATTAACGTTTTTCTTCTTCATTTATAAGCAAGACAAAACTTCTTCTTCCAATTATACCCTTAATGATTGAGAATTGTCCCATTTGCCCTTCCATTTATGCCTTATGTCTTTTATACTTAAGTGTCTTGCCAAAAGTACCCTTGAATATTCTAACATAACTCTTTCTTCTAGAAAATTGTTCTCCCTTGTCTTAAGTTTTCAATGACACAAAAATCAATCCATTTGGTTTAGTGATTCGAAAGATACACTTCAAACATTTTTTGACCGCTCTTGTTCAAATCAGTATACTATGCACAACTTTTATCCAAAATTTGAACACCTTAGAAACTAAATTAGATTTCTACTTCTTCATACCATTTCTAGTTCCATGTCTCTAGTTTACCAAAAATTAGAAATCATCTTGTTTGGAGCTCCACCGGTATAGAAATCAACAAAAATACTGAGGTACATTCAATGGAATAACACCAGTTCCTATTATTTAAGAACACACTCACTGTACTAACCCCACGTTTTTCACTCAATCTTTCTCACATCATTTCATATGGCTATGATTTTTGGTAGATATGTATAGAAATGTCTTACAAATCCAATGGTTCAAGAATCAAGTCATTTGGGTGTCTAAAGAAGAAGTTATGGTCAAAAGAATCAAACCTATTTTTGTCCTTAATCATACTGAACCTGTTTCGGGGAAACATCCATAACTTTCTCTAGAAGTTTTTGATTAAGATTTTATTTAGATATTTTGAAATAAGACTTCAAGATCTACAACTTTCATGATGACCACAAGGATAGATTTTATCATTTAAATGGTCAAAAATGGAACAGAAGATAGGCCAGATGAAAACATAAAAGAAGCAAAACATAGAATATGATGACGTCATCACAGAAGAAACAAAAAAGAAAAATAAGCAAAACACAGAAGAAGATGACATCATCACAGGAGAAGCAAAACACAAAAGAAGATGACATCGTCACAGAAGAAACATAAAGAAGATGACGTCATCATAGAAGAATCTAAAGGCAAAAGATACATTTTTACTCTTGAACATCTTCCCTCATAATGACTATAACTTTCAATTCCAAAGTCTAAAATTCATGTAATATATATCGTTGGAAAGATTAAAAAAGATCTATAACTTTAATGATGACCTCAAAGATAGATTCTGTCTTTTAAAGGGTCTAAAATGGAATAGAAGATAGGTACAAAACAAACTAATGAAAAAGACAGAAGAAGTGGAAAAAGACAAAAGAAGTGGGAAAATTGCTATTACTTTCCCTACAGATATCAGATTAAGTTGTTCTTTATATGGTTCGAAAGAGGACTTCAAGATATACAACTTTCATGAAGATCTTGAAGACAGATTCTATCGTTAGAAGGGTCAAAAATGGAACAAAAGATAAGCTAGGTGAAAAAATAAAAGAAACAAAACATAAACGAAGATGACATCATCACATAACAAACAAAAAGACAGAAAAAACAAAACACAAAAGAAGATGACGTCATCACAGAAGAAACAAAATACAAAAAAAAAAACAAAAAATAGAAGAAGATGACGTTATCACAAAAGAAACACATAAGAAGATAGCGACATCACAGAAGAAGCAAAACACAAAAGAAGCAAAAGGCAGAAGAAGCAAAACACAGAAGAAACAAAACGTAAAAGGTACAAAACATAGAAGAAGTAAGAAGACAAAAGATACACCTTCCTTTACAAGGACCATAACTTTCAACCTAAAAGTCTAAAAATTCCATACTATATATCGTTGGAAAGCTAAAAGAAAAACCTACAACTTTCCAAAGAAACATTTGCCCAAATCAACCTAGATTAATCCATAATTGCCCTAAAATTCATAACATAAATTTTTTTGTTCATCAACCTATGCACTACACCCAGTTCTCAACTTCATCACAAATTTTGAGATTCTTAAAGAGAGAATTTAAATTCAATGTCTTCATAACTAATATAGCCATATGTTTCTAATTTAGTCCAAATTAAGAATCATCTTGTTTGGATAACAAGAGAAAAAATTGTGGTTAAAAGACTGAAGCATACTCCATAAACATTTTCCAGATCAACCATCCATTTTGTTTCACAATCTTTCCTTAACCCAAATCATACTAAGATCACCTTGTCTACTTCATTTACTCCTCATTATCAAATCTATTTCAAATCAATATCATCCATAAGAAAATTTTAAATCCATGATTAATCATGAACATCAATAATAGAACATACACATATGTACATATTCTTCATCAACTTACTACATACATTCAATTTCATTTTTTTCGTTCTCATTCGACTTCTAGCTTTCACCTTAATTCTTCCCATTTTGAAAGCTCTTATCCACTAAAAACACCAAGTCAAAACATGAATTTATCCACATTTTCCATTCACTACTTTACTCTTGTCTATCATTTCAGATTTAAGAATCTTCATTTATTTGTTTTTTACTCATGACTAATCTCCAAAATTTCTCTTTCAAAAAGTTCTAAATTCTATGAAGCATTCGAGATCCAACAATTCTCCCCCCTTTAAAGAATTTTGTCCTCGAAATTCTTACCTGAGTGATCAAATAGATGGAGGTGACATTATCTTATGTTTCCCTCAATCTCCTTAGTAACTTCTTCACTTGAATAATTTCTTTTAAATGATCATAATCAAAAGACTCTTCAAGTTTTTCAATCACCTATTTAATCATTCACTTTCCTAATGAGTTCCTCCTTAGGTTTCAGAATATTCACACTTTCCCCACTTCCTGTGCCGATAACACCCATATCATATCATATAGATATCTCTCAACATATTTACATTACGAACCGAAAGCATCTTTATTTGTACTTATACTTCTTACTTCAATCACAAAGCATCATTCTTCCTATTCGAACACAGAATTCAAATCTATTTTCAATCTCACAATTGACTCACTTTTCTTAAATGTTCTTCTCCATAGTAGTCACCTTTTTGACATAGTCACCTATATCATACTTCCATCATGTTACTCTGATTCATCTCATGATCTTTAACTATATGGATCATTGATTATCTCCTATCCATATCCACATATAGGGTCTCATATGTATTCAATCATATTGTTCACCAATTTAGTCACATTATCAAATATGTACTCATAATAGCTATTCGACATAGCCTTTAGAACCTCTATATATATATCACTATCTTTTGTTTCACTTTCCACAAATACATTCTTAATTAATTTAGAAGCATAAACATATAGTCATCTTGAAATTCATATCTCCAATTTACTAATACAACCTTATACTTGATCATAAATTTCGAGTTCAACCTTTCAACTTCACTTTGTTTGTACACCTTAAATCTTGTCATTTTCACCCTGTCTCTATTTCTTCCTCAGTCATGTCGTGAAAATATTTTCACATCTGTATCAATTCAAATACTTATCCACAATAAAATTTTCCTCACCATATTCCCCAACATAATCACAAATACTGAATCTATGTTTAACATATCGGACTACATCATATTTTTTATTTCTAAAATATCCACAAACTTTCCTTTTCTCACATTCTGACATATCATTTTCCTTCTCACTAGTCTACTTGACACCTATTTCAAAAAATGCCCATGCAAGATCCTAATACTAGGCTTTGATACCACAAATGTTGGGCACCAATTTTCGAAACCCAACTCTTGCTTTGATACCACAACTGTTGGGCATCGATTTCGAAACCCAACCTCTTGTGAATATCATTAGACGTATTATCCTATGGGGTTCTTTTCCATGAACCCTTATTAGGCATCATCCCATAAGGGTGGCATGCCCATGACAATCAAACATCAAAACAAACTTATTACTCCAACTCAACTATATACGCAGAAGTCAATATGAACGTACATAATCGAACTATTTCAATCTATCATTTCATTTCTAAAGCAATAGAGTTAGAAAAAAACTTTATTTACATATCAAAAGCCACACCATTGACTTATTACAAAAATACAATTAACAAATTTCTGAAAGTTCCCTTAGGCTCTTGATCACCTGATCTCATTTTCTTCATTTGAAGATGGGACAATGGGGGGTGAGCTTAAATGCTTGTAGGTAACAAGTTTATAACAAGGAATAAGCAAAATCATTGAAATGTGTCATTTTTCATAGAAAATTTATAAAGTGCATAGTTCTCAAATTTTCAAACAAATTCACAATCTTAACTCAAACTTATAGTTTGAATATCATCACATAACACTCAATTATGCACCATTCATGACTATGCAAAGATGCAATGCATAAATAAATGGCTCAAGAGTTTCGTGGAACAAAACGGATAAACCAAAGTTTATACCATGAACAAAACGAATCCGATTTCTCAGGATCTCGTGACCTCAAGCAGGTAGTCGAGAGAAGGCTATATATTAACGTGCACACGAATAACGAAATGTTCCTCTCTTGCCCACACACAAGCAAATTTATACTCAAATAATTTCATCATACTTTCATACTTCTTCTTCTTTTCCAAATATACAAAATGCCATGAAATTTTTCAAGGCATAATATAAAGTTTTTCAATCCATTTCCATCTTTATTTTGAAATTCATCAACAAAATGTATATACCGAAACATGTAGCAATTTTCCAAATCATTCAAAAGCAATAAAAGAAAAATTTATGAAGTAATTGAAATCATTTTATTTTCTTGATTTGGAAGAAAACATTAATGGCTCATTACTCAATTATAAACATGAAACCCACCTTGATTTCCTTGATTATGGTAATTACTCTTCTCTTGTTCCTCTTGTCTCCTTTGATCCATTTATACAATAACAAAATATACACCTATGTACCTATTCCTCTTTAACTTACTACACAAATGCAACTTCATTTTTGGCTTTCGTTCTACTTCTAACTTTCACCTTAATTCTTCTCACTTCAAAATCTTTTATCCACCAAAAACACACAAAAAAACTTGAATCTATCCACATTTCTCATTTATTAGTTCTAGTCTTCTAAGAAAAGTTCGGGGTCCAATAACTCTCCCCCAAAAACAAAATTTCGTCCTCGAAATTCTTACCTGAGTGATCAACCAAATGGAGATAACATTGTTTTATGTTTTCCTCAGTCTCCTTAGTAACTTCTTCACTTGAATATTCTGTCAAATGATCATAGTCAAAAGACTCACTCAGTCATTCAATCACTCATTTAATCATTCACTTTCCCAACGAGTTCTTTATTAGGTTTCAGATTACTCACACTTTTCCCTCTTCCTGGGTCGATAACACGAATATTAGATCATATTGATTTCTCTTAACATACTTGACATTTTGCACTCAATCTAAGCACACCTTGGGGAAGTGATACTCTTATAAACATTTCATCCTTTGCTTCTACCTCCTTAGCCATCAAACACTGTTTCAGCGTATTCCCACCAGGATGAATATCCTAGGTTGTTATTTATGCCCCTCTAATAGTCTCTTTGTTCAATTATCTTTATTGGTACGTATACTTCCTATTTCAATCACGATGCATCATTTTTCCTATTCGAACCCAAAATTCAAATCTATTTTCATTCTCCCAATTGACTCACTTTTCTTAAATGTTCTTCTTCACAGTAGTTATCTTTTCGGCATAATCACCTATATCATACTTCCATCATGTTACTCTAATTTATCTCATGATCTTTAACTATAGGGATCATTGCTTATCTCCTATCCATATCCACATATAGGTCTCATATGTACTCAATCATATTATTCACCAATTTTAACCACATTATCAAATATGTACTCACAATAGCTAGTCGACGTAAACTTTAGAACCTCTATATATATCACTATCCTTTGTTTCGCTTCCATACATACATTCTTAATCACTTTAGGAGTATAAACATATAGCCAGCTTGAAATTCAAATCTCAAATTCACTAATACAATCTTATACTTGATCATAAATTTCGAGTTCAACCTTTCAACTCCACTTTGCTTGTACTCCTTAAATCTTGTCGTTTTTACCCTATCTCTATCTCTTCTTCAGTCAATTCATGGAAATATTTTCACATTCGTATCAAGTCAAGTACGTATCCACAACAAAATTTTCATCACCATATTCACTAACATAATCACAAATACTGAATCTATGTTTAACATATCGGACTACGACATATTTCTTATTGCTAAATATCCTTAAAGTTTCCTACCATAAACTCTATCAAGACACCATTTTTCTCACTAATTCTATTGACCCAAACTCTTCACAATCGCTCTTGTGATTGACCCATAACATGTAAGTTGCCCATGTAAGATTGTAATACTGGGCTCTGATACTACAAATGTTGGGCATAGATTTCCGGAACCCAACTCTTGTGAAAACATGAAGCCTGAGCGTATTATCCTATAGGGTTATTTCTATGAACCCTTATTGGGCATCATCCCACAAGGGTGGTGTGCCCCATGACAATCAAATATCAAAACAAACTTATTACTCCAACTCAACTATATACGCGGAAGTCAATATGAACACACATAATCGAACTACTTCAATCTATCATTTCATTTCTAAAACAATAGAGTTTGAAAAACTTTATTTACATATCAAAAGCCACACCATTGGCTTATTACAAAATACAATTAACAACTTTTCGAAAGTTCCTTTAGGCCCTTAATCACTTGATCTCATTTTCTTCACCTGAAGATGTGACAGAAGGGGGTGAGTTTAAAAGCTCGTGGGTAACAAGTTTATAACGAAGAATAAACAAATCATTGAAATGTGTCATTTGTCATAGAAAATTTATAAAGCACGTAGTTCTCAAATTTTCAAACAAATTCACAATCTTAACTCAAACTCATAGTTTGAATATCATCACACAACACTCAATTATGCAC
>JANJEY010000006.1:40943276-40969173 GCA_024703695.1 Erythroxylum cataractarum
GGCTCAGAAAGAATACTTGTAAACGTTGAAGAGATAGTGAAATCTCAGAAAGACTTCTGAGGACTGGACGTAGCCCATGATTTGGGGTGAACCAGTATAAAATTGCTGTGTCGACTTCTCTCTACTCTATCTTTCTTTAAGTTCAAAGTTTTTGTTACTACTTAGATTTCAAAACAAGTTTGTTCAAAGTTTTGATTAATTCAAACTTACCGAAGTTTCTGAGAAAATAACTTTTTTTTTTACAAAACGTTTTATTGGAAAGATTTTGTTAAAAAAAAGGGGAATACACAATTCAACCCCCCTTCTCGTGTATTCTTATATCGTATTATAAGCATTGTCATAACGTGTGATTCACTTCATTTGATCCTAAAAAATCCAAAATTTTAATTTCGAAGGCAATCCTAAGTCATAAGGCATAAATATCCATTTACAATTGTGGATCATATAGACTTCATAATATTTATTATGAAACTTCAAAAATTACTATTCTTTTATTTGTTATTGATTGTTCTTTGATTTTTTTTTTTTTGTTCTTTGATTTTTCTATAATTGATCCTTGATTTTGTTTCTAAATTGTAGGTTCGTTTATGTTATAACACCTCAAATAAGTGAAAGATTAATAAATGCATTGGTAGATTGTTTAATAAACTTGAAGATCTACATGGAGTTATCAATAATAACTTTGGATAATTATAGTACAAACAATGTCAGGGTTGATAATGTTTAGAGCCATTAGGAGTTTATTAATGGATGATAAGTTCTTTCATATGTATTGTTTTGCATATATAAAGAATTTGATTATGAAGGATGAGTTGAAAATTATCAATGAAGGAATAGAAGCAATCTAGGATAATATTGTGTAATAAAGTGCAACACCTACACAAATTGAAAAGTTTGAAGAAACCATAAGACAGTAATGCATTCCCTACAGTAGGAAATTATGTTTTGTTTTATCCAACAGTGTAGAATTCAACATTGAAAATACTTTATTTTTTAACTAAGTATATTGTTGTGTTTACCATATTAAGATAATGAGATTCTCAATGCACTTGTTTGTTAAAAGATGATAATGGGAGTTGGCAAAAGAATTTTGTGAGAACTTAGGGGTATTTAACATTGTTACCAAGTTATTTTATGACAAATCTGCTCACATTTGATTTACCAATATATGTATGATCAAGTTGGAATTATCTAAGTAAGTCCTTTCTTCTAATAAAGTGATTCCAACAATGGTAGACAAGATGATAAAATTTGATAGTTAATTGAATGGGCTTGTTAACACTATGGTAGTTGCTACTATTTTAGATATAAGGTGCAAATTTGTTGCAATTGAATATTAATTTTTAGCAGATTTATGGTGATCGAGCTTCGGTACATATTTGCACCATTTTTATAGTTATTATATGATTTTTTAATGATTATAAATCAATAATTGGTAAATAGTTTGATCACATCAATTCAATATCGACTTCAACTTTGGTTGGTACATCCTCGTCAAGTTAGAAAGTTTTCAATTTAGGTTTCAATTTAAAGGAATTAATAAAGGAAAAAAGATTAAGATTTCTTATAGTATAACATAGTTGGACAATTAAGGTAAAAGATATAGATATTTCATGTAGTTTAAGAAACTTTAGAAAAATCTCCTAATTTTTAAAATTAAAAAAAAATTCCTAGTTTTCTTTTTCCAAAAATAGCTTCCTCTTAGACTTCGCATAAAAATTAACTATAAAACCTATGTGGTAATGAACATTAGACATAGACTAATTAAATATCACCAATACGATAACATAACTCATCTCTTAAACCCAACTCGAACCAAGTAATTCAACCTAAATTAGTAACTTAAGATAATTATAATAACTTTTTTGTTTGGATTTGGTTTAATTAGTTCGATTAGTTTCTAAAAAAAAAGTTGAATGGTCATATAAGCAATATTTGATTAGCACAAGTGTGATGTTCATGTTGTGTGTATTTTTTGTCTTTATTTTTAACCGAACTCTAAAAGAAGGGTTCTTCTTGAAGACTGAAGTATGAAAGTAGTTTTATCAAGAATTTTAAAGATTAAGGGGTTTTTTTAAACTACAAAGAAGGTCTCTTTCTTTTACCATGGACAATATTTATAGAACAACTAGTAAGGATTTTGATATCTAAGTCTATTTTTAGTACTAGTGCTCAGATACTGATTGCTTAATACAATCGATTTTATCCAAAAATTATGAAAGTCTTGATGTGTACCATAATTATAAACTAAAAAAATATTTGAGGTAAACTAAAGACTTTATTATATGTTAACTTTTTACTTTTGTAATTTTAATAATTATACATTATATAATCTTATATTTTCTTTTTTGTATTGTAACAAGCATAGAGAATGTGAACACAAAGGAGACTACTCATCATTATGGAATTTTATTCAAAGAAATATTTGATGATGATTATCTTTGAGTATAATTTAGATAATAACTTTTTAAATGTACAAGTGGTGAAATATTGACAAATTTAATTTATAATGATGATTAGTTATAATTATAAGTGGCGTTGTTCCTTCAACAAATTATGCAAGTTCAAGCAAAAATGTCAACAAAAAAATAATGATCACTAGCTAAATATTACCAAGTGGATTGTCCTTATAATTAAATAATACATATATTGAAAGTTTTTCATTCCCTGTTCAAGATTACGTTCCAAAGAATAACATGCACTTTGACATGCTCATACTTGAGATCATATTCATTTTCACTAAAATATATTTGTCAGTGATACTTTTTTATTATGTTTGAATTTATCCGAATTCCAATCAGCCTATGTACCGAAAAGACAATGGGCAGGTCAAGACTACCTCTTGCCTGTGTGTACGATGAATATCGCCTACGTACTAATTTTTGTCAACCACCACACATACTTTCCCATCTTGCTTCCTTCTCTGCCAACGTGATCTCGCCGTACAAAAATTGACCAACACTCGCCAATAATATGCATGATTCTCCATACTAAAGATCTGAGGCAAAATGTCTCTACCAACTTTTTATTTGCTATTTCTATTTCACATTTTTGTTTTATCATCCGAAGCTTGCTTGAAAGAGCAATGATTACTCTCGTTCCTTCAAACAAATATTTCCGCAACAGGTATAAGTCTACTTTCAGAAAAGAGCTAATTCTAACAAAATAAACTTAATTACAGACACATCTAATACAAGTCATCTTTTGTTTCACTAGAACAATGGCAGAAAAAGCTTTGTTATTGTAAGCAGATACCAACCACGGACATACATTCCGTCCAAGTGTTCATAATTAGGCAACACATAAATACATTATACCAGTCTAGAATACCTTCAACAAGCAATTGGTGGAAATAATGCAACACCTCTGCAGCAGCTACCTACATTAATAAGTTAAGTCGTGCAAACTATGTTCCTCTGTTGAACTCTCTTCTAATTCAGTTGTAACAAATTTTTCCGCGCATTCAGACTGGAATTCCTTTCCTTCTGGTTATACTAGAAACCAAGATTGGTTTTTTATGACCATCAGGTTCAAACAACTAATACAAAAGAAAATGGAATCTTCCCCAATGACTATATATTAACCTGCCTCCCTATATCAGAAACGAGCGTTTTGTTTCCAAATTCAAATGAAAAGACCATACTCTCTACCACTGAAAGGAGTTAACTCTTCGGAGTACACGTGGTGGTCTTTGCTTCTCCTCAACTGGAATAACTTTCTCCATGATCTACAACAGAGAAACAACAAAAAATTTAGTGGTGAAATAGTTTTCAAGGACCCATTTCTCTCTTGTTTGCTACCTACTCCCTCTGTTCCCATCAGAAGATCTCATATAGTCACAAAGTTTACAAAGAAATCAGTGAACTTTTATGAGATTACTTGTTCTTCAAATGTTAGCAATCATATACTTTTAACATACAGAACAAAATGAAGCAAATATAAAGGGACCATAACTTTGATACTTTAGTGACATCCTGTGATTCCATTTTTGGAAAAAAAAAAATTGCATGCAAACAACTTGTAGACTACAATAAGACACGATTCCATTGAATTTCAATAATTAAGAACAATTATTACCAATGGTCAAACTGCTCTTTAGGGTCATTTATCTAGGCTATCCTATTGGATGTTCAAAGACCTTGAAATAACTCCGTATCACATAAAGAAATAGATGTACATCAAATCATAAGAAATACAGGCCCTATGCTTATAAACTGATTTAAGTTAAGATGAATAACTTTTACATCCTCTTGAACATGTTTGCTTCCCGATCCCCTTGGCTCGTTGAACATTGACGTAGTGTGGGAAGGAAAAACAAAGATAAGTAGAATAGAATAGGCTATAATTGAAGTAGATTGAGCTGGAACTTGAAAATAGAGCTTAGGGTTTGTAGAAAAACCTCTAAAAGCATACAATTATTTGATTGATAAAAGACATACCTTAACATCAAGCATAGGCTGTCTATTTATACTAGTATAGGACAACTCCTAATAGGAAAAGGAAATACTAAATTAGAAGTCCTAATAGAAACAGGAAATACTATTTAAGAAGTAATATGCTAATCCTATGATAACTAGGAATCCAAATAACATAAGAAGTACTGAATAGTAAGAAATCCAATATTAACTAGGAATAGAAACTAAATGCTCCTGCATCATGAAGACTCCATCATGGTCTTACTTTAGCTCCATGCCTATAAAGTAGGACATCCAACCAAGGTCTATGATCTTAAATGCTTCAAGCATTTTAGCTTTAAACTCTTCCACTAATATCTTATTGCTTCCTATTATAGGAGATCATCAACATAAACAAAAACTAGACTTTTATCAAATCCAAGACTTTGAAGATATTCATCAATCCTATTGTATCAGGCCCTAAGAGCTTGTTTAAGACCATACAAGCCTTTCTTCAACATATAGACCTTCACCTTCTGTTCTTTGACTTGAAATCCCTTGGGCTGCTCTCCATAAATCTCTTGTTGAAGATAAACATTTAAAAAGGCATATTTTACATCCAATTCGTAAATCTTCCATCGCAAAGCAAGTAACATCTTGATTGTATCCATGCATGCTACTGAAGCGAAGTTTATGAAAAATCCACTCCAAGCACTTTATTATACCCCTTCACAACTAGTTTGTCTTTGTATTTGTTTACAGAACCATTAGCATTAAGTTTGGTTTTGTAAACCCATTTGAGTTTAATGACTTTTTTGTGTTGGGGTCTATTAACCAACTCCCAAGGGCCATTCTTTTCAATCATTCTAAGTTCTTTCATTGCTTCAATCCACTTGTCATCTTCCTCTGCTTCTTTGAACTCTACAGCCTCAAAGACAACAACATTGATCCTTTCATAAACTTCGGATGAGCATTTATGCCTCTAACTTTGACATCATCTATGTTTTTCATCAAGGCATTATGGACACTTAGACAATTGCTTCTTCATTGACTACTTCTAGCTCCATTGTTTGTCATCCATGAACTTCACATCTCTACTTACAATAACTTTTTCTTTTTGTGGTTTGAAAATTCTATAAGACTTGGAAGAGCTACTATATCCAATGAAAACTCCTAATTTTGCCTTCTTATCAAGTCAAGTCCACCAATATGCTCATCGCAGAGCTAGTGTTCTAGTAGCTAATGAATTTGGTACTTTAACCAGTTGTTTACATCTAGTCATTATTACAGCTAGTTCTTGGCTCTAACAGCTAGTAAGCGTTCCAAAACACTTTGAATATGTGTTTTCTCATTGGTTTTAGAATTAAAAAGAATTTGGGTGTATTTTACATATAATATTGTGAGTAAGCCTCTTTGGAGTTTTCAAGTGAATAAGTGAGATATTTTTTTTTATTTGTAATTCCTTATTGCGGTGTTGGATATTGTACTTAAAAGTGTTTTAAGTGGGATTGAGGTTCCTCTTCACCTTAGAAGAAGATTATAAGAAGGGTTTTTCTTTATTTCGAAAGATTCTAGAAAAGTTCTTTTTTGCCTTAAAAAATAATTATAGTGGAACTGATAGGTAAATCTTAGAGATTGTATTATTTACGTATAGAGTTGTAAATACAGCAGTAGTTTCCTCCTGGAAAATATTCCCAGGCCTATACAATGTATCAAGATGATAAATCAAATGAATGAATTGCCCTCTCCCCTCTGTATCAGCTATATACTTCTGCTGTTTACAATCTCTCTATAACAAACTCTCGATAGCATGCATAACCACCTGCCTAAGTGGCAGCAGTGGTCCCTTTCCCCATCTTGCCCCTACGGGTGGAGTGGATGGGCTTGGGCTGAACTATGTGTTGGGGCTGAATGCTAACATTTCCCTCCTCTTTAAGAGGCACCTTGTCCTCAAGGTGAATGGAGTTGCCCTTTGATGAATTCTACATCTTCCCAAGTTGCTTCTTCTGCTGGTTTGTCTCTCCAATGAACAAGCCTCTGAATAAACAACCCCCCAATTCATCTCTTTGACCCTCATTCAAGGTTCCCATCTCATCCGGTAGAGTTCTTCCGATCCTTAAAGCCCACAACAATTCTTCAACTTCCAACTCTTGATGCTTCGAAATTTGTTGCAGTACAAGGGAAGAAGGCATATGTATATTGATTCCCTGCAAGGTTACTTCAGTATCCCTTCGGTCAAATGTCATACACATGTTTTTATAATCAACCTTCACTACCCCCAATGTTGCAAGCCATGCCATTCCCAAAATCAGCTCAAACCCTCCTGTATCAAACACATAGGCATTCCCCCGAAACTCCTCCTCATTCAGCTCCAACTTAATTCCCTTGCAAAGCCCTTGTGAGAGGGATCGACGACCATCCCCCAACTTAACACCAAAAGTTTTGGTTAAAGTGACATCAATACCCATAGCCTGAACCAATCTTCGGGACACAAGATTGTGGCTAGCTCCATTATCAACCATTATAGCAATTGGCAATTCGTTTAACATACCTATTAAGACCATCGATTTCGGGGGTGAGGATTGATCACTTCCCAATTCCATGAATTCCATATAATTGCACACTAACTCCCATTCTTCTTGCTGATCCTCTACCACTGGTGCTTCTCGGTGACTTCCTCCCTCGTCTGCGTCTTCACGCTCCCATATAATTAACCTATATTCTTTGTTTGGGCATCGGTGGAGTGGGCCGAAAGTCTACCCACACTTAAAGCACAATCCCTTAGCCCTTCTCTCCATTAGTTGTTCGTAGGTCAAGTTTCTCGTTCCCCTCCATTTTGAGTTCCATGGTCGCTGGCCTTCAATAGAAGTGTGACGGTTTTCCTTGGGTAATTCTTTTGCTTCGTTCTTGGTATTGCCAGCTGCGTGGATTGGTGGGTCTGGACGGTTAGTGCTGGAAATATTTAATCGGTTCCCAAAACTTGAGTGGGAGCTTCCGTGTTTAACTTTTCCTTCTCCTGGCCGTATCACCCCTTCACCGACTAGCTCTCTCTACTTTCCTTGCTATAGAAATTAATCGAGTTCAGGTGGGAGGATCGTGAGTGCGAACTCTGTTTTTTACTTCGTCACGTAAACCTCCCCAAAAGCAACTCATATACCACTCCTCTGGTTAAGTTATTGTTAAATTATTTAATTGATTTACATCAACAATTTTTTCGTCCTTATTTACATTGATTGTTATTAATTGAGAATGTGATAGAGCCAAGGCAACACAAGTCTATGTTAGGAGGAATAAAAAGAGCGCAGAAGGGCAGAAATGAGTATACACATATAGTAAATACATATATATAGATATATATATTCTGTTAGTTGCGGGAAAAAGGGGGGCAGCTGACAACCTCATGATTGGTTGTCAGCTAACCGATTCTGTGGTATTCTTAGTATAAATAAGAATAGACATGAGGAGAGAGATTATTGCATATTCTGTTAAGAAAGAGCCATAGGCTGGAGGTGCTGGACCTCGAATCCAGTTTTGCATTGTCATTCAGCTAAACACAATCAATACAAGCATTTAGATTACAGATTTCTCTTACTTGGTTATGGAATTCTATCAGAATGTTGGTTAAAAAAATTGTTTGAGTTATTAAACACCCAATTCGCCCCCTTCTTGGGTGAAAAAAATTGTTGAATTCATTAAACATCCAATTTAACCCGCTCTTAGGTGTTATTAAGGACTAATAAGTGATATCAAAGTGGGTCTTTTAGACTCACATTTTTAACAAAGTCCTATAGCATTGGATCATAATGACATATTCAGAAGGATCATCATCATCTTTCAGCTAACAAAGACAAAGCATCGTAGACTTTCTTTGATGGCAATGATTACCTTTATCGGAAAACTAGGATGGGATTCTTTTTAATAGTCGAAAGTATAGATATTTGAGATATAGTGTCAAATGATTCCTTTATTCCTGTATAAATTAAAGAAAGAATGGGAATCTCAAAATAAGATACTAGCTTCCTTAAATAGTAGGGCCATACATATCCTTTTTTGTGCATTAGGAAGAAATTAATTCAATAAGATCTTTATGTGTGAAATGATTCAAGAAATTTAGCATGTTTCATAAGTAATACTTGAGGGAACCAATTATGTATAGGAGAGCAAATTACGCATACGAAAACATCAATATGAATTATTTCAAATGAAGTATGATGAAAGCATGTCAAACATGTATACTAGATTTATTGATACTGGTAATGATCTCAAAGGTCTTAGAAAGACATATACTAATGTTAAAGGATAAAAATGTTACTTAGGACACTTCCAAAGAAGTGGGAAGCTAAGTTGATGGCTATACAAGAAGCCAAGGTTCTAATAGCACTACCTTTAAAGGAACTTATTGGATCTCTCATGTATGAAATAAGGCTCCAAGAGACATAAGAAAAAATGATGCACCCAAAGAAATAGAATTTAGAGTTTAATGCCTCAAAAGAAGAATCAAGTAAAGAGGAAGAGACATCAACTAGTGAAAGCGAAGAAGAAGACATTAGCGTGCTCACTAGAAAATTCATGAAATTCTTAAAGAAGAAATTCTCACAAAAAGAAAGGATTTAAAGGAACATACAAGAGATTTGAAACATAGGTTCTCTAGCAATATTTGCTTTGATTATAGAAAATTCTGCCATATAAAGCAACAATATCCTTGACCCAAAGATAATGAGAAGCATGAGAGAAACTATAAAAAAGATAATAAGGACAAGAAAACACTTAAATCATCAACTTAGGATGACATAAGTGAATTTGAAAGTGAGTATTCAGAAGAGGATATAGCCTCTTTTTACTTGTGGTACATAAGTAAAACAAGAACAAATTTGGTTTTTAACTAGAATAGGTTTCAAATGATGTTTTTGCTTGCATAGCTCTTGTTGGCATCCTATTTAGTAAGAAAACCATAGTGTTTGCAGCTTCTTCCCATAGCATCTTTGGTAACTCCTTTTCATGTAGCATACATCTTGTCATTTCCATAATACTCCAATTTTTTTTCTCACTTATGCCATTTTGTTGTAGAGTATAACACATCTTGATTTGGTGCTCAAAATTTGCTTCTTTATAGAACTTGTCAATTATTTCCCATTATCTTATTTAGTCTACAAATGATGAAGCTAACCCTTGTCTTTTCTTCACTCTCGAATTTGTGTCGATCAACTTTCATTTCAGCAAGGATTTCTATTAATTTATCTTCTAGAGTTGGCTCGTTAATTGGAGGTGTTTGACGCTGTAAGTATTCAGTTGGAGCGTGATTATTCCATCCACAGGCATAAGAATTACTCCACTCTGAAATGTAGTTGCTCCTGTATACTACAACATAAGGTTCAAGTCAATTCTTTCCCATTATCTTATTTACTCTACATAAGAAACAAATGATGAAATAGGGTAGGTGCACTGATGTTTACCATTAGTTGGAAACTTGTTTGAAGATCCCGAGAAATACAGAAGATTAGTTGGAAAACTAAATTGTTTAACAGTGACTCGTCCTGATATTGCATATCCAGTTAGTATTGTAAATCAATTTAAGTCGTCTCAAACTATTCATCACTGGGATATCCTAGATCAGATCCTATGTTACCTAAAGGGAGCTCCTGGTCTAGGGATACTATACAACAATCATGGGCACACTCGTATCAAATGTTTTTCAGATGCTGATTGGGCCAGTTCCAAAGTTGACAGAAAGTCCACAACTAGATATCGCGTGTTTATTGGAGGGAATTTAGTCTCATGGAAAAGCAAGAAGCAAAATGTTGTGTCCAGATCAAGTGCAGAATCTGAATATCAAGCAATGGCACAAGCCACAAGTGAGATCATATGGCTATACCAACTTCTTTTTGAAATTGGCCTTAAAGTCTCAAAACTGGCCACACTTTGGTGTGATAGTCAATCTACTCTACATATTGCATCAAATCCAGTATTTCATGAATGAACTAAACACATAGAGATTAATTGCCACTTTGTTCGAGAAAAGATCCAACAAAACTTAATCTCTACAGGATATGTCAAGACTAGAGAACAACTTGGAGATATTTTTACAAAAGTTTTGAATGGAGTTCAGTAAACTATATTTATAACAAGTGGGCATGATTAATATCTATGCTCCAACTTGAGGGGGATTGTTATAGATTACATCCTTAATTCTAGGGATTATGATTCTATTGCATGATTCTAGGAATAATCCTAATTATGTATAGCTTGATTATAGGGATTGTATCCTATATTAGGCTAACAACTTTCTGTATATAAAGTCTGACTCTTTACATACTCAACATATAATAAAATCACTTCTTTCAAGTTTACAATAGGTAAACTGTCTTTTTGTATTATGGGCAAGGCGGATATATCTCATTTTTGTTGTCATTGCTGATTTTGCTATTCTTCTTCTTATCCTTGCTTTTCTTGTCTTTGCCTACTCTTGAATTTGCTGACTTTTCCTAAAAAGCACCCTTCATATATTCTTCTTTTCTCATCATTCTCCTTTGCTCCTCACCCTAAAATGTATTCACTAATTCTGCCTAGGATATGCTTGATAGATCCTAAGAGTTTTCTAGTGAAGAAATTTTACACTCTTACTTTTCAAGCAAAATGACAAGAAATTTTGCACTGTTCATTCATCGGAAAAGTCCTTAGCCAACAAACTCACTTTCGTTACTATGGCTAGGAACTTGTCAGAGTAGTCTAATGGTTTATGTCTACTCCATTTTCAGTATTTCAAATTCCCTGATCAAGTTGAGCACTTGCATATTTTTTGACCTTTCATTGCCTTGATATTCCTTTTTGAGGTTGTCTCAAATAACCTCTTTTTTTTGGTCAGAAAGTCTCAAATAACCTTCACTTACTCCAAATTCATGATTCTTGTAAATATTGTGCTCAAGACAATAGAGAATAGACATGCTTTAGCTTTGGACTTCGTAGTCTTCTTTTCTTTGTGAGTCTTCAGTTGTGTCATTATTAGATTTGCTAGCAACGACTGGATGTCATGGTATTTCTCTATGATATCTAATGCATCAAGATAGACTGTCTAACAGCCCAGGTTCAATAATTATTTCCGTCAAAAATTAGTGGAGCAATTTCAGTTTCCATTTGTGAAGGGTTATGTGTTTCTAAGTTGGATTTTTGTGTTTCTGGGTTTGGTTTTTGGATTCACTCAAAATGAGTGCTCTGATGCCAAATTGTTATTTTGAATACAAGAAGGCAATAACTAACTTCTATTTATTTTTGAAAGCTCACACATTTAATTCACTTATTGCTTAATATATAGAGCTGAAACATAACAGTCAAAGGAGACAATTTGCTGATATATAGCCACATCTTAATTGATTCCTAAATACAAGCCATAAAACAAAAGTTCCTAAAGACTTGGTCCATTGACCAATTATGCAGCAGCAATTGAGGGTACATTTCCAACATGAACGATCCAATTCAAAGTACTCCAAGCAGTGTCATCTAAGGTCTAATTCTAACATATTGATGAGTGTTTGTTGTAGTGAGTTAAAGAACTGAGAATCTTATACTTAAAGTCCTTCAAGTTTTGATTTGAAACTTAATGTCAAGTTAAACACTTGGCAGTAGCTATGAAACTTTGACGTTGCACCTTACCTGCAGTATTGATAATTTTTTGCAGGTTGTCCATACTCATGCATTGAAAGAGCACCTCATGCCTTCAAGTATGCCTCTTCAACCGATACTGCAAGAGCAAAATCTCAAGGTTCGTTTATTGGTCTTCGGAAACTCGTGAAAATAGATTACCTATTGAAAACTTTGAGGCCAAAAAAATCTAATTGTGGCCTAAAAATCTAACAATATGTATGTTCTCTACTAAATCTGACCAATTGCCCATCCTACCTCCTCTATGTTCTTGACAGCCCAACTTTGTCCCAGTAGAGTTTGTGTCTAAGGATGGCAAGTAACTAACATAGAAAATGTTTAGTTTCCTCTAGGAATGACATTTATCCTGCTCTCATCTTGACATCACTGTGTTGAGTCAGGAATGCATGAGGATTATCAAGTGCAAGTTGCAGTTGGTCAGTGCCCGAGAAACTGTATTCATTATGTCACACCTTCCCAGAGAATAATTTTGGAGGAGCTGCTTGAAAGGTAAGTTCTTTTCATCTCCTAGAGAACTTTTTTGAGAATTAATGTTGTCAGTAACTGAACTGGTTCCTATAAAACGATATTGCAATTCACTGGACAACTCTCGCTCTTCTGTTCTTTGTGTATCCCAATTCTTTCTCTACTCAAACCATCAAAAGTCACTCGCTAATGCTTCCTTGAGTTGATGTGTTAAACATTAGTTATCTTATACTGCTGCAATTATTTGATATGCAATAAACTCAAGAGCACTGACTGACTAGTTTAAAAGTTTTGAATGCAATTCTTAATTGCATCGTTGAAAAACCAAAGCAGATTCTTGGAACTACTGCATGGCTAATCCAAAGGTCCATTTCTATGTAACATATATTGATTTCTGCTTTCATTGCCCAGCGTCTTGATGGCACCTTATGACACTTCAGCAGAGGCAAACTTGCTATATTCACTTATAACTAAAGCAAGATTCGAGAACAATCGATTTCAGAAGCCAAAGAAGCAACCAAAGACTTCATCTAAACATGTAGACTGGTTTTGACTGTGGACCGCCATGTATATTCATCCGAAGTCAGTGTTCATGGCTGCTGAGATTTGGCTTCGGTCACCAGACTCAACATGTAGATTTGCAGAGAGTAGCCTTTTTGTTAAGAAGCGTGAATGAAGCAAATATGCCAGTGGGTTTTGAGGATTATAGACCGAAAGATTCAAATGTATATTGTTCTGCTCGACTGAACCTAAAGGCATATACACTACACATAGATCCATGGATGCTTTGGTTCTCTGGATAGGGAAAATGTGTTGTTTTCCAAATTTAGGGTTGGTTTTGTTGCCGAGAAAATCTTTAGCCTGTATTTTTCAAAAAAATCATGAGAAACATCGACATCGAGTTCCGTATGTAAGAACAAATGCACAGTATAATTACAACAATTTATGTAGAACTTCTTGTGGCATGTTCTTTGATTAGAATAACTATTTTATTACTTATGTATTTTTAGTGAATAGTTATTTCTCTGTTTGGTTAAAAAAATAATATTCAGAATAACTGATCTTAAGTTTAATTATTCTTATACTTCCAGAAGTAGTTAAAGATATCTCTCCTTATTTTTACCTATTTTGTAAAATGTGATATAAGTAAAAATCTTTCTTCCTATTATTATTATTATTATTATTATTATTATTCTTATTCTTATTCTTATTCTTCTTATTCCTATTCTTAGTGTTGTTGTTATTATTATTATTATTATTATTATTATTATTATTATTATTAATTTATTAATTTTCTTCTTATTATTCTTATTATAAGAATTAATAATAATAACAAAATTAATAATAATAAAAACTAATAAAAATAAGGAAACTAATAATAATAATAATAATAACAATAATAATCATAATAATCATAATTATAATCATAATCATAATAATAATTCAGACTATAATGGATGTTTTGATCTGTTTATTAGTTATTTTTTTGTTATCTTAAATTTATGTTTTTAAACTAAACATTGACATATATCATTATTATAAATTCTTAAGTGTATTCCTCATCTATGTTATTCCTAAGAATAATCATTTCATTTCTTATCTATTTCACAGGATAACAACCCTATTATTAATAGTAATGTCATATATCTGTGTGGCACGGATATTAACTTACTATAAAGTAACGTGTTCAATAAACTAATTTATTGATTTTATCAATAAATTTATTATTTATTATATTTTATTTATTTATAAAATACAGATTATAAATAACAATAAGAATTTTATTATCTTATTTACTAGTATTATTATATAATAAATAAAAATTTAATAAATTACTCAATCTATTATCAAATTAAACTAATAAATATATTATTAACAATATATATATATATATATATATATATATAAAATAAATTAAGCTCACAAAATTAGAATTTTTTAACACAAGTAATAACATGCAAATATGATAAATCAATATATTAATTTGTTCAACATATACTATTCCAATCACTTACGATATAATTAATCTCATGTGTTTCAAAACTGTAGTGATAAAACTTAATGAAAGAACTAGTTTTAAAATTTCAAAATGTATAAGGGTTTCTAGTAAGATTTTTAAAGTATAAGGAGTTTTAGTAGAATTGATAAATCTACAAGAGGGGCTATTATTATTATTATTATTATTATTATTATTAAATAATAGATAACATTTTACTATAAGATTTAATTTATGTTCATATTAATATAATAAATATATAATTAATTATTAATAATATATAACAAAATTAGTAAATTAACATCATATATTAATATTATCATATTTTTAATATATAAATATAATAAATAAATTTATTTTTTATTTTTTTGATTGCCCACGAGATGTTCTAGGAGGGCTCTAATTATGGGAAGACACTTTTAAATTATTCACATCCAGACTAATCCCTGCTCGAACGGGGTAGATCTCTTACGGAAGGCAAAGCTCTGATCCCAAGTTTTAAATGGCTACATACACGAGAGAGTTCGGACCCGCAACCTCATTTAAGCCAAGAAAATTCCTTCCCAACTCACCTAAACCTTAGGGTTAAATTAATTTATTCAACATATATCACCTGCGTAGTTTGCTAATCTTTAGTCAGTCTCTTAATTGCAACATTTTTAGTAACGCTGGAGTTCAAAACTCTCTTCCGTTAGATCGCCATGGTCACAAAAAAAAAAAAAAAAAAATCATTAAAGTGGCATCCAATAATAAATACTAACATTAGACGAACGATTTCGGTTCTCATTGTGTTTAAATACTAACATTAGGCGTTTCCGTTAACTGGTTTCCAGCAGGAAACCAACACTATAAATACCATACCGATAGTTTCGATACAGTAATGTATCAATAGATATCATTTCAAACAAATTTAAAATTTATAAAATAAGTTTTGAATTATTTTAAAATTACAAAATAACATATAATTTATAATTTTACATCCATCATGTCTCCCAAAATCATAATAATAAAAATTTGAAATAACAACAGTCTATCTATTTTTATTAATATTACTTTTCACATATTTCAAATATAAATAATAACCACAATTATGTGAAAAATCATTTAATCATCAAACAAATATAAAATTAAGTATAAAACTAAGTACTAAAATATTATAATTTCATCATATAATAAATAATAGTTATATCAAAACATTAAATAAAAAATAAATATCCATAGCTCTCTGAGCATCATGCTTAAGAAACAACTAAGTAGACGTGAAACTTGAAACAAAAATATTTATAAGTATATTTATATTATATATATAGAATATAACATATACATAAAATATCAATAAAATTTAAAGAAGAAAATAAATGAAAATTTTGAACTTTATTCAATTGAATATTTTAATTCTCATTTAGTACAAAATTCTCATCATTGGAATTTTTTATTAATTAGAATTTCTAGTTATCTTGGCAAAAATTTGATATATTTATTTTCATCATCATTATCATCATCGTTCAAATTCATTACATTAAATAACATATCAATACTTTCTCATCCAAGATTATCTTCCACGTTACTCTCTTCTATAAAACTTCGTTCTTAAAAAACTCAACCTACCAAAAGATCAATATAGTCAAGGCAAATTGGATCTACAGAACTACTTATTATATTAAGAGTTCTGATAAACAAATAACATCAAATTATTAAGAAATTATATCTAACTTAATAATGATAATAACATATCTTTCTCGAAACTTTAAATTACATCAAACAAAGACCAAGTCGTTCAATATTTTGTGTTCCAATCTATTAATTTTCTTGAAATAAATTTAAGTGTGATTTGATTCTTTTCACACCATGTTATACTCACACATTAACCTAAAACTCGAATTGCAAACTTTGCAATTTCAAAACATTACTTCTAAATTAGTCCTACCAAGCAACTGTTAGATAAAAAAAGTAACATTATAAATAAAATAAAGTAATGATTAACATAATTGAAAAATATATATATGGATTAAGTTTGTGTCTTTGACAGACAACAATAGGTATCCCAAAATTACCATAAGCATCCTTATAAATATCAATTTGTGAACTTAAGAGATCTTGCATCATCTCATGGGCAACAATAGTTAATAATATTTTCCTATAAACTTAAGTTTTCTTTGCAAAATTTGGTCTGAAATAAACATTAGGATTAAAAAATACCCTAACTATAAGCAACAAAGAGTAAAGTTGTCTTTTTCATCTCTAAATAGGCCTTTATTGCTCCTTTCTCCCTTTCTATGGCATTATAAAATAACTCATTGTTGCTTTCTTATCACTATCAGTTAGACAAAGTACCCTCATCAAAGGCTCACAAACTTGAATGACAATTTGACGTTGAGACCAAAGTTTATCATCTTCAAGTATAATTATAGAAACTTTCAATATAACATTGGACCTAACATGTTGAGATGTAACTCATTATCATTTGCAAACATTTACCTCAACCCCTTTTTTATCAAAATAAAGAACTGAAGTGGACATAAATTAGTTGCAAATCTTGTAATAATAAGACAACACAAATATCTACCATTTGCAAAATTCTTTATAATTAAATTTAGGAGCTATGTACAATTGTAGATGAGATTTGGCCAAGTTTTTTGCTTTCTGTACGGTCTCATCAATAATAGAAAAATATATAACATCTCTTACATTTTTCAACATTAGGTTAATGTAATATGCAGCACAAGAAGTCCAATAAAAAGAATTATACCTGCTTTGTAATCTTCTTCCAACTACTTTATAAACAAAATCATTGTTAGTATGAACTTCACAATATTCTCCAGCCTAGATTCATTCAGAACTTCATTAAATATCTAAAATAGATTATCAGCATTCCTAATAAGGTCAAATGAATCAATAGACCTTAAAAATATTGTCCCTAAAAGTAGCCCTTGTCATTCTTCTTTCATCTATATAACTTTTTATTTCATAAACATAGCTACTCAAAAATTTACCTCTTTAGTTATCAATTTAAGGAGCTTCCTGGACCATATGAGGTAATGACATTTACCATAGGCTAATAGAAATAATATTAGGCAACATTGAATGATATACCTAAATCATATAGCCATTTAGTCATTGCTATGTCTACATTATGAGTCGTTTCTTTAGATTGTAAGGAATTAATTGAAAGCTGAGCTCTAGAAGTTTTTTCAGGATGCAAAAAAATTAGACACTTCTCTTCTTTTTTCCTAAAATTAAGTGCAACATTCATTTTTTATTAGGTATGAATACTACCACCTTTAACATCTCCACTATCATCCTTACAATCAACAAAAGAATTTCCACTACCTATTTTGTAATTCAATATTTGCCTTCTATTTTTCTCGTAAGCAAAGTCTCCATTTGCTATTTCGTATTATAACTCACTTTTTACAAGACTCCATATCACTTTTGATTCCAACTAAATGCTTCTTTAATTTGTTGATTCCTCCACCTTTCAAATACTTATTACAATATAAACAAATGATATGGTTCTTTATTCTAAGAACCAATTCGATATGAGCCTAATCTAGATCACTGAATCTTCCTAAAGTGCCTGAATAATTGCGAGTACTTGAATTTCCTTCCATTAATCTATAAAAATAAATGAAGACATATATCAAAACTTAACTTAATAAATTCATACCAAACTAAACTTGCATAAAAAAAAGAAGAAATAGATCAATAATAGTTTCTCAATAACTTATGTTTCTTTCTAAACTCAAACATCAAATATATACATTAATTGCTACACTTTGTCAATTAAAACTCATTTTATATGGTTAAATTATTCAAACATAAGATCACAACTATAAACTATTTTGTATAATTATATAATTTAAAAATAAACTCACAACTATAACCTCTTTTGTATGATTATATAATTCAATCATAAACTCACAAGTAATAACTATAACTCATTCTGTGATACTACATAATTCAACTATAAATTTACATCTATAATTTAACTTTTGTAATAACATAATTCAAGCATAAAATTACAAATATAACTCATTTTGTGTGGTTATATTGTTGGACCCTGGAAAATTTTTCTTTAAAGTAAGCATGATTTAAAATAATTTTGAAGTTTTGATAGATTTAATATTGGAACTATAATTATGTCAAGATTAGTAGGATTTGTTGAATGGATAAGTGGAATTAAAGTGTTGATGTAATAAGGATGTTCAAGGACATTTTTGGGAAATCACTTAAGCATAAAAAAACATAAGCTTATAAGGAAGGATAAGATGGACTTTTTGGGCTCATTAAGGGTAGAAATAGAAAAAGAATGTGTTGTTTTGCTTGTTAAGAGGAGAAAAAACGTGAATTGAAGAGGGAGAAGAGAGAAAACGAAATTAAGAGAGAGAAGAGAGAGGTTTCGGTGAAAGAAGGAAAGAAGAGAAATCAAGCTTGTTAAGGTAGGTTAACCATCTTTTCTTCTTGTTTTATTAAAGGAATGAGTTGTGTTGTGCAAGAAGGAGTTAGATAGGAAAAAGGGTTAGTTTAGAGAATGGGAACGTTTGTGTTGGAAGAAGATGGATTAGGAGAACCCAATTGATTTTAAGGTTTTAAACTAGGTCTTGGGTTTTCTAACCTAGATGGGTTATGAGTAGGTTAGATTTGAGTTCAATTTGTGTTTGCTGAAATTGTGTGATTTTTGAAGTTGTTAAATTTTATTGGAATATTGTTTTGAATGGAACCTTGGTTATTGTAGGGAACTAAGGAAATCTTACCCAAGAGCAAGGAGAAAGGCAAGTTTGACTTGGTTTTCGCAAGCTAAGTAGGTGAGTAATGTATTTATAATTATAGTGTAATTAGGTAAATTCTTGCCTATGTATGTATATGTTATTTTCACTTGGATTTGATTTGCAAGAAATTGAAATCATTGTGAATGTTTGGAAATGCATAGTGATTATGTTATTCCTTGAAAAAGATTAATAAAATTTTGAGCTAGATAAAAAGAAGATAAGCATGAAAGTTTAAGCGGTTGATAAAATAGTTTTGAGCATGATTATGTGCTTTTGTTTGGGTAAGAGAGGAACTCGTTTCGTTAGTCACGTGCACATTGACCCATAGCCTTCTCCCGGCTGTCCGTTTAAGGCCACGAGATCCTAAGAATTCGGACTTATTTTGTTCACAGAGCAAACTTAGGTTTCTCTATTTCATTCCACGAAACTCTCGAGTCATTTATTTGTGCATTTTATAATTAAATTGCTAAGTATGAATCATTTTGAGTGTTATATGTTATGAATTTTGAGCTAAATTAACGAATGCTTAAATTGCTATATATATACATGTACATATCTTTGACTTTGGTCAATTGCCAATGATTATAAATATAGTAGCCACTGAGCTGTGTAGCTCAACCCACTATTCCCTCCTCAGGTACAAAACAAGAAGGTTAGCAATCCTTACAAGGCATTAGAAACTCCAAAAAATTAGAAACTTTTGTAACTAAGTTAGTTCAATCACTTTTGGTCAGCTTCATAAGCATGTTAAAACATTGAGCATCTTATGCTTGTTGTATTTGTGTTAAGCTTTTATTTATAATGTTAATATGTAATTAAAGTGATGTATGAGCTTTTATTGATTTGGTAAAAGAGTTAGAAATGAAAAGTTCCTCAGGTGTACGTGCATGTTTCTTTTGTAGTTGTTCATTTCAAAATCCAAGTCTTTTCTAGGTGTAAAAATCGTGTACCGATTTCGGGGGAAAATATGGACTCGATTAAGGCAAAATTAGTTAAAATTGTCTTCTGGAAAGTTGTAGCTTATCCTTCTAGCTTTCCAACGATATATATTACAAAATTTTTCAACTTCTAGGCTGAAAGTTATGGTCCTTATAAGGGAAGATGTATTTTCTGCTTTTCCCCTTCTCTTGTGTTTTGTTCCTTCTATATTTTGCTTCTTTTGTGATGACGTGTCTTCTATGATGACGTGTCTTCTATGATGATGTGTTGTCTATGATGAAGTGTCGTCTATGTTTTGCTTCTTCTATAATGACGTGCCTTCTGTGATGACGTGTCGTCTATGATGATATGTCATCTGTGATGACGTGTCGTCTATGTTTTGCTTCATCTATGATGGCGTGTCGTCTATGATGACGTGTCATCTATCTTTTGCTATCTTCTATTTTTTGCTCCATTTTTTACCCTTCAGATGATAGAATCTATCTTCAAGGTCTTATGAAAGTTGTAGATCTTGAAGTCTTCTTTCGAACCATATAAAGAACACCTTAATATGAAATTTATAGGGAAAGTTATAGCAATTTTCCAATTTGTCTGCCTTTTTCCATTAGTTTGTTTTTTCTTTTGGCTTCGTCTGTACCTATTTTTTACTTCATTTTTAACCCTTAAGAAGATAGAATCTATCTTTGAAGTCTTCTAGAAAGTTGTAGATCTTGAAGTTCTATTTCTAACCATGTAAATAAAACCTTAATCCGATATCTGTAGGGAAAGTTATATCAATTTTTCTAATTCATCTGCCTTTTTCCATTAGTCTACTTTTTTTCCTTTGGCTTCGCCTGTACCTATATTCTGCTTCATTTTTGACACTTCAGAAGATAGAATCTGTCTTTGAAGTCTTCATGAAAGTTGTAGATCTTGAAGTTTTCTTTCAGTTCATCTAAAGAACACCTCAATCCAAGTTCTTTAGAGGAAGTTTTACTAAATGTCTCGAAATAGGTTTAGTATAGTAAGGGCAAGTACTGCTTCCGTGTTTGATTTCGAATGCTGGGCTCTGGAAGCGAAGTCCAGCATTGTTTGGCATCAGAGCTTAGGTTTTTTTCCTAGGCTTAGAATGCATAATAGGATGAAGTGTTATGTTATGTAGTCATTGGTTGCATTGTAAATTGATTGAATTGCATTAAATGACATGCATGTCATGCATGCATGTAGGAGTTAAGACTAAAATGAAATGTAATCTAATAGTTAGTGATTGCATTGATGGAGTAAGATGCCACCTCATAGGAGGACACGAGAAGTATTGCAAGGATTGATTGCACCTGACTCTCCACCAAGGGAGAAGAGTGCTGATGAGTCTGTAGCCCCAGTGAACGCTGAGGCTTCTATAGGGCCCAATAGTGAGCCCATTCAGTCGGAGTCATAGGATTCTCCTATTCTGCAGGAGTAAGTGCCTGCTCCATTGGATCCAAGGATGTTTCAGGCATTTGCTCAGGTCATGGGCCAGATGCCACAATCTTCTGCTCTGGCCTCAGTCAAGAAAGGGAAACAGTTTGACAAGCTCATGAAGTATGGGGCAGTGGATTTCTATAGGACAACATATCCAAAAGAAACTGAGACTTGGTTGAGGAAGACCGAGAGGATACTAGATCAGATGGATTGTGAGGATGATGAGAAAGTGGTATACGTTGCAAGCCTGCTACAAGGAGATGCTCTGCATTGGTGGGAGAGTGTGCTAGGGAGCCAGATAAGATCACCACTGCTAGCATGGAAGGACTTCTTAATTGCTTACAAGAAGAAATATCTATCTGAGATGTACATTCAGCAGAAACAAAGGGATTTCTTGGTTCTCACTCAGAGGGAAATGACGGTGAGTGAGTATGAGCGCCAGTTTACACAGCTATCCCAATATGCAGCAGAGATGATGACGAGTGAGGCGGCTAAGTGCCGTAGGTTCGAATCAGGGTTACATCTAGCTATTAGGGAGAAAGTGATGGTATATAATTTTTGTTATTTTCAGCAACTGGTCGAAGCGGCTTTGAGAGTTGAGAACATTGAGAACATTAAGAATGCTATAAGTAAAAAGAGAAAGGGGAGATATCAGTTCAAGAGGGGAGGTGGTACTTCTATGTTTAAAAGGAGTGCCAGGACCTTCCCTGTGTAGTTTGAGGAGAGGAGCAGTGGGGCGAGCAAGTCCAAATCAATGAGAACTTTTACTATTCTCATTAAGCCTCTAAAGCGGGAGGTAACAGAAAAGGAGATGGGGATAAGCCACCCATTTCCAAATGTGAGCACTGCGGAAGGTTTCATAGAGGGGAATGTTACCAATTTATAGGAGCGTGCTTCAACTGTGGAGAGAAAGGGCATATGGCAAGAGAGCGTCATAAGTATACAAGAAGAGAGGGAACATAGATGCAAGTTTTGAAGAGAACTGAAGCAGTGGGGCACAAGACTGCAACTGAAGTAGGAAGCTTTGATGTAGTAAGGAGAGTGAATCCTCCAGGAAGATCAAGGGGGCAAGAACTAGCTAGAGTGTTTGTAATGACAAGGGAGGATGCAAAGACCGCTCCAGAAGTTGTGACTAGTATGATTAAATTATTTGATGATGATGTGATTATTTTGATTGATCCGGGTTTTACCCACTCCTTTGTTTCATTGGGTATAATTGTGTATGGTAAAGATTTGATCCCCTTAGATACTCCTTTAATGGTGAGTACTCCAATTGGCCAGTATATTATGATTAGTCAAGTTTATAGAGATTGTGAGATACATATTAGTGTGAGACACTTAGTGGTGGATTTAATGCCATTGAAGATGGGAGGATTAGATGTGAATTTAGGTATGGATGCCTCAGATAAGTATAATGCCAACTTAGATTGCAAACAGAAAACAGTGGAGTTCAAGTTGGATGATGGAAGAAAGGTGATGTTTATAGGGGATAGGAAATTTAGCTCATCGAAAATTGTTTCGGCTTTGATGGCAGAGAAAATGATGAGGAAAGGGTGTGAAGCCTTTTTGGACTATGTGGTAGACACGTGGGCAGATAGAGGGAAGTTAGAAGATATGTCAGTGGTTAGGGAATTCTAAGATATCTTTTCCGAGGAGTTACCAGGACTACCGCCACCTAGGAAAATTGAATTTTCCATTGAGCTTCTTCCAGGCACAACACCAATTTCAATCCACCTTATAGAATGACTCAAGCAGAATTGAAGGAGCTTAAGGAACAATTGGAAGATTTGTTGGAGAAAGGTTATATTAGACCGAGCTCTTCACCTTGGTAAGCTTCGGTTCTTTTTGTGAAGAAGAAAGACAAATCCTTGAGAATATGTCTGGATTATAGGAAGCTTAACCATGTCATCATTAAGAACATATATTCGCTCGGACGCATAGATGATTTGTTTGATCAGTTACAAGGGACAAGGGTCTTTTCTAAGATAAATTTGAGATTGGGTTACCACCAGTTGAGGATAAAGGAGTCAGATGTGTCAAAGACTACTTTTAGAATACGATACGACCATTTTGAGTTCTTGGTCATGCCTTATGGGTTGACAAATGCACCTGCAACTTTCATGGATTTGATGAATATGAGCATTTAGACCCTTCTTAGACCAATTTGTCATTATCTTTATTGATGATATTTTGGTCTATTCTAAGAGTGATAAGGAACATGAGGAACACTTAAGAATTTTTTTGGAGACATTGAGAAAGAATGAGTTGTATGCCAAATTTGACAAATGTGAATTTTGACTAAAGGAGATGACATTTCTTGGACATGTGATTTCAGAGCAAGGAGTTCATGTGAATCCAAGGAAGATAGAAGCAGCTATGATATGAGAAGCACATAAGAATGTAGCTAAAGTGAGAAGTTTCTTGGGATTAGCCGGGTATTATAGAAGGTTTGTGGAGAGCTTTTCTATAATAGCAGCTCCATTGAGTAATGGCAGACTAATTTTGAGGAATTGAAGAACAGGTTTACAACTGCACCTGTTTTGACTTTGTCTTAAGGTAGTGACGGATATACAGTGTATAGTGATGCCTCAAGGAAGGGATTAGGTTGTGTGTTGATGCAAGGTGTTAAAGTGATTGCTTATGCTTCTAGGCAATTAAAGTCTTATGAGATGAATTATCCTACGCATGATTTGCAGTTAGTGGCCATAATTTTTACATTGAAAATTTGGAGACATTACTTGTATAGAGTCACCACCAGGGTATTTATAGACCATAAGAGTCTTAAATATCTGATGAGACGAAAGGAGTTAAATTTGAGACAAAGAAGGTGGTTAGAACTATTGAAAGATTATGATTTAATGATAGACTACCATCTAGGGAAAGCTAATATAGTAACAGATGCACTAAGTAGGAAGTCCACTATAGCACATGTGGAGACAATATACCTTCCTTTGTTGACGGAATTAGCCAAACTTAAAGTGACAATGAGACAAACCGAATCTGGTTGTATACTAGCTAGTTTTAGAGTAAGGCCAGTATTAAATGAGAAGATTAAGAAATTGCAGGAACAAGATGAGTATTTGAGTAGGCTTCGAGAAGAGCTTAAAAGTGGTAAACTTTTTGAAACAGAGATAAGAGAAGATGGATTGATGGTGGTAGGTAACAGATTGTGTATTCCAGATATTTTAGAGATGAAAGAAGAAATTCTAGATGAGGCACAAAATGCATCTTATGCTATGTACCCAGGAAGTATGAGAATGTATAAAGATTTGAAAGAGCATTTCTGATGCAAAGGAATGAAGAAAGAAGTGGCAGAATGTTGGATCCCGAACTTTTCTTGAAAATTAGAAATTATAAAATGAAATTAAATGAGGAAATATGTCATGATTCTTTGTAATGAATGAAAAGCATAAATGAATTTATGAGCATTTGATGAAATGAAAGAAAATTGGGTTTCCTTGTGTTTGCATATGTTTGATAAAAAGATGAGGTATTGTGTATTGTGTTTGGATGTGAATAATTGAAGTGTTATACAGGTGCTGAAAAAATAGGATGAAGATTGAAGAATTTGGCTAGTGTAAATTCTTAGAGTTAGAATTTGACAAAAAGGCCTTCTTAAAGATTTTAGTTTAGGTTTTGATCTTTTCATTGATGTGTTACATGTTATTTTTTAGTGTGAAAATTGGAAGATATGAAATTTGGAAGATTGGGTATTGTTTAGGTGATGTTTTTAACAAGGCAGAAACTTTGATTGAAAAATTGACCTAGTTAGAGATTGAAATTGCTTTGAAGTTCTTCATGAAAGTTTTAGATTATGTTTTGATCTTTCCATATATGTAAATTATGGAATTTTTGGAACCTGGAATAAGAAGTTATGATTTTTACAAGTTGCTGTTACTGTTTGGAAAGAGTATTAGTGGACAGGAACTTTGAAGTAATTTTTGACTCCCTTAGAGGCCCAATTGATTTTTCTGTCCTTCATGAAAGTTGTAGGTTGCTTTTTGATCTTTTTATTGATATAAAATATAACATGTTTGGACCTTGGAGCTGAAAGATAGAAATTTTCAAAGTTGAGTTACTGTTTTGGGAGACATTAAATAGGGCAGTAACTTTGATTGAAAATTTGAGCACTTTAGAGGTTGAATTGGTTTTTAAGTTCTAAATGGAAGTTGTAGAGCTTCCTTTGAGCTTTCTATTGATAACAAATTTGTCAAATTTGAATTTTGGAATCAAGAGTT
>JANJEY010000006.1:40995937-41008074 GCA_024703695.1 Erythroxylum cataractarum
GCAAACTCACCCAAAATTGCAAATTATTTTTCAGGACCGAGAGAGTAGACTCCTAGCTCCAGAGAGACTTTTCCTGCCGTGTAGATCGTGTTGGCAAGAGAAGTCATGGCTCACAGGTCGGTCAGATGGCATTTTTTAGGGATGACCTAGTTAGGCTTTTTGTAGTAGATTTCTTTTGGAGTAATGTACAGACAGTGAAAAACTGACAGTTATGTAAATTACTGCTTTTGATGATATGAAATGAGAAAATTTTATGGTTTCAAAAATTAGTGATTTTCAGTATTGATGCTTTATGATTTGATGCCATGTGAGGTACATTAGTGATTGTTCGTAGTTCACTCTTATCGTAGAATATGTAAGGGGGTGCTACAATAGTTACCAAAAATCGAAATTGGTGCTTATCTACGCATCCAAATGGGTCACATCAATTTCTGAAAATCCTTGACCAGCTTATGCATGTGTCTACTAATTCTCAACTTACCAATTCATTGAATGATGATTATGGACTTACCAGGTTTGGGAGCTACAGAGAGTCTAGGAAAACAAGATACTGCATTCAATGAAGAAAACAGTAGTTTTATTGTCCTAGCCAAAACGTAAAACATGCAGAACAAACATGTAAACGTAAAATACATAGAACAAAACACGCCACCAGACCAAGCCAAAGCGACGCAGTTAAAGGAAAGCCAAAATGAATAAAACACACAACAGAGGAAAAAAATGCACAAGAATAAAACACGTCACAATAGTGTTAATTGGATTCGTGACTGAAAGATACAATCTAAAATAAACGCAGAAGAATAAAACACGCACCTGTGATAGGTTTGCAAAGCAGAAGATTCTCTTGAGAAGATGGCTATGTCCCTTACGAAGTGGGTACGTCTCTTGAGAAGTCAATGGATTTGCAAAAAGAACGTAAAGAGTTAGAAAGCAAAAGACGGAAGTTGAAAGAAGAAAAAATGTTATAAACGTAAATGATGAAAAAAAAAAGTCTACTCAAAAAAGCTTTTTCTATTTAAAAAATACTTTTAAATTTTACATCCAAGCATTGATATTTTTTTAAATAACTCTCTGAAGCAATAGTATAGAATAAAGTAAATATGCGGTTGAATTAAAACGTGGGCATTTGTGGTGCGTAGCAAATCCAGTGCAGTCCGGTCTTCATTTCCAATATTATTCCAACAAATGCAATGGGATGCTGTGGCGACAAAGGCGAAGAGGACGATCCGCTTCCGATCCTTATGCCGCACCTTGACCTCAATAATAATGATAATATTGATACTGATGCAACATCTACAACAACGATCTGTCCCATGAATTCTCGCGTGTCGGTCCTCACGTGTCACGATATTCTCCGCCTCATCTTCCTGAATCTGCCAGTGTCTGATTTGGCGCGAGCAAGCTGCGTGAGTAGGGCGTGGAAAGCTGTTGCATCCGACTCCGAGCTTGTGCGAGCCGCTTTCACGGCTCCCTGGAAGCTCAAGGCGGTCGTAGGGAAGCCTGTTTCTGCGAGTTTCTGGAGAGATAATGGAATTTCCAAGTTTGCTCTCTCTCACAACATTCTTAGAACTGACACGGTTGCCAGTCTCGCCGTTAAGTATTCGGTTCAGGTATTAGTTATTATTTTGGTGGATTATTGGAGATTTGCCATCCATTCAAAATTTCTTGGAAAATTAGAAGGGGTTTGTAAGATGATTGGGTTAGATGGCTGATTGAAAGACGAAATGTTTCTTTTGTTGTTGTTTTGGAGAGTAAAGATGGGAATTGGAAATTTAGGTTTTCTTTCAATTGAAAGTTCTCACGCGAGGCTTCAAAGATTTAATTCTGTAAGCTGGTTTTGACTGTGTTGTTAGTGATAATATTGTCATGAATGAGATTTTGAAAACTTAGGAGAAGAAGACGTTCTCTTTTTCTACTAAATTGAGACTAATTTGAAAGAGTGAAACTAGGATGCACTTTGATGTGATGCTTATCAACAATACAAACTAGCATTTCCTTTGCTTGCAACAAAGACATAACAAGATTTCATGAAGTAAGCAGAAAGCACTGGGACTTGACCACTGATTTAGGAGGGAAATGATCTTATTAGATTAATAGTTGAATGGCTTTCAGCCAAATGGTGAGCAAGGGTTAGGGTTGATATGTTTTCTGCCAGGTTCCAGCCCATAGAACTTTTAGATTTGCCGATTTATCTTTTTAAATTACTTAAAAGAAAATGAATGAAAACAAAGAACAAAAAATCATCACCTGAAACACAAAATTCCAAAACCTATTTGTAATATATTCCTTTATAAGTGCTTTGCATCCACTTGTAATCTTGTTGATTTTGTCTTTTGTCTATGTGTGGTAAGAGTTTTTCTAATATTAATTTTTAGAGTCTCTGCTGTTAGAAGAGGTGGTTTTGGATAGTATTGTTATAAGAGGAAAGTTATAGTATGATCTTATATACTTCTCTTCATCTATCCGGTATTGCAATTTGCTTATGGTTTGCAGGTCTTAGAAAACAAACTTTCCCTTTGTTTATGTTGCTAGATCTATGGAAAGCTTTCAGATGTCGATTCATATAAGCTTTAAACTTATGATCATGTAAATAAAATTTGTTTCTTGCTTCTGTAGGTTATGGACATAAGACGGTTGAATAACATGATGAGTGACCATGGAATATACTCAAGAGAGAGGTTACTGATCCCTATTAACAATCCAGCTGCTCTCATAAATGGAACATGCTACATAGAATTTGATACCTATGCGAAAAGGGAAGTGGCAGTGCTTTATCTAGAAGGTGAGCCTGATAGACAACTTAACTATTTGTCAAGTAAAGTGTGCTCTGGCCAAGGAAAGAGAAGGATTATTGAATCTTTAAGGAGAAGTATGCAAGTTGATGATGGAACCGCTCAATACTACTTGTCTATTTCAAATGGTGACCCAAGGGCTGCGCTCACTGAATTCTCCGAAGACCTAAGGTGGGAGAGGAAGGCAGGAGTGTCCTAAATATGAATGTTTTAGTGGTTAATAATTAATCTACTATGTCGGTTTCCATTCAGAGAAAGCAAGAGACCTCAGGTGGGAGAGGCAGGAGTGTCCTATATGAATGTTCTTAGTGGTTAATAATGTGATTTTGGTTTTGGATATCCTGATCATCCTACCGAACACGCTCTTGCAAATCTGGTGCAGAGAAAGCAAGAGACCTCAGGTGGGAGAGGCAGGCAAGAGTGTCCTAAGTATGAATGTTCTTAGTAGTTAATAATGTGATTTTGGTTTTGGATATCCTGATCGTCCTACCGAACATGCTCTTGCAAATCTGGTGCAGAGAAAACAAGAGACCTCAGGTGGGAGAGGCAGGCAGGAGTGCCCAGAGTATGAATGCTCTTAGTGGTTAATAATGTGATTTTGGTTTTGGATATCCTGATCATCCTACCGAACATGCTCTTCCAAATCTAGTGCAGAGAAAGCTAGATGTAGATATTAACCTTGTGATTGGAATATGGAAATCTGTCAACCCCTGTAGCAGAAGTTATCTATCACTTGTCATGGTACACCAAAGTACATAACTTTGTTTCCGTTTGCTTTGGAATACAAGAGCTGTTTCATTAACCGCGAAATTCCGGGAAGAGTAATCTAAATTTGAGTGGAATTGTGATTTACTTTTTGAGTTTCGATGATTTTTCACCCATGAGACGTGAAACTGTTTGCGGTGATGGTTGAGTTAACTAGGAACAGGTGATGAAACAGATATTTGTTTGAATCTGATGACCGAATTGGATTGCAGCCTCCTGAAGGTTAAAAAGTTTTTCAACAAGTATAACTTATAACCATAATTTGTGGCTTTATTCAATGTTTTAAAAAGCTAAAGTACACTTAACCCTCCAGATGTTTTATCCTTTTGTACATTATGTCGCATTTATTTTAAAAATGAACTTATTACCTCCGTGAATAAGACTTTATATTATGATGATATCATCACAATTATTCGTGTTGCATTTTTTTTGGGATAAAAATACCCTTTTTAATCTTGTTGAATAAAATACATTAAGTTTTTATAGAGGGATCGACTATGCCCCTTTACAAATTCTCAAAAGTTATATAAATATTTTCATGCTAGCCATTAAGTGAATATGCATGAATAAGAGTTGTATATGAATGTGAAGTGGATCTTATAGCCACTTTCTTCATTGTCAATAAATATTATTGTAAAGTGATAGTTCTATTAACCATTGACATGTAATGAAACAAGATGTCAAGAGCTTGAAAATGCTTAAAGTATTTCTACCTTATTCATAATAAAATTTGTTCCATATAAACTACTAGAAGCTATTTCATAAATAGGTACAGGTAAGAGAAAAAAGCCATTAAAATAACACCAAGAATACTCTTTAAAATTTATATATAACACAACTTAAGAATATAAGTGATTAAAGAGGAATTGAAGGGAATGCAAAGTTTTATGGTTGAATAAAAGTAGGATGAAATTATATTCATGTTATGTGAAGCAAAAACTAAAGAAAGGTTTACATTAAGCTTTGGATAACAGGTAAGAATAGATTTCAACTTGTCAATCTTGTACATTGAAAAGGAAATAGGTAGTTAAACATATTTTAAACTTTGAACTACAGGTGGACTGAAATTGGAATAATTTGAAACTTTACATTCATTTCATCACTAAGCTTAAGAAGTTTCTTTCATAGAACCTGCTTACTTGTTAGTAAATTATCTTCTTATTCCTCATTCCTTGTATCTCTAAACCACCGCTTTGTTCTGTTGTACCATTGATATTTAGAAAAGAAATTAAACATGTCGTTAGCTTGATTAGAGAAAAGAGTCTGGATTCAATTTCCTTTATACCTAATATATAGTCCAAATAATATAAAAATAATGTGCAAAACTAAAGTTTCCTATTGATAAAATTTTAGAAATTCCCTACCTTAATCACTAAATTTCCTAGATTACACAATAACCAAGAAAGCACACAATAAAAAGAGTAAAGAGAAAGAAACAAAAACACGAAAGATAGAAAAGCTTGGATCCATTATGGATAGAGAGAAGATATAAAAACAACTCAATAACATAGTATAAAAAGGTCTCGAAAGAAGAAGAGCATCAATTAGATCTCCTAACTCGTTCAACATTTCTTTTAAAAGATTCAATAAGTTTTCATCTTAATCGATGAGTTTTATATTTAGAAAGAAGAAGGCCATCTTTAAACTAATATTTATTGTTAAAGGGAGCATTAAGTATCTACAAGCAAAGAACAATACTCGACAACTATGTATGATTTAATTGCACGTAGGCCTTTCCTAACTCGGCAGATTGATTGTCTTGATAGTATCTCATAACGGTGACCAATGTGTCAAGGAATCGTCACTTCTCCGCTTCCAAAGCCTTTACAATAATAAGAAGAAAATTCATTCGACAAAATGGTATCGTCTAGGATCTGACACCTTGATTTTCCAATGCCCATCAGGCAAGCCAACATTCTTAGCTATTCTTCTCCATTTCCTTATCCTAGCATCCAATTGCTTCGTCAACCCACAATATCCATGCAATTCCTTTGGCATGGCCTTGTAGACCTGCCACCACTTCTTGTGGGCTGAATCACTAGCAAATTGATGTCTTGCCACCATATCCCAGTTACAGTCATAGTCCTTGTAACACATCCATGGTTTCAAACCTAGAAAGTGTAAAGTGTAAAGATTGTCTGGAATTTGACGACTTCTGCTAGAGAAAACCTTGAGAAAATTCACCTTCTTAGGCAACCTATGCCACCATGTAAAAAATTCGTTGAGGAAACCTTGATCACCATCATTATATGAAGCTAATTTGGAGGTCTTCTTTATCAAATCTTCGAAAGTACAACTTGAAGGCTCAATAACCATAAATCCTGAGTTGAACAATACCTTTTCATTTGGAGACGCTGATAATTGTGGATAAAAAAAGAACTTATCAATGTTCTTAAGGACCAAAAGGTCTGCATCAACAAATATAACCTTTTCATATTCGATCAATTGCCAAACCCTAAGCTTGCTATAGTTCCATTCGTTGTAAGACCCTTTTTTAGCAAATGGACTGCGAATAGGTTCAATTTGCCTTGTTTTCCATCCTGCTTTTTTGAGACCTTTGAGCGACTTAGGACTCAAGGAGGAGTCATGAAGTAGGACTAGATCATGTGTTGAGTTGCTTTGTAATATGCTCTGAGCCAAAGCAATTGCTCCGCATACATAAGCTTCTGAGGAATGCAGGAGTGTTGCATAAGCAAATTTGGCAGACAGAGGTCCATTTCCAAATATGTAACCTTCTTGACCTGCATATATTAAATAATCATCAGTGGAGTAGAAAGAAGGTCAGAGGCTTCGATCAAGTCTTGTTAAGGTTCTTATTACTTTTAGAGACAAAGAATAAGCAATGATATATAATAATTGGTACACAGTTATCCTATTGGGCCGAGGTAATGAGATAAGATGTTTAAATTTTTCTCCATCAAAGTGTTAATTTTCACATTGTTATTAACATAATAGAATTCAACTGAATAGACTTGGTAACGCAACTATGCAATTTTTTTACTAAAAAATGGAAATTCATTTATTAAAAAATGGAAATTCATTTAGTAGACCTAATTATAATGAAAATACCTATTAACTGTAAAATCAAATTGCTTCTCTAATTTGCTACAATCATAAATTACCATTCTTTACATTCTAAAGAACTCCCAAATTATCATTATATATTTTGAGAAGTTAGCCATTAGTTAACAACTGAGAAAATGAGTGGGAGAAAAGATATTGTTTTTAGTTGATAGAAAAGTTATGTACAGGCCTATATTTTGTATAATTAGTGTCCATGGACACTAATTATACATTGATTTTATCCTGAAGTTATGCCTAAAAATATTTGATAGTTAATTGAATTACTTATGTTTATAGGATGTGATTGATTCTTGTTAACTAATTCTTCCTTTGATTGAGTTAAAGACAAGGTTGTCCTAATATGCCCCCACAAGATGGAGAATACACCAATCTTAGATCATAAGTCAATGAATCAAGCATCAGTAAGTTGATCAAGAGTGTAAATAAGAGAAACTTGTAAGAGAAGGTGGGCAATTTGATCATAAAGGAAATAGGAGTTGATGGTCACACGTTGTATTTGGGAGTGCAGAACTAGGTTAGCACTGAGATAGGTAGTTCCAATATTTTCATAATGAATTGTTGGCATTTGAGCTAAAGCGATATCAAGTTATTGTAAAAGTGATCCAACCCTAGTCCTTTTAGAAGCAATAGTTGTAATAACATGATACTCAGCCTCAAGAGAGGATCGAGTAATAAATATTTTCTTTTTAGCACTCTATGAGATGATATTTCTGCCAAGGTAGACAAGATATACACTAGTGGAGCCACAATCTTTTGGATTTTCTACACAATAAGTTCCATAATATTCTCACAATGTTGTGCTAGAATTTTGGGAGAGAAATAAACTATGATGAATGTTTCTTTTCAAGTATCATATGACATGACAACAACCCAATGGAGCTGAAATGGAAAATGCATGAAATGAGATAACTTATTTACTACAAAACATATATCAATTTTGGTGAAAAATAAATATTATAAGGAACCAACAAAATTGAGGTATTCTATGGTTGTAACATATATCAAGTTTGGTGAAAAATAAATATTATAAAGCATCAACAACATTGCAGCATTCTATGGCTTTGATAGAAGGATGACCATCATTAATAGAGAGGGAGGTGGAAGTTGACATTGGTGTGACAATTCGTTTTACTCCAAGCATGTTGGTGTGGTCAAGAATGTCTAAATGTACTTTTATTGGTTAAAGGAACATACTAGTTTTGGTTGATATGACTTTTATACCCAAGAAATGATGCAAGTGTTTAGGATCTTTAGTGATAAGTCTAGAAGACAAAGAAGTGATAAACTTGAAAACAAAATTAGAGTTATTTCCATTGATGATAATATCACCAACATAGACTAACAAGTGCATCAATATTCCATGATGAGAGTAAATGAAGTGTGACGAGTCTAATTTAGAGTTGGTAAATCTGTGTTGAAGTAGAAAAGCGCTTAACTCACATTACCAAGCATGAGGTACCTACTTGAGGCCATAAATGGTTTTATTAGGTTTGCAGACAAAAGTAGGATTAGTAGAGCTAACAAAACTAGGTGACTGGGCCATGTACACCAATTCAAAAAGTTTCCATTGAAGGAAGGCATTATTTATGTCAATTTGATATAAAGGCAAGCATGTGTAAGAACCACTCTAACTGTTGTAGGCTTTACAATGGGACAAAAAGTATCACTATAGTCTAACCTAGGTTTTATATAACATCCTTTTGCTAAAGGTCTTTCTTTGTAACAATCGTCGGTACCATTTAAGTGACATTTTATACAGTATACCCATTTACATCTGACAATATTTTGAAAATAATAAGGTGGGATTAGTTCCCAAGTAGCATTTAAACTAAGGCATTAAACTCAACAAACATAGCAGCCTATAATTGTGAGTCCTTAACAACTTGATTGACATATATAGGTTTTAAAATAAGAGGAATGGGGTGATTAGTTGCTATAAAAATTTGTTTAGGTTTAAAGATGTGATCTTATCATCAGTTGACCATAAGGTGGGTGTGGATAAGAACTTATATTTCCAAAAGAGATAGTTCTTGATGGGTGATTGAGTAATGGTTAGATTGGGCAAGTTAACTAGTATAGAATAATAAGATGGTTCTTAATAAATGCGTTGAGTAATGGGTACCTATATTTTAAAAGGGATTTGGTGTTGGAAATTTAAAGGTGAAGAAGAATTAGAGGAGAAGGAAGGACTACTTGAATATGAGGGCAGAGGACTTGGAGTTTTTGGACTACATTCCTTAATATTTATAGTAAAAAAACCACATCTTGTGACAAGTGATTCATATGTAAAAATGCAGGATGGGATACAAACTAAAGGAGAGGAGATTGTTAAAGGAGGGGAAGTGGATTGCCACGAGGAAGATGTATTAGTGTCAACACGAGGACTGATTAAAATGAATGAGAAGTATAAGAATTAGGTTTCCCAAGAAATCACCTTAATTTTGAGAATAGCCTACAAAAATATACAGGGTAGATCAAGGATGGAGTTTGTGGGAGGTGTATGTTTAACACAAAGGTAACACAAGCAACCATATGTAGTTCGCTTGTCATTAAATAAGGCTTTAAATGGATAAATCATGTTAAGAAGTTAAGAAGTGCAATGGGTAACTGATTGATGGGATAAACTACAAGCTTAAAGGCATAGGACCTAAATAAGAGTAGTAAGGAGGTTTAATGTAATTTGCTTAGGCCATTTCAACAATATTTTGATGGTAGCACTCAGCATTACCGTTATGTTAGGATGTATATGGTGAATTCATGAAAAGTGTAATACTATGGGTAGAAAATAGGTTTTTTAGTGCTTGATATTCACCTCCTATATTAAAGTAAATAGACATAACTAGTTTGACAAAGTATTTTTCTATTAATGGTTTAAATTTTGAAAATAGTGAGAAGACATTATATTTTCTCTCGAGGGGATACAACCATATATATTTTGTATAACAGTCAATAAAGGTAATGCAGTAGTGATAGCCATCAATGGAAGAAATCGGGGAAGGAACCCAAACATCATTGTATAGTAACTTTAATTCTGAATTGCTTTCAATACTACAGACATTAAAATGTAATCAGTGCCTTTAATTACACTAACATGAATTACAAGAGAAATTAGAGTTTCTGGTGGAATTTATGGAGAAAATTTAAGATATAACTTGAGATATAAGAGGAAGGGTGTCCTAAGCAATAATGCCAATTAGATGGAGAAGAGTTAATGCCAACCATTGCTATAAGACTTATAGTAGACAAAGAATAACGTAGCTAGTAAACACCATCTTTAATTGATCTTTAAAGAAGTTATGCCCCCATGCAAAGTTCCTTCACAACAAAATGTTAAGAAAAAAAGTTCAATGGATGTGTCATTGGTAAAAAAAAATTTTGAAATGGAGATTAAGTTCTTTTGCATTGCTAGAACACAAAGAATATTATGTAAAGAAAAATAACAAGAGTATGTAAGATTGGTTGAACTTATGTGAGCTTGGCAAACCTGTGCCATCTCTAATAATTTTATCGATTCCACCATAGTTACAATAAATAGATTGATTTTATAATTTGAGGTAACTTGATGTAAGGCTATTGAATCAATAATCTAACCTTGATTATTCAGAGATAAAATAGTAGTGTAGTTTTCCATTGGTTTATGAGATTGATTGCCATAGTTTTTGATGCAATTTTTAGTTGTATGACTTGTTTAATTATATAGTTGATAGAGGACTTTGTTGAAGTATTGATTACAGTTACTACTATAACCACCTCTTTTTCATTGATTTAAGGTCTAATGGTTTGACCCACGAAAGAAGTGATTGTTTGATTCATGAGCTTGCTAAAGATAGTTTCTATAGCCTACTGAATATGAGATGTAATTTTCTTGTGAATTTCACTACTGCAACTTAAATATCATTGTTGTTGTCTTCTTTTTTCAACAATTCTTCATATTTTACGAGTTTGATATGAAGATCCTAAAAACTAATGGAACTTTCTCTTGCACAAATTCCTTTTGATATTTCTTTGAAAGTAGTTCTAAGTCTATTAAGAAAGTGTATAACCAGATTTGCATCATCAATTGAAGATCTAATAATGGCAAGTTCAACAGCTAAGGCTTTAATAATGCCTAAATATTATGTCATTGATTTATTTCCTTGAGTTGTAGTGATGAGTTTCTCTTTAAAAGGCATTACTCTTAATCTTGGCTGATTGGAAAATAGTTTCCTTAATTTATTCTAGGCCTTATATGATCTTTTTTAGCTAAAGCAACAAGTAGCATAACTAACTCTGAAAGAGAGGATATAATTACGTTTAAGAGCAATTGGTCTTAATGAACCTAATGAGTGTAAACAGAATTGGGTGAGGCCTTCTTATGTATACCAATAGTCTCTTCTGGGCATGCTATATTACCATCTATATAGCCTATTATATCATATCCAATAAGAAAGGAATGAAACTAAGCACGCTAATATATATGGGAAATTCGTAGATGTTAATTTGATTAGGATTTGAATAGTAACGTAAATGGACATTAAGGAAATGATTGAATTTGCTATAGTTGTGGTTGTTATAATGACATGTGAACTACTTGGATATAGTAATTGCTGACATAAGGAGAAAGGCTATACCTATAGTTGTGAAAAAGAAGAAACAAAGGATTGTATGACTCGTGAGAGCATCAAAACTCTAATATCATGAGAAAATAAGAGGATAAATATATTGTTTTATTTAATAAAAAAGTTTTGTGTATGCCTATATATATACCAGTGGTCTAAATATGGACACTAACTATACATTGATTTCATCATGAAATTATGCCTATGAATATATGACCAGTGATTGAAGAACATAGATTATTGTATGTTTATAGGATATGGTTAATTCGTATTGATTGATTCTTCCTTTTATAAAGATAAAGACAAGGTTGTCCTAATTACAACATCTATGGATTAGTTAATTTATTTTATTTATATCATAGTCTAAAGAATTATAACTTATTAAGTTTAAGTAACTATTATTTAATATCTATGTATCATTATTAGTTTTACCTAATCTGATCTAATTATTTGAATTTGACTATTTAATAACATACCAATATCTCATATAAATAGATCATTTATGTTTATTTGATCATTTCAAAATTTTTAAAAATATATTAACATTTGAAAGTTAAGACATAAAATAAATACACCAGGTTACCATTACAAAACAAACTCTTATACCATCACAAGACAAAGATTGGTGGAATCCAGCAATACAATAGAGTAAGAAGTCATATAAGACCTAGTTAATAACATTTATCCTAAGTATTAAGTGCATATTAAATTAAGGAAAGTAAGTTGCCTTAGGAGTGAGGCGTCATCTATAAGAAAGTTAGATTGTTGCTGATATCCTTGAAGATTTCCTTTATCATAATAAATTCTCTAATTTACTTGAAAGCAATGTTTTAAAAACCGGACCGGATATTAAACCGGTCGAAGGAAAGGTTTAAGGTTTAGAGGTTCAACCGGTAGT
>JANJEY010000006.1:41033332-41052061 GCA_024703695.1 Erythroxylum cataractarum
ACTATTTTGCAATTTTTAAAAAGTTTAGGGACTATTTTATAAATTTAAAAAATATCCCGAAACGGTACCCGGTACCGGCCGATACCGATACAGTTCCGTTCCAGAGCTCAATCCGGTACCGAGCCCGGTACGGTATTCATAACATTGATAGGAAGGGACCCAAAAATATGGAAAGTTTTGAATTAATTTAATTTCAAAAGTTAAAGTTGAAGTGAAAAAAAAAAAGGAGCAAACTAAACTTTTGAGTTAAATTGGAGGATTAATTTAAACTTTTCTAGTGAACTATCCAAAGGAAATTATAACTAACAAAACCTTGTTTTTCTTGTGAAATAATGTTTATAATTAAAAACCTTATTTAAAATTTTAATTTCATCATTTAATATTCTAATTTGATTAGTTATTTTGAACTATACTTCCATATTTCACTACTCTATTCCCATTTTGCCCCCAATGAGCCCGCATTTCTACGCTTTATGCAACAGCCCTCCTATATACGTCTACTTAGAAGGGAAAGGGAGGGTTTTGATTGACTGGTTAGGGTTTTGATTTGTGTATTCAAGTGGCTGATTTACATGGCGAAAGCTGCGAATCTCGGTGGTAAAAGCGGAGTACGTATCGTTGTTGCTGGAGACCGTGGCACTGGGAAATCGAGCTTGATAGTAACCGCCGCTGCTGACACTTTCCCGACGAATGTCCCGCCGGTGCTACCTCCTACCCGACTTCCCGAGAATTTCTATCCTGATCGCGTTCCTGTCACCATTATCGATACTCCCTCCAGGTATATAAATACATGATCGAGCTTTTGAAGGAATTTTGAAGGGCAGCAACTGTTGTTAGTTGTTGTGGATTGCATCTTACTGAATGGTTTGATTCAGAAATTGTCTTTGCATTGGTATAAAATGGTTGATGGCAATTTTTTGTTTTACGCATTAAAGTAGTGTTGTAACAGATGGTATGGGTGTTTATCCTTGTGATTCAGAGTTGAGGATGCTGGTAGAGTAGCTGAAGAAGTGAAGCGAGCTGATGCGGTTGTTCTTACATATGCTTGTGACAGACCAGAGACTCTAGATCGTTTGAGCACCTTCTGGCTTCCAGAGCTTCGCCGTTTGGAGGTCTTTATGCTTTGGTTGTCTTTTTCAGAAGTTTTACCAGTTATTTTCTCCATTATTGGCAGCACATATCGGATGGGAGGGTTTTTTAACAGTTCAGATTATTTTATTGCTGCTAATTCTTTTTCTAGTTAGTTTCTACAACTAAAAGAAAGAAATTGCTGGTGCACTTTTATTGAGAGAGATTAATACATGTTTGATTCTAACTGGTCATGAATCACGAGCAGGTGAAGGTGCCAGTTATAGTTGTGGGCTGTAAGCTGGATCTAAGAGATGAGAATGAACAGGTAAACTTGGAACAGGTGATGTCACCAATAATGCAACAGTTTCGAGAGATTGAAACTTGTATAGAGTGTTCAGCATTTAAACACATTCAGGTATAGTTGATTTCTTCCTGTTTTTTTAAATATTATTTTAGACTCTAGCATTGCTTAAAAATAATCTGTGGACTGGGATTTTGGTAAAGTAGATCATAATATTCTGTTTTCAGGAATTTGGTGAAGTGGATCTTGACATTTTGTTTTTGAAGTGCTAAGTGATCTGTTTAAGAGATATGTTTTGCCATTGCATTCTCTGCGTTTCCTACTGACTTGTATTCTGCCTTCTCAACTAAACCCTTTATTTAACTTGTGTAATATAATTATTGAGCTTTGTGGGTTGATTTTCGTGTACATGCTTTATGGATTTATTTCTATGTAAATGATTAACTTTCATGATTGCAGTTCCTTTTTCCCTATAATTACTTGGCTGAGTGATTTGATTGGGACATTTGACGTGATTTCTGTGGTTCAAATATAATAACATAATCCTTTAATTTGCTTTCGGTGTGCAGATCCCTGAGGTTTTTTATTATGCACAAAAGGCAGTACTTCACCCCACTGGTCCACTATTTGATCAAGAATCGCAAACTTTGAAGCCTAGGTGCGTAAGGGCCTTGAAGCGGATTTTTATTCTTTGTGATCAAGACAGGGATGGTGCCCTTAGTGATGCAGAATTAAATGAATTTCAGGTTGTATTTATGTTCTGAAAATGTTCTTGTGTGATTTCTTTTTTACTTTTTTTTTTTTAGTTCTCATAAACATTTGTGGACAGGGAATTGATTTTTGGTTTCAGTTTATTTTTGTGCAATATTTATCTTTTAATTAACCAAGTTTTAACTGACTTAAGTTTGAGTGAAAATCTTAGAAAAATGATTTTGGGTTTATGCTGTTGGCTCTATCAAGTACTTTGACATGGCGGTAGTTTTTGGTTGGACAACTGCCAAGAATAGGATTACATGTCTCTCTTTTAGTTTTTTTGTTCATTTTATCATTATTCTGTTTATCAGGTGAAATGTTTTAATGCTCCACTACAACCTTCTGAAATAGTGGGTGTCAAGAGGGTAGTAGAAGAAAAGCTGCCTGGTGTAGCAACAACTGACAGAGGAGTAAATGAATGTGGGCTTACATTGACAGGATTCCTTTTTCTTCATGCACTTTTCATAGAAAAAGGGCGCCTTGAGACAACATGGACTGTCTTAAGGAAATTCGGATACAACAATGACATCAAACTTGCTGATGAACTAATTCCAACATTCAAGCGTGCCCCTGATCAGGTAACTTTTTTGTTGATTGTTGATTGTTGATTTTTTCCTATAAAAAGTCTTGAATAATCTGTAAATTGTTGAAATTTTGTATATGTTTTTGTGCCTGAAATGGACAATTCCTTTCTCATTTTACTTGTTCTTGGCCATGACATGTTTGTGGATTTATTAGAATTCTTATTTATTTGGGAATAATTTGAGTACTGCTGATGAGTTCATGACTATGGATATTAGCGTAATGATCTTTTATTTCATGCAGTTGAGGTTGTTAGGGGATAATAAAGTGAAAACATTGACATTTGTTGCAGATAGCATTGACATATCTGGTTTATGAATGGATGCTTGGGCCAGAAAACTGGCCCGTAGTCATGTTAGATACAGATTCGATGGAGGGAAAGTGCTTGTACTAGTTATTTTTTTCTGTGTTGTACTTGTTGTTGAGCTCATTGCTGGCAAGGGATTGTATCTAAGAAAGTCATTTGTATATATAATCAAATTTACTGATCGTGAACAAAAAGGGAGTTGGATGACTGAGGTTTCTGGGACCCATAGCTAAATTGTCCTTTTAAGTTCCATTGCGAAGACTTTGTCTGGGAGTGACAAACATTGGTTGAACTTGCAAGACTTTTCCTTCAACTCCAGATTTGATTTGGACCAGTCTTGAAATAGCCTAGCTTTGGCTTGACCTGGTATACCATCCTACTTGTTTCATAAGTGGAGGAGATCTTTCCTACTTTCTTTTCGCTCTCCAAAAATTTAATCATCTCATCCTGCAAGACTTTACTCCTATTTGGTGGTTATTCGTCCTGTGGCTTTCAACTACTTTTAAACTTTCTAACATTTGTTTTCATTTATACAGAGTACAGAGCTGGCAAATGAAGCTGTAGAGTTCTTACAAGCGACCTATGAATTGTATGATAGTGATTATGTACGTTTCTATCTGTATTATGATGGATAGTCATATAGCAATTCTTTTTCCTGTTCTGATTTAGATTGAGTGGGCAAGGTTATCCTATGAACTGTTGTCCTGATTCCTAATTTGGTTGTTCTTGAAATATGAATCTTTCCCAAATGGATTTTTTTTGGCAGGATAATAACCTTCGACCGGCAGAACTTGAGGATGTGTTTTCGACTGCACCAGAGAGGTATTCAAGTTTCCTGCATGTACTGCACTTGAAGATGTTTAGCAGTAATCATTTAGTGGGCACTGATGTCTCTCTCTTCAATGATAGATTCTCTATGTTTAGTCTGATGGACTATCATGTTTTCCCTAATCTTTATTCAATTGCCAGGATTGAGTTTTGCTGTAATCTTGTTTTTGGATATTATGACATTCATAGTCTATTTATTTCTATTGTGATAGTCATATTTTATTTATTTATTTCTTATTTTGACGTCCATAGTTTATTGTCTATTTCAATCTTGACATTCAGTTTATTTAGCTATTTCAATATGTCCAGGCATCCAATGAATTTGACATGCATGTGCTTGTTCTATTCTTGACAGATATAAACTTTTCTGTCTTTTAAATATTCCTCCTGTGTTTTGTTTTGACACTAATGTAATTTCAGTCCTTGGGATGAAGCCACATATAAGGATGCTGCAGAGAAAACTGCACTGGGAGGGCTATCTATGAATGCATTTTTGGCTGAGGTACTAATTTTACCTTCTTCTGAATCACATTTCCCCAAAGAAGCAAGCCCTGCAGTGCTTATCACTACTTTTCTTGTTGTACTCTTTGGTAATGTATAATTTGCATCGTGTGGATCTTTTTGCTAAGAGTGTGAAGTATTACGGTTTAACTGTGTCACACAAACCTGCTCTTTCTTTCACATAGGCAGCATCATCACATCTTGCATTTCTTTGGGCGATGGATAGGGAGAATTAACTGATGATTTTACTTTGAAGGTTCATATGATTAGCAATATTTAAATGGTAATGATACTTCTATTAAAAGCAATTTTTTGCGTGCTGTGTGTTTCAGTGGGCACTTATGACACTTCTTGATCCATCTCGTGCTGTGGAAAATCTAATTTACCTTAATTATCCTGGAGATCCAGCTACTGCTGTCCGTGTAATGAGGAAAAGATGTTTAGATCGCAAGAAGCAGCAGTCAGAAAGAAATGTTTTCCAATGCTTTGTCTTTGGACCTAAACATGCTGGAAAATCTGCTTTGCTGAATTCTTTTCTTGGAAGGTTCATCCTCAGCTAATTATGTTCACCCTTGACAAATCCTTTTATTCATGGATTTTTCTTTTCTTATCTAAGTTAATGAAACTTTGATGATGATGTTTGTTGAATGTAGACCATATTCTGACAGTCACACATCATCTGCTGAGGAGTCCTATGCTACAAATGTTGTTGATCTACCTGGCGTAAGTTGAATGTTCTTGTGCTTTGAAAATTCTTGTAAAACCATAGAATATGTTCAATCTCTCAATGTGAAAAAGACAAGGAAAACTTTCAAAAGTTCTTTTCTTACTTTGAAGTTTAATGTTTTTATATACCTTTGTTGTCCTATGTTTTTTCTTCTTTAGTCTTATGATTAGGAGTTTGGTCCTTTAGTATGTAGGTTTACCAACTTTCCTGTTTTGTGGGTTTCTTTCAAATATCTTCTGATGGTTGAAATCATTTTCTTTTCTTTACTGTGAACCTGAATATCCAGCATTTCTTATATAGGGAATTAAAAAGACCCTTGTGTTAAAGGAAATTCCTGAAGGTGGAATTAAGAAACTGCTATCGAGTAAAGAATCTTTGGCACCATGTGATATAGCAGTATTTGTTTATGACAGGTATATACTAGCCATTGCTGAATTTGACTATTAAATTGGTAGATTGTCTTAGAATTTGATTAATTATCTCATGCGAAATCTTGTACGTAATTAAAGTTTTATGTTAATAATGATATTTGTTTTTGAAAGCCACACTTATTGTTGTAGGGACTGTTATGTACCCTCTTGAAGACCAAAATAAAGAAAGCTTGAGTTAATGTTTTAGTTGTTCTTGCAGCTCTGATGAGCCCTCGTGGAAAAGGACAACTGACTTGCTTGTCGAAGTTGCAGGCCATGCTGAGGACACAGGTTATGAGGTGCCTTGCTTAGTTGTAGCAGCCAAAGATGATTTAAATTCATTTCCTATGGCAATACAAGAATCGACCAGGGTACTTTTCTTGCTTTGCAAAAATATAATTTGATGTACTGTAGGGGAATGAAGTGTGAATGCTCTTAAGAGCTGGGATAGGGTTTTATTTGCAATTTTGACTTTAGATGTCTTGCTTTGTTGAATGCATAGTAGTAACATTCTGTTATCAAATGAAAAAAATTTGCTCCTTTGTGTTCTGACATTTTGTCTAAATTGGTTTATCGATGGCATTAGGTGGTTTGATTATGCAGCTATGCTAATATCAGTGAAGCGACGATTTGCTGTTTTCAAGGAGTTCTTTAAAATTTTAATTTGAGTTTTTGTGGTTTGAAAATTTGTAAAATGCCATTTTTCAATATTTTATTTGAATGCAAAATTTTCATTATAATATTATAAGTAAATGTAAATTTTAACTATTTGCAAATTCTGTTCATGATTACAAGTTTTTAGTTTATACAAAAAGAACCTCATTGACTAAATTCAAACCACATTAGGCTTTGTGAGAAATGGTTATACCATGGGGACCTTAATGTGATCCATCATTAGCCCTTTCATCTATGCAAAATGGATGTTTTGATGTTAATAGCATTGGATGTGATTTGAATTAATCCATGTTGGTACCATTTTATACCTTTACTGTCGTACATGATTTTATAATGTCCACAGTGGCATTAGTATATGGTTATTTGTCTCAGTTCAGAATCAGAGTGGCGTTCCTCGTCGATTCTGAAACGGCTTGTGGAAGACGTGTCATTACTTTTTCTTATAACTGTTTTTTTGTTATATATTGCTGCTGTTGAGGAACTGAAAGGACATCAAACTTATTTCCCATACCCTCAACATTTGGTAGGTTACCCAAGACATGGGAATAGAGGCACCTATTCCTATCAGTTCAAAAATGGGTGATACCAATAATGTGTTCCGTAGAATTGTTAATGCAGCAGAGCATCCACACATGAGCATTCCTGAAACTGAAGCAGGGAAAAGTCGCAAACAATATCATCGTTTCATTAACCGCTCACTGATGTTTGTTTCAGGTATGCTAATACTATAAGCTCATCTTTTAACTTGGTTTATTGTGTATTTCTTAGAAGTATTGCTTTATTGGTATTTATGCTTCTGTTTTCCGAAACATGATTCACTTTTGTCATTTTCTGAATCTTTTCTACCATGTAGTACTTGCACTAACTGTGTCCAATTTGGCTCGACTGCTGTAGTTGGAGCTGCAGTAGCCATTGTTGGGTTGGCAGCTTATCGTGTCTATGCTACAAGGAAGAGTTCTTCTAGCTGAATCTTAAACTTACAGTTGCAATTAGACGCAAGTGGCATGCAAGATCATCCATTAAATGGTAAGAAGGTGTTTGCTCGAGATATGTTACCTGCAGAACAGAAAATTAATGTATTCATTGTACTTCAGTTCCATCGTCCAACTATAGGAATTTGCAAGTTGCAATGGAAGAGATATTTAGTCATTGGATGTAAGCAGATGTATTATGACACAAGTTATTGTGCAGGTGTTGTGCAATAATAAAATTTTGTCACATATCCTCTTTGGCTTGGAAATCTTTTGACTGGTAAATTATTGAGCATATATATATATCACAAGTTTATAAGGAAAAGGAGTAAAAAGTTCTACCCTCTGCAGTCATTCTCTTTTCTGTTTTCTTCTCATTGATTCTGTATAATGCTGTTGGTGCTTGGGACTACTAAGCTAGTGATTGCGGCATGTTGAGGATTATATCTGTTATATGTAAAATTTAAACCTCTGCTTGCATCAAGCAGTGGTGTTTTAACTGACACATGCTGGTTAGTATCTTGTGGGGTAAGAGACAGATGTAATATTTTATAGAATATTAGGAGTTGCCAAGAACAAATTTTAGAGATTTAAAATAGCCCACTTTCGTACAGGACTATTTTTGACTGAAGGTTAGATCAGTCTAGGTTATAGTACTGCCTATCAATCAGTTATTGCTGTCCTGGACCAAAAACTGTGGAAGCATATCAGAGCAGAGAGTCATCTTATCCCGAAACCATATTACATGGCTTTGAAGCTATAACCTGCAATGGTGGATGAATGTCGAATGTCAACCTTTTTAGGCTACCCTTGTTTTTGACGACGGGAATGGATGGGTACATTGATCAGGTTCTGGCCTCCTCCTCTTTCTAGTTTCCAGCAGTAGTTCCTGAAAACTGGGACGGATACGTGGAGTCGAAAGTCTGAACTGAACAAGAACTTCATTTCCATTCTATTCATTTCTGCAATGCTTACCCCCCCAATTTTGGCATAGTAAGCATTGTTGTGGCACCTGCAAATCACATGGTAAATCAAAAAGTTGAAAGACACCTGCACTTTTTAGAGTCGGAGAACTAGGGAGACACCTGCAGTTTGGACTTTGGAGTAGCTAATTAGGTTTGGGAAAAAACCATCCAAGACAGAAAAGACACTTGTAGCAGCAACGCATAAAACAGGAAATGTCAAAAAAAAATCTAAAAACTTTATATGTTGGTATTTACTTTTGTTTTATTCCAAAATTTTTTTTATTATTTTAAATTACTAAAAGATAATATTACCAAAAGAACTTTTCTGTCAAAACTTATTAATATATATCATTACGTAGTTAATTATTGAGAACTTCAAATTTATATAGACACTATTGCGTGTTTTAACGTGTCAATTATACTATGTATTCATTTTTAATAAATATATAATAAAAATATTTTATAAAAAAAACAATAATCCAAAATAGTTTTTACTTTCAGTATTAATGAAATTGTAAGAGAGTAATTAGTAAGCCACTCAGATCATGGTGAAAAGCTTGGTGGTTACGAGAAGTGCACATACTCATCATCCAGGAATTTAGCAGCTAACATGATGCTTGTAATGAGTATCCTGTGGGCGTTGAGGGAAGTAAGATATGTTCCTGTTCTTGCCACGAACCTATCCATGTAAATGTACCCGACTACGAAGCAAGATGTACTGCATCTTCCATACTTGAATATCCTCTCAACGTAGCTTCTGATGCTCAAACTCGGTGGCTTCGATCCATGGAAGATGGTTATCACGTCCTTTACTTTTGAGAACATGGTCTCGTTCTTTTGTATCCATTTCTCCAGTATTGATGAAAGCAGATGTATCACCGGAGGAAGGGTCGTTGTTCCTGACGATGGCCCCCTGTTGTGATGCTCCTCCATTAGCCCAAGTCTTGAGATTGTTTCCGAATCAATACCGGCCATATGTCCCAGTAGTTCTTATAAATGAATCAAGGGAAGGGTTTTCGATCGACTGTCTCTCAACCGGCCAATTATACGTTCTAAGATAATTTGGATGGAAACTATGGCGTAGGATTTGTTCTTTTCCTTGAGGAAAAGTTATATATCTTGGAAGTTGGAACTAACGTATATACCTCTGTGACCTCAGAAATTAAAGAAGAAATTCTGTTCCCAGTGGACCAAGTGGGACAATTATGCAAAGCAATTTACGTTGCACTGCAAAAGGAGATGCCCTTCATAGACTGATTATCATCAGCATCAAGGAATGCTTTTAATGTTTATTTAACTAGAGCTAGAGCTAATCGGAAGGAAGGGAGGGTGTACGCCCCTTTAGCAACATATATTACTCTCTTTATTGGTGCAACTTTTGGCTTAGGGATAACTATTTAGTGATTAATACTTTGATCTAATATTATTTTTCTCGTTACAAACCACTTTGATTGCAACCAAATGTAAAATTATTTTTATTAATTTACAAGAGACGATTAGTAGTGGATAAAAAATTTCAACATCTAATTTTTATAAATAAAGTTGGAATTTTTAAATTTATCCATAAACAAATCACAACCATATTCTTTTTTTCCCGGGTATTCGTGCCAGCTACTCTAGCCTTTTGTATTCTTTATTTCTGTGCCATAAGTTACTCTGGAATACTTTTATTCTCGTACCAATCCCTCTGCCGATAGTGGGATACTTATCAAATGCTCACAGAGGGAAACATTTTAACCAGGGCACATGTGAGTTGGTAAGGAGTTTTTTGGGTTTAAATGAGGTCACGGGTTTGAATTTCTCTCATGTATGCAGCTGTTTAAAACTTGAGGTCAGAGCTTTGCCTCCTGCAAGAAACCTACCTAGCTCGAGCGAAAATTAATCTAGGTGTGGATGGCTTAAAAGTGTCTTTCCATAATTGGGACTCGCCTAGAATACCTCGTGGGCAACTAAAAAAAAAGAAACATTTCACCTGCTCATGTGTACTGAGTTTTAGAACCATTGTTAAAAATAATAAAGAAAAAACATTTAAGCTAGTGATGTGTACCGAGCTTTCGAACCACTTTTATAAATAGAAGGAAAATATTTCCCCTGCTAAGCTTGATCAACTAATTTTTAGTCAGTCAATATTGTAATAACTACAAATACACGGCATAGCTGTAGCTAATATTAACAAGTACAAGTCAATCCTACGAAAACGATGAATACTAATAATTACTCTTTCTTTATTATCTAACATAAGGATTGATTTTAGATTTTTAATTAAAAGGAACTAAAATTAAACAAGTGGAAAAAAAAGTAACAAAATTGAACAGAGAATTCAAGAAACACTACGAAATTATCGATATCGAGTAATTAGTATCTAGGTTTTGAATCTTCCTAAATCCTTAATAGATTGACCTTTTATTATGCAACTGTTTGATGATTTATTGGATTATGAAGACTCTTACGATATACTAGTAGCTGCCTTAAGTCTACTAACAACTAATTATAAGATTTTTAATCGAATTACTCAGGTTAAATCTTAAAGGATTGTGTTACCGTTTTATGAATCGCTCTACTAGGTTTGAACATAATCTTGAAATCAACTCTTTTCAATTACTATGGATCTGTAGAAACCTAAGATTTCTCAATCACTTTGTAAGAAATCAAATTATGGTCAAATATTTCAGAACATTAGAACACAAACAAAACAATTAATTAGATAGAAACAAATCATTCAATCAATTGCATTAATATAAAATCAATACATGTTAAGGTATCAAAATAGGGTTCATCTAAACTAAATATTAACTAGACATTTAATCACACATAATCAAACATGAAATCAAACATACATTGAAAGAAAAACAAATAGAAAACACCAGGTTCATAATTCTAAATATCCTTGATTTTAGCGCCCTCTTACTACAGGGTACACACTACATTAAGGGTGAGCTACGTTCGAATACTACATTCACTTCATATGGCATCATTTCAATATTCACTTATAAGAAATCATAAGAAAATCACAATATATATTTTTTTGTTTAAACCACTCTTTCATCATTTCCTTTCACAAAATCGATGATTACATTGTGTCTTTCACGTTTTCCTTATCTACATCATCAAAAACCTGATACAAAAGTCCTACATGAAAGAGGAAGTGTATCAAATCTATCTAAGCCATCCAAGAGTCCCAGTTAACCGATCTTTGAGCCATGACCTCACTCGCCAAAACACAATCTATACGATAGTGGAGTCCCTTAGTGAAATGAATCGCCCCTCTGTCCTGAAAAGATAACGTTGCAATTTTGATGAGTTTTGCGAACTCAATGAGTGAACCATCATTGATGAATTCACCGGATCAAGCACATATATCACATATTTCACAAATATTCATTCAATGGATTTAATCTTATAATGTTATATGCATGAGACTCACATTCGTTGTTATTGTTGTGACCGAGTGACCATCACATACTTATACACAATTACTGGCCCATAGGTCTCAGTTGGAACAGAATCATAGAGCATAACTCTGTACACAAAACATATATCACGGAGAAAAGTTCTACGTGGAAGTGTTTCATTGGCCACTCAAGTCACAACACCTTTATCTGAGCATACATTTTATGAAATGCACCACATACGGATTATGTCATATCAGATAATCACATGCGATATTTAATCAAAAACTCATTATCATCGAACCTAAGTCTAGCATTCAACTCTCGTTGAGAATTCACACATCATACAGGATTTCAGATCAAAACAAAGCACTTCCAATACCCATATTCACATAACAAACTCCTCGGACTTTAAATCTAGAATTCAAATCAAATCACAAACAATTTATAATTGGAAGCTAACACCTCAAATAATTCAAAGCAACCCAATCCTAGGAATTATCTAGGTTGACTCACAGGTTGCTCCCGAAGCTAATGCCTGAAAGATCCAATAACATCTGGAAGTTGACATTCCAATTGCTCTTCTATAACAAATAGCATACATGATATCACAATTTGCACCATTAATAGTATTCAATAATGCACATGTATGAAATGAATTATGTACAATGCATGTTCATAATAATCTTGGGTATCACTCCAAAAATTCTTCACAACACTATCCCCATACCAAAACTCATCTAAGTATGACTAATACTTAGGTTTGTGTCTCACTAGAACCATTAAAAACTCAATTCATTACTCATTGACTTACTTTCAGACTTTTCAAAATACCCTTTTGGGTATACTGTTCACATACAATCAGAAGGTGAGACTGAGGTAATTTGGTCATACTCTCTTCTAAAAAAGTGTTCCCCTAAGTCTTATCTTTCCATTGACACCAAAATCACTCAATTTGGATCAGCAATATGGAAGATATACCTCAAGTATTTTCGGATAGTTTTTAATCAAAATAGTTTTCTATATACAACTTCCATCAAGAAGTTGGATACCTTAGATACTGAATCAAGATTAAGCTTCTTCATGATATTTGTATCCCTATTTCTCTATTTTACTCCAAATTAAAAATCACCTAAATTGGAATCCTACGGATCAAAATATCATCAAAATATTGAAATATGTTCAGTAGAATAACGCCAATTCATACTCTTTTAAGACCACACTCACTGCATCTGTCCTACTCTTTTCACTCAATCTTTGCCCATTCATTCCAGATAACTATTATTCTTGGTAAAGATATAGATCAATGTCTTTGAATCTAATGGTTCAAGAATCAAATTATTTGGAGGTCTAGAGAAGAAGTTATGGCCAAAAGAATCCAACATATTCATATCTTTACTCATATTGTACATGTCTTGGCGCAATTGCTATAACTCTCACTACAGATGTCTGATTTACTTCTTGTTTAGACTATTGGAAAGAGGACTTCCAAATCTATAACTTTCATGAGGACCTCGAAGGCCAATTCTATCTTCTGACTTCAGTATCATCTCACTTTTGCATCATCTCACTTTCCTTTCGTCTCATTTCTATCGTCTCATTTCTATCGTCTCATTTCTTCCATCTCATTTTCTTTCGTCTCATTTCTTTCGTCTCATTTTTTTCCATCTCATTTTCTTCCGTCTCATTTCTATCGTCTCATTTTCTTCCATCTCATTTCTTTCGTCTCATTTCTTCCATCTCATTTTCTTCCGTCTCATTTCTTTTGTCTTATTTTCTTCAGTCTCATTTCTATCATCTCATTTTATTCCGTCTCATTTTTTTCGTCTCATTTCTTCCGTCTTATTTTCTTTCGTCTCATTTCTATCGTCTCATTTTCTTCCGTCTCATTTCTTCCGTCTTATTTTCTTCGGTCTTATTTCTATCATCTCATTTTCTTCCATCTCATTTTCTTCCGTCTTATTTCTTTCGTCTCATTTCTTTCGTCTCTTTTTTTTTTTTTCCGTCTCATTTCTTCCGTCTCATTTCTATTGTCTCATTTTCTTCCGTTTCATTTTTATCTGCAGAACGTCTCCACTTATAAGGATCATAACTTTTGACTCTGATGTCTAAAATTTTCATACTATATACTGTTGGAAAGATAAAAGAAAGATATACAACTTTCTAGAAGGCATCTTAGCTAAAATCTCTTTATATCAATATCAAATCTTCCCCTAAAGTCCAAAGATGAATTTTCCATACACACACCAACGTACTAGACCAACTTCATAACTTTATGAAATTTTGAGACTTTTAGAGATAAAATTGAAATTTTATGTCTTCATACAAAATGTAGCCATATGTATATAGTTTAATTTAAATTAAGAATCATCTCGTTTAGACAACTAGATAAAACGTTATGGCTAAAAGACTGAAGTGTATTCAGTGAACATTTTTCCAGATTTTCAAACTTTCAATATTTTACAACACCAAAATACCAATTTTTTTTTCAAAAAAACTAATTTAACACTATAACTGAATTTATTTCTTCCCAACCATCTAGTATTTATGAACAAACACATAAATGTCATTTCTCATGCAGATGATAGTAACTTATCAATTTAATTCACAAAGCCCCAACTCTAAGGGATTTCTTTACCACTTACTTACTGAAAACTCCAAAATCTTCAAGCCCTAAACTCCACACGTTTTACACACTCCACTGAGTACAATGACCAACTTTTGGTTTTCTTTTTCCTCAGGGTAGAGGACACAAATGGCAAAGTAGGTTTGGTGAAGGAAAGGAAAAACGTAGAAATCTCTTAGAAAGTGTTTGATGGAAAACTCTGTGTTTCAAAAGGAAGTTTGAAAAAGATGATAATAAAGAAGAGACTTAGACAAGACTTAACTTGTGAACTCTCAAAGAATAGCAACCTACTTCTAGCAAGAGTACAAAAGTCTAAGTGATACTTGTCACTTACCTAATACCCAAGTTCTAACTTAGTTTCTTTTGAAACTAACTCCCTTGACTGTCATCTTTACAATCCAACTATCTCTAAAGCTTCTTTTAAGTTCTTGTTCCCTATTATATATATGTCTTTCTCAATACTCCATAAATTTCAAAGATAACTCCTAAATTCACCAACATATACAAATACTATATTTTCACCAATCACTAATATTTCCAATGTAAAAACATCCATAACTCTAAAAATTCATAGATCAATCCGTTTATACCCAGAATTATTCATGAATGCATGTACAATTATTTTCATGTGCAAATTCATTCACTATTCATATATAAGTGCATGGCATTTATATGCATAAACATGGAAATGCATCTCTAACACTCAATAATCACTCACATTTATTATTCTAACCCTCCCACAAGTAATGGGATGTTACAGTATGTGAATTTGGGCCCAAGTGTCTAGTGAAATTCTGATGAGTTATGTGCCAGTTGTAAATTTGTGTTTGAAAATATTTATGCATAAAATGAGTCTGAATTTGATTATTGATTTTCGCGTACGTGTATGTTAAATGTGAAAAAAAATTGTACTAAGTTTTTCGAGAGTCTGACCATTCTAGCATGACACCTTTACGGGATTCACACTCAGACATCACTCAGGATGTCTGGTACATGTCTTAGGAGGGTGGGTTGTTACAATGTGGTATTAGAGCCCAGAATTAGTATCTTATATGGGCTTCTTTTGAAATATATGTGAAGTTACGTGCATTTTAGTCATGTCATAACAGACAGTAGCCACTGATCCCCAGTTTGAGTCACAATTACACGAGTCACATGCATGAGCATATGTTAAGATTTGAGATGATAGAATTAGTGAGTAGAGTGATGTTCTTTCAAAAATTGAAAAAAATGAATTTTTTGGATGATTATAAAGAAGAAATAGTATATAGTTCGATATGTTAGATAGAGATTCACTACATTTGTATTGGTAGATGTATTAGGGAACATGATATCAATATTGTACTGTAATGATATACCCTCGAACGTAATAGGGAAGTGAATATATTGTCATAAATTGTATGAGAAAAATAGGGAGATAAGTATAAATGATGAGATTAAAGTGTGTAAGTAGAATGTAATGAAAATAGAAAATTTTATGATCTTAGATGGATTTGGAATCGAAGTAGTTGTTTGATTAATGTGACAAAAGTTATAATCCACCATAGGAATACATTAGTGGAAATTTATATCAGAATTTTATGATGATTATGCATCAATCATTTTGAACTGTGTAAATATATATATAGGGGAGATGAAATAAATGACAATAGGAAGATGAGATAGAAATGAGATAAAGAAAAAGATGATGAACCAAATGAGAAGAGTTAATGCACTCAATATGATAGTTGAATCATTATGACATGATGTAATATTAGAGGAGGTAATTTGGAGAACTGGAGTAGAATTAATGTTAGTAAGTTTGATAATACGAGGAAAAAGGTGCGTGACACGATGGTGTCTTGAAAATATAGGTTTCTATCACAATCATGGTAGGGATACCCCGATCGTGCTTAAGAATTAAGAGAGAAATATTGTTTAGAATCAATTGAGATTAAAGTATTAATATTTTTAGATATAAATTGGTGATTTGTTAGAAAATAAATCTCTGGATAGAATGGGATGATCTTGATGATACACACCTAAGCATATGTGAAACTAATCATGTCTACTACTTCATCAAGTTTTTGTAACTAGAACATGATGACCTTGTAAGAGACAATAGAAATTGATATTCTTGAGTTACTATGAATGTCTGATAAAATAGTGATGGAAATAGTGGATTGATAAAAGTTACATGAATAATATAGATGATGGAAATAAGAAATCTTCTTTCGAAGAAGAATTTCACCGAATTAGATTAAGCAAACCAAATAATTTACTTTTAAGAATGATTAATGAAGGAATGAATCTTAAATGATTATTTAATGAATCAAAGGTGAATATTGGAGTCCTAATCCTAGCCGAAACTCAAGCATAAGATGTAGAATATGTCATTGAGAGTGTGCATTTTGTTGATGTAAAGTATCCAACTAAGTCATGGATTCTTGAATTTGAGGTTACAATAATTATAAGAGATACAAATCTGGTCTAATGAATGTGTTACCAATATAGGAAATTAAGATTTCAAATAAATTGAAATGTGTGGAGAAGCTAGTATGAATGTTCAGACATTAGAGTAAGTCAATATGGAATCACTGGAAATCGATGAGAAAATCATTCAAGAAAGGGAGTCAATTAGGAAATTAAGAATAATATGTGATAACACTACTTCACTGAGGACTTACATACTTAAGGAATTACGAGAACTAATTATAAGAACATGGAGTTTTGACAATATCTGTAGGAGTTAATAAATTCCTCGACAGTATTATGGTACTGAAGATTAAAACGATCCAAGCAAAAATTGGATCAATCAGTGACTATGATTATAGATGTCATTTTGAGTGTATTCGAAAAGTAAATAGAATTATGAGGAATTATAACATCGATACTAATTATATCATTTGGATTTGGAGATTATGTGGTATACAATGATGCTTGTATAAGGGAATAGGATAAAATCCAATGCAACATAATAAAGTGATTTCATATGCAGGGAGAAAATTAAATATTAAAATTTCATGTGTTGATTATTTGTTATATAAATTGAAACTTGCTACAATAATGATTGCTTGAATGTTTGGAGACAATATATATATACAGAAACATTTCAGAATTTATAGAGATCATTAAAGTGTGAGGTAATTATGGAGTTCGAAAGAACTGAATGTAAGGCTGGGACAATGAATAGGTTACTTGAAGATTTTGATTGTGTAAATGGGTAATTCATAGTAAAGCTAGTGTTCTAATCTTATGTATTAAATCAAAAATTTAATAACAAAATAGCATGAATTTAGATATTGAGGTTACCAAACCAAGTGCCATAAAGAGCACAAAATGTCGAGTTGAATTTTAGGCAAATCAAAGTATTATTATCTATTGAATTTAAAATCAATCCCATAAGAAAAGATTAACAAAGCCCAAATTGAGGATTTAGAAATTGTGAATCTTAATGAGGAATTGCAAACGAATATAAATTTTGAGTTCGAATAGAAAACATGTTACCTTGTGATTGAAATGAGAAAGGTGTGTATCCGATAAAGATGAGTGAGCAAAGATGTTATTATAGAAAGCTTAAGTAACAACCTAAGCTATACATCCCAATAGGAATACACCGAAATAGTACTTAATTGCTAAGGATGTAGAAACAAGTAAATGAATATTTGAATTGTCAACAGTTCTAACTGTTGGAGATATGCTTAAAGCTTATATTTTTAGAGTTGATAGGAATATGAGATCAAGGTATAGTTGTAATTGACTTTAAGCATATCAATCATTATCATAATGAAGTCATTAGAATATTGTATGAGGCATTATACGACAAAAGGCTCGTTCGCCCTTACATTGAAATGAAGAGGGTTAAAAAAAAGGTTGAAGGCCAGAATTGATTAGAGATACTGTTGATGAGTGAAATGAGTCCGTAATAGAAATTAAGTGGCTTATGAAAGATGAATGAATTTTGATGGATCAACATCGAGGCTATGGAATATAGAGAAACAGACCTAAGACTTAAGTGTATTAACACTAAAGAGATGTGAACTATCAAATGAAAGATGAGATGTCTCTGAGAGTATCACCTTGCCAAAGTGTGCTTAGATTAAGTATAAGATATGTTCAGATTAGGAAAAATGATAAACTAAACCAGAATTGTATTGGTTCATATGAAGTGAAAATTTTGAGTAATGTGAGATATATATTAAGGAACTAGTTAAGAAAGTGAAAGACTAAATAAGTGATTGATAGACATAGTGATTCCATTGACTATAGTTAAGTGGAGGAAAATATTCGAGTGATAACAGTTAAATGGGAAATGGAGGAGTGTATGAGGAAATAATACCCCTACCTTTCTAAACAAATAGATAAGAATTCAAGGGTAAAATTTATTAAAGTGGGAGAATCGTAACATCCCATTCCCATACTAAGGGTTAGAACCCTATATATCGATAACGAAGAAAATATCAATGAGATTAGAAAAACACATCTCATGCTCATGCATAATGTCAGCATAAATGCATGTGAATTTGATTGTTGCACATAAGAAAATAATTGTACAAGTATTCATGGATAATTCTGGGTATAATCGAATTGTGATATGAAACTATAGAGAATTTGTGAATTTGTTGTATTGAAAATTTTAATTGG
>JANJEY010000006.1:41248641-41259784 GCA_024703695.1 Erythroxylum cataractarum
CACTAAAACTTGTTAAATGTGTGACAAAGGTGTATGGTCACAATAACTTCTAATATTTATGACAAATTTATCGTCACGGATAATATAAAGCAGTGACGAGTTAAGTCGTAACAAAATTATTGTGACAACACTATATGTCACAACAATTGTATTTATTTATGACAAGGTTTTGGACACAAATAATGTGAAATAGTGACAAATAAAGTTGTAACAATTCGTCATCATATTGTGACAAAATTTTCGAAACTAAAACATTTGAAATGTGTGACAACACTATATGGTCACAGAAACTTCATATATATATGACAATTTTGTTGACACAAACAATATAGAAACAAATGGAATTTGTGACAACACTATATGATCACAGTAACTTCATATATTTATGACAATTTTGTTGACACAAATAATATAAAGTAGTGACAAATAAAGTCGTAACATAACTTTATTTTATTGTGACAACATTGTCGCCACTAAAATAATTACAAATGTTGACAAAGTATTTGTCACTATTTTTTTTGTTATCAGCGTCCATTGATTCTTGGTCACTAATATTTTGATAAAATGGTGTCAACGTCAGTTCGTCACAAAAATAAGAATTGGTTCTTACAAAAAGTATTGTCACTAATGTGTTTGTGTTTGTCGCAAATAATATAATTAAATTTAACAATTTAATTACTTAATTGATATAAATTTTTGCATTGGTGGCCATAAAATAGAAGTTGTCACAAATGATACAGATTTTTATTGCTAAGATATTATCAGAGAAGCAAATAAAAATTATTAGTATATATAAAATATATTAAAATAACCAAAATGTATAAAATTCTAATTTCCAATATATAAAATTAGAAATTTTAATATCCAATAAAATTATTTATTACAATTATCTCAAACTACTACGTATTAATTTAAGATAAAACTCTCAAAGGTAAAATTTTTTGGTTATTCTTCAGTATGCGAAGTTCACCGTTGATTTGTTTCCTACAAAGCAAATAAAAATATAATTAGTTAATTAGTTTATAAAATATTAAGCTATAAATTTATTACTAACATTTTATAATAATATAATGATAAACGCCCCTAAAAAAAATATAATGATAAATGGATGCAGTTGAAGCCTTGAAGGTGATGCGATAAATGATTTCTAATATAGAGGCAACCCATTAAACGTGCATAGGACGGAGAGAAGGTGATGCGATAAATGATTTCTAATATAGAGGCAACCCATTAAAAGTGCATAGGACGGAGAGAAGTAGTCACGGCCGCAGAAGTATCACAACATCTGGGAAGATAAAACAACGGCAACACAGAGTCCATTAGCAGAAAACAACATAGCAGGGACCAGAGAAAATAAACAAAACCACAGTAGCATTTCAGTATATTAAAACGAAAGCATACAGGAGACAAGAGCACAAGCAAAGCGCAGGCGGCATAAAGGAGATAAAACGCAGAGAGCGAGAAAAAACGTTAGAGATGAGCAACAGACCAAAACACCAACAGCGCAGAAGAAAACGACAGCTGGGAGTTAAAATGCACAGTAGCTGTTGGGAGGAACAAAAATGCAGCAGCAGTCCACAGCAGAGAACGACAGCAGCTACAAGACACAAAAAACAACACAGCAGTAAGTTCCAAAAGAAGAATAGCTAGCAGAAGAGAAAGCGCAGATGTGGCATTAACAGCCCACCAAAAAAAAAACTATTCAATCAATAAAGAAGATAAAACGACGATGAGTAGGCCACCTCCTCCACTAGTCTCTCCGCCTGGCGGTAGCGACGGCCGTCGATTAAGGTTTTGATCATAGTAAGATATTTCACATGGTTGTGCTTGTAGTTTCTCTGCTGGGCAGTCCAGCGAAAGATGTCCAGCGCGAGATCCGCGTCGGACTGAGCCCGGAGCGCTGCGTCCACGTCGGCAGGAGTGAACCCGGGTTTGAGGTTCTGGGTCCACGTCTCGAACTGGGTTTCAAGTGGGGTTCGAGTTCGAGCTCTGGTAGGGATTGGAGGACTTAAGACGTCAACTTTTGGCGTCGAAGATATAGAACTATATTGAGCCAGTAATTGTGGGGAGTTTCTAAGAACGAGGAAGAGTCGGCGGTGGAAGGTTGCCGGAAACATGACAGCGATGCGGGTATTAGGAAACGAAGTTTAAGAATGGGAAACACGTTAATATAAGAAAAGGTGTTGTACTTGTTTCGAGTTAACTCCTTAAAAAAATAACTATTCAATCAATAAAGAAGATAAAACGACGATGAGTAGACAGACAGTAAAAAAAGACGGTTCCTCTTCTTCCTTGTTTAAGTGTACGGTGTTAGTGTGCTGTGAATTCAATTGTTTAATAAAATGTGCGTGAGAGGTTTTGTTCCTAACCTTATTGATTAATGGATAATCTAGAATGATAGTTATGTACTTAGTGTCGTAACACGCAACGTTTCAATGAATGGACTATGCAATCTAAGGTCAAATGGAAAATGCTTTTAAATGCAATGCTTAATTAGGGTGTAATTCTAAATGATAATAACTTGCAACATTTTATTAGAAAATCGTTTGTTATTTTATTGTTTGACAATTAATTACTGTCCTAATTTTGTCAATCTAATTTTTTAACTTTGGCAAAAAAAACTATTTCATGTTAAAATTTTTAAATTGTCATAATTTAATTTTTATAAAATTTTATATTATATAAATTTAAAATTAGATTTAATATTTTTACAATACATAATAAATATAGATGAGATTAATTTATTTTCTTTCATAAACCATTATGTTAGTGGTATAGTTATAAAAATTTTGATTTTATTCATATAATAAAAATATTTGATTTTAAATTAAAATTTTTATAGAAATTTTTAAATGAATATCTATTTCAAAGTTTTTTTAGAAAATATCTATTGATATTTAAAATATTACTTTTGGATTATCAATATATGTAGTTTGAATATTTCATAAGAAAATATTTAAATTTGATTGTAAATAATAATATTAAATTAAAATTGTAACATATAATTTCTAGTCCCTAAAATTCGTACAATAATGACAAAATTAAGCTTTATTAGGGAATAAAAATACGCCAACATTTATGAATACAAAGCAAGAATACAATTTAAATGAGATAGTCAAATCAAGTTTGATAGAGATCATCAAACTTAGATGAGCGTTAATAATTACAATTTTTATGGTAACTTTGACTCTTAATGCAACTACTACAGAAACGAAGGGTGTACAATGACAATTGTAGGCCATGTTGTTCTTCAAAGTCCTTGTATAGAGAAGAGACCATTGATTTCATGATGTTTAATAAAATAACAATACTAAATTATTATAATTACTATTGTATTGGTGACAAAATAAATAAATCATCCTAGTAAATCCAAACAATAGTGGCAATCAATAGTTAGTCAAAAAAAATTCACTAAATGTCTTAACTCTTATAGTGAGTTTCGCTTAATATTTAAGAACAAGATTTTTATTATATTTAAACATTTAATTATTTTGATTTTTTAATGAAATTTCAAATTTATGTATATCAAATATCTATTAATATGTAAAATATTACTTTTGAATTATCAATGTATGCAGTTTGAATATTTTATTTGAAAATATTTATTATTTGCAAATAATCATATTGAAGAAAAAATAATGACAAATAGTTTCTGGTCTCTAAAATTTTTATACTAATGATAAAATTTATCTTTAGAGTGGTTAATTTTAATATGTTATTATAACAACAAATATTTATCATTAATTTGTTACGTTTATATTGACAATAATTGTTGTAACAAAAAGTTGATTAAGTGACAAGAAAATTTCTTGTCACTAAAATTACAAATAGGATCGTGCATAGTGATAGTTCGATTGTTATAACAATATTAAATATACACTAATTAATTTAATTTTTATTAACAAAATTTTTTGTCATAACAAGTACATAGGCTTTTAGTAACAAAACTTAGTGATAAAAGAAATTTTGATACTATTAATATATTAATAGTGACAATTTAATTGTGAAGGTATTAAATAGTCACAATTTTTATTGTATTAGTGACACAAAAATAAATCATCACAGTCAATCCAAACAATAGTGTCAATCAATTATTTTGTCACTAAAAATCTCGTATATGTGATGACAAAAATAGTTAGTCACAAAAAAATTGTCACTAAATTACGAATAGTAGTGACCATAATTATAGTTCGGTTATTATGACAATTTGAAGTAGACAATAATTAATTGAATATTTATTGACAAAATATTTAGTTACAACAAGTAAACTATTATGTGACGATAAATCGTTTCGTCACAAAAAAGTGACCAAACTATATTTTGTAATAACAAATAGAAAATATTATTTACCAATATATATTTTATTACAATTATAATTAATTCACGCCAAAATTATTTTGGCGCCAAATTTCATAGGCTTTTAGTGACAAAACTTATAAAAGAAAGTTTGTCACTATTAATATATTAATAGTGACAACTTAATTATGAAAGATACTAAATTGCCCCAATTATCATTGTATTAGTGACAAAAAATAAATCATTATAGATAATCCAAACAATAGTGTCAATCAATTGTCTTGTCACTAAATAATCTCGTATTTGTGATGACAAAAATAGTTAGTCACAAAAAATTGTCACTTAATTACGAATAGTAGTGACCATAGTTATAGTTCGGTTATTGTGACAATTTGAAGTAGACATTAATTAATTGAATATTTATTGACAAAATTTGTTGACACAACAAGTAAATATTGTGTGACAATAAACTTTTTCATCATAAAAAGAAAAAAAATTATTGACCAAAATATGTTTTGTAACAACAAATAAAAAATATTAGTTACTAACATATGTTTTGTCACAATTATAATTAATTCCAACCAAAATTATTTTGGCGCCAAATTGCATAGGCTTTTAATGACAAAACTTAGTGATAAAAGAAAAGTTGTCACTATTACTATATTAATAGTGACAACTTAATTGTGAAAGGTACTAAATTGTCACAATTACGATTATATCAGTGAAAAAACCATAAATCATCATACTTAATCCAAATAACAGTATCAATCAATTGTCTTGTCACAAAAAACCTTGTATTTGTGATGAAACAATAGTTAATCACAAAAAATAGTCACTAAATGTCTTAACTCTTGTAGTAAATAGACCAAATTACCAAGAACAATTTTAATTATAGTTCAGATCCTTTTAGCCAAATTCTGTAGCTGAGGAAGCCAAGAGATCACTAAGCCAATGCTAAGAGTTGAGGCAATGTTACACAACTTTAAGATTTCATTCCACATGAAGCTAGAGATGGAACACTAAAAGAAGATATGATTTAGTGTCCCAAGTACTTGATTACATAGTATGGAGTAAAAGGAAAGATTGTGAATTCCTTTAGTTCTATAAAAGGTACTGCCAAGTTTCTACCTAAAAGTCATCCAAAGAATAAAGGAAGCTTTAGATAAGGCTTGTTGATACCAAACTATCTTAAACCAATGCATTTTAGGAGCAAGTCCCTCAAGAGAATTCTATCAAGATTTATTGGTCAAAAAACTTAAAGGAGTGCCTTAGCCATTAAAAAGAGTCCTGCATATTAATGTTAAAGAGAGAAGAAAAAGTGGTAACTATAATCCTTGTCCTATTCTTGTTGGAAAATTGGGGCAAGATCTAATCCTGAACGCAATGAAATGATTATTAAACTTTTTTATTTTAATTTCTCAAAAGCTAATATCACTTTAAATTCTAATTTAGTACATAAATCATAATGAAGCATAAACTTTAATTCTTACCTTATTCTGAACCTTGATCTTTTTTCTTTTTGTATCCCTCGAATCATTTTTATAGTTAGCTTATCTCAACTGCCATTATCGTATAAGTGTTTGATTTCTAGCAATATCCATATAACGTATTGAGAAAACTTTGCAACTATTATAGAGAGTCTAGGCAATGAGTCCTAGCTCCATTGTAATCTAAGCCTATTTATAATAGTTTTTGGATATTTTAACAACTTCAATTAAATTTTAACTATAATTACAGTAATTCTAAATAAATACATTGCTCAAATAAGATTCAATATCTCATATTGATCCTTATTTATTAAATATCATATATTTAATCATAATTTTTTCAAACTTTATAATTAAATGTAAATTGATTAAAATACCTTTTCTCTATTCAACTCGTTCTTTATGTGCGGCCTATTAAGATCCCAAATATATTGACAATGGATATAAGTTATAATCCTAAATCATATGCAACATTAAGTAAATTAAACTCCTTTAATTTATGTTTAATTCTCTAATTTAACAAGTTATATCCATAAATTAAGAATGGTGTTTAGCAACACATAATGACTATCCAAATATATAATAATGTCAAAGTATTTTTGACTAACCTTTTTTTGTATGATTCAGTCTTTTTATTATACAATGTTCTAATTATATATAAAACATAAAAATAATTTATAATATATTTAAGTCCTATCACGTCAATTCTCCACTATTACTAATTGATTTAATTAATGACATTTGAAAACTATTTTTTAAAATATAATTACATCTTGGCTAAGGATGTCTCAAATTAATACTAATTGAGAATAACAAAATATTTTCCCTAATTACTTTAGGGTGATGAATTTGGTATTGATCACTTAACTACCTTCATATAGTTCATGCTATGTCTAATGAATACCGATTGAGCTACCCTTAACTAAAATAGCTCATAAGTTGTATTAGTGTAGAAATCCCATGATCATGCACAAGCATGATCGTGGCATAGGAGGATCAATTGGAAGTGCATGATCGTGCACAAGTACGATCGTGATAGTGGATGTATTATGCTATTTGACAGCCTTTGAACATCCTTCACTCTTTTGATCATAACTTCTTCTCTAGACCTCCGATTGACTTGAATTTGGACCAAAAACTCCTCACACGTTGTCATTCCTCTCCACCAAGTTTCATTATCATCTGAAATCATTAAGAATGAATTGTTGTTTATCAAATGTTCAGGTCTGGAATTTTGGAAATGTTATATGAATGGATGAGAGTTTGAATATTGTATGACATGTTAGTTTGTTTGGAATCTATGCTTATGTCAAGTTGAGCAAACTTGAATATTTTCGAATATGTTCCTCACATGAGGGTTTTAAAATGAACTTATTTTGTTTTAAAACTGTTAAGTCCTAGTTATGGGTAAATAGGTATGCCTAAAAAGGTCTGCAATTGCTCCTGTGATATTTCAGTATCTCCTGTTATTAACACTTCGATGTCCCCTGTTAAAGACACTTTGGCATCTTCTATTATTGACACTTCGGTATCTCCTGTTCTATGACACCACAGTTATCTCTTGTATGAGTGCCATTACCCACTTTTATAAAACGGATTAGTAGTCTAACTTGTTTTGTATTTTGATACATGATTACTTTTGTTATAAATAAAGACTATTCTGGTTCAAATCATGTCCTGTTCTGAAGGGTTTATACCCTATTCTGGCATTTATACATTCTGATATGAGATTTAAATGATTTGCTTCCACATGAGAAATAATATATAGTGATAAGTTATATTTGCTTCTAAGATATATTGTGTTTGAATTCTGATACTAGTGAGTTTTTCTTCGGAACAAATATATATTATGTTCTGTTATGTTATATTCTGTTTAGTGATTCATGGTAATTGGATTGTTTTTGAATATGTGAATGTTTAGATGACTGTTAAAGACAGTTGTCAATATGTGTCTTGTTTAGTTATTCCCTACTAAGCTATATGCTTAGCACGGTAGATTTAACCCATGTAGGTTTAGATAGAAGGGTATAAAGACTGGGACAAAGACAACCGTAGCGGCCAGTGAAGATTCTGTTTTTTGTGAACAATGTTCAATTTGTTGTTGTTGTTGACTTGTACTCAATATGACGAGATAGTTTGCATTTTGCTTATATGACTTGTAACATTTATAAATAGAAAAAAATTTGGATTTCAAGGCATGTAATATGTTTTGTATTAAGTCACTACATTCTATATAGTATGTTTAAAACATAATGAAATGTAATGTAATGCATGGTTCTTGAGTTTATGAGAATGCTTGGAATAGTTGGTATAATATGTTTTGTGTAACATCCCATTCCCATACTAAAGGTTAGAACCCTAAAATTTGGTACATGTGAGATCAATGAGAAATTTAAAAAATGCATTTCATGATCATGCATAATGACAGCATATGCACACACGTGAATTGTGATTTTTGCATATGAAAATAATTGTACGTGCATTCATTGACAATTTTCGGGTATAATTGTTTATGAATGTGAGTATATTGAGAAATGTGGTTTTTATATGTTGAAAATTGATTTGAGGAGTGTATAAATTGATTTAGAATTTTTGGAAATTTTTGGAGAAACTTTTGGAATTGTTGAGTATTTTAGCTAGGAAAATTACCAAGTGACAAAACAATTGTTAAATGGTAGCAGAAATTACTATCCAATAGTAATGGAAATTTTGACAGATAACTTTAAGATTTATTGTCAAGTGTCATTGAAAATTAGGGAACAATTGGAGTAGAAATTGAAATTGATGGGACTAGTTAAATGAAAAAAGTAATCAAATATTTTAGAAATTGGACATATGGCAAGTGATAAACCTCACTTGTCAAACAATGCCTTAAGCCCACTACGTACCCTTTTTAATTTAAAAGCCTTCCCCCTTTTTGTTGGCTTCCACGATGCTCTCTCCCTTAAAAGCCATTGGTGTTTTACTTGGCTCCCTCCATCATTTTCATAGCTCTCTTCTTCTTGAGTTTTAACCCTTCAAATTTCATCTTTCATGCTACTCTTCCACCTTGCTTTCTCCTTCATTCTCACTAAAAGACCCAACCTATTCCTACATGAAAGTTGATGATGGTGGAGATGAAAGAGTTAGGGTTTAATGGTGATTTTGAATATTTTGAAACAAAACCAAGCAAGTTATGTTTTAAATGTTATAGGTATTGTTCAATGAAACTAGAATGATGAGAAATGTGAGATTGATGACTTGATTTTTTTTGCGAGTTGAATGTGTGTGACGTGGATGGTGAAAACTCTATGTATATGTCATGTTGCTGTAATTTTAAATGATCATTAATGACCCATGAATTGTTATAAATATGTTTTGGAAGTTGGATGATCCCCATAATGGTGTCAGGAAGAGTGTAGGAAATCAATTATGAATAGGAAAATGAATATGTTTTGTTTTTGGATAATGATCTAATATAGATAATGAATTGATTTGTGAAAGTCTTGGATTTGAAATGGAGTTGAGAATGAGGAGTGATGAGGTAGAAAAGGAGATATTGGCATGAGTTGTGTTAGGTAAGATTTGGAAACAAAATTTAGTAGTTGAGCTGGAAAATGTTACAACAACATAACCTATGAGTATGTTTTTGTGTTTTATCCATAACTTGTTCTGTAGTTATCCAAATGAGATGATCTTTGATTTGGGTTAAATTAGAGACATAGGGATACATTTTTTATGAAGATATCGAATTCAAATTCTGTCATTAAGAGTTCTAATTTTTACTTGAATTTGAGTACTAGGTGTAGAAAAAAGTGTAGAAAAACTGGATACATAATGGGTTTTGTTCTGTTTTATTGATGAATTAATATAAATCTTTTTGGGTGTTTTTGTGATGATGTAAAATGAGTATAAAGCTAAATAGGTGCATTAATTTGGTGTCTTGAAATGTGAAGGATCTAGGTGATAGTTAGAAGTGAAATGAAAGTGGAAATGAAGTTGAATATGTGTAGAAAATTGATGATGAAGGTATATATATGTGTATGTTTTTTTATTAGTGTTTATGATCGATCGTGGGATAAAATTTGGCTATGGATGATGTTGATTTGAAAGGGAGTTAGAATAATGGATAAATGCTGGGAATTGAACTAGAAATGATAGATTAAGCATGAGGAATTGAATGTTGTACGTAAAGAGTTAAAAATATTTTCATCTGAAACTTCCATGAGTTTTCTGTACTAATATAGAGAGTTTTTCACAAAGTTATCTTTATGGAAGTTGTATATCTTTATTTTATCTTTCCATTGATATAAAGTTTACAAAATTTGGAGTTCTAGATCAAAAGTTATGGAGTTTAGAAGTTGGGATATCGGTGAAGAAGAAGAAGTGGAAAATGCACGACGGTGACTTTTAAGACTTTAGGCCAAAAACACCATCATGCAAAAGCATGAGAGTAACTTTGATGGTTAGCCAAAAAGCACCGTCGTGCAAAAGCACGATAGCAACTTTGGAGATTTGATAGCAAAAATCATTATCTTTGAAGTTTTGAGAGGCTGATGAACATTCGATATGTTTTTAACCATAACTTTTTCATCCGACCTTCAAATAACTTGATTTTGAAGCATTGCATTTATAACATATTCCTCTATTTCTATGAAGAAATGTATACCTTTTGGTATTAATTTGTAAAATATTTATTGAATCAAAGCAAGAGTGTCGGTTGGAAGGATATGAACTGGATATTTTACTGAACATGTTCCAGTATTTTGATGATATCTTGATCTGTAGAATTCCAAATAAGATGATTTTTGATTTGGAGTAAACTAGAGATATATTCCTAAAATTTTCTCAAGAAATAAAATTTTTGTTTTCTCTAAGATATTGAATTTCTGTAGGGAAGTTGTACTATATTACACTGTTAGTGAATGTGAACAACCCAATAATGTTTGTGAGTTATTTTAGTGTCAATGGAAATATAAGACATAGAGGAACACATTTTTTGAAGATAGTGTGACCAAATTATATCAGTTTCACTTTCTAATTGAATGTGAATAGTAGTGTTGGGCCCCAAATTTTTGTTTTCTTGATGTTATTAAGTATGAATTAATTTGATTGTGTTATTTGTTGCATAGTTGAATTTATTGGAGGTGTTAGAGGAAAATTAAGAATTATTTGAGATTAGTGTTGAATAAATGGTTATGGAAGGGTAAAAGTATACATGAGGGAAAAATGGACAAGGCACTTAAGTTATGATGTCTAAGGCTTATCAAGGAGGGGTAATAGGGTACTTGTGCTATCTTTTAAGGCTTAAGGATTTAGAAGAGGAAAAGAAAGAAAGGGAAAGAGGAGAGAAAGAGAAGAGAGTATCGTTGGAGGAGAGG
>JANJEY010000006.1:41259884-41276232 GCA_024703695.1 Erythroxylum cataractarum
ATCACTCCGAAGTTTCATGAAACCAATGTACCCGGAAAATGCCATGAATGCATGCCAAAATACTGAAGCACAATTGAATACATATTCCAAAAATAAGCATAATACTTATGCACAATTTAATACATATTCCAATAGTAAGCATATTTCGGACTGAATGTCGTTAATATTCTAACCCCTACTTTGGGGCGTTACACTCAACATCATATGGAGTAAACATCAACAAAAGTAATAAAGTATGTTGCTTCACCTAGAGACATAACCGATGCTGGCCATACATCAGGGTAAATCAATTATATAACATCTTTATTTTAAGAATTAGATGCATTAAATTTCAATTAATATTGCTTACTTGTAACACAATGTTCACAGGAGGGTAATGATACCTTCGTGAGACTAAAGAGTAGTTTATACTCAATAAGAATCTTCAATCCTTGTTCTGAACTAACCAATGTAACTTTGTTACATTTTTTGCAGAACTAACCAATGTAACCAATGTATTGGCTTCCAAATGTGTCTCTCCCGTAAGCCTATATAAGTTTACAGCTATCATTTCCGCCTTCATTACTACAGGCGCTCCTTTGATCACCATCATAACTCTATTTTGAATGTAGGTCTTGCACCTAATTTCATCCAATATCCCTAAAGACAATAGGTTCTTCTTCAAGCCCATCATATGATTCACATTTTGTATAATATGAATTGTACCATCATACATCTTCAACTTGATGGTTTAAATCCCAACACTTTCTAAGGCGTGATCATTTTTCATGTACACTGATCCTGCAAATATCGATTTATAAGTGTGAAACCAATCTCTATAGGAGTTATATGTCATATTGCTCATGAATCCATTATCCAAGCATTAGTGAGCCCTAATCTGTCCTTGAACATCACTGCTACTTCACTATATACGATTTCTCTATTGGAAACACATCCCTGAGAAGTTGGTTGTAACATCCCGTTACCTATGTTAAGGATAAAATAGTAAATGTGAGAGATTACTGAAAAATTAGGAAACACATTTCATGCTCATGCATTACATGATTTGCACATACACCTGAATATTGAATCTTTGCATATAAAAATAATTATACATGCATTTATTGTCAATATTTGGGTCTAATTGTTTATAAATGTGAGTATATTGATAAATGTGATTTTTATATATTGAAAATTGATTTGGAGAGTGTATAATTTTATTTAAAATTTTTGAAAATTTTGGAGAAATTTCTAGAAATTGTTGGGCATTTTTGAACTAGGAAAATTGCCAAGTGACAAAATAATTTTCAAATGGTAGTAAAAATTAATGTCCAATGGCAATGAAAATTTTGATAAATGACTTAAGGATTTATCGACAAATGTCATTGAAAATTGGGGGATAATTGGATTAGAAATCGAAATTGACGGAATAAGTTAAATGAAAGAACCAATATAATGCTTTGGAAATTGGATATGTGGCAAGTGGCAAATATCACTTGCTAAAGAATGCATTAGGTCCACTAACCCTTAAATTTTAAAGACCACCCCTTTTTGGTTGTCTCACGATGCTTTTATATTAGAAGACCAAGTAAGTGTTTATTTTTGTTCTCTTCTTCTCTCCCTCTTAGCTTCCCTTCTCTTCTTCTTCTTGATTTTTATTCTTCAAATCTCCATTCACGTTATACCCAACCCTCTCATCTTTCATGCTACTCTTCCACCTTGCTCTCTCCTTCATTCTCACTAAAAGACCCAACCTATTCCTCCATGAAAGTTGATGATGGTGGAGATGAAAGAGTGAGGGTTTAATGGTGATTTTAAATATTTGGAAGCAAAACCAAGTAAGTTATGCTTTAAATGTTATGGGTATTGTTCAATGAAATTAAAATGATGAGAAATGTGGGATTAATGACTTGATTCTTTTTTAGTTGAATGTATGTGACGTGGATGGTGAAAACTCTATGTACATGCCATGTTTTTGTAATTGTAAATGATCATTAGTGAACCATGAATTGTTATAAATATGTTTTGGAAGTTGGATGATCCATATAATGGTGTTAGGATGAGTGTAGGAAATCAATTATGAATAGGAAAATGAATATGTTATGTTTTTGGATAATGATCAAATATAGATCATGAATTGGTTTGTGATGTATTGGATTTGAAATAGAGTTGAGAATGAAGAGTGATGAGGTAGAAAAGGAGATCTTGGTATGAGTTGTGTTAGGTAAGATTTGGAAACAAAATTTAGTAGTTGAGCTGAAAAATGTTACAGCAACATGACTTATGAGTATGCTTCTGTGTTTTATCCATAACGTGTCATGTAGTTGTCCAAATGAGATGATCTTTGATTTGGGTTAAATTAGAGACATAAAGATACATATTGTAGGAAGATATTGAATTCAAATTCTGTCATTAAGAGTTCTAATTTTTACTTGAATTTGAGTACTGGGTGTAGGAGAGAGTGCAGAAAACTGGATACATAATGGGTTTTATTCTGTTTTCTTAATAAATTAATGTAAATCTTTTTGGGTGTTTTTGTGATGATGTAAAATGAGCCTAAATCTAAAGAAAGGGATTAATATGGTGTCTAGAAATGTGAAGGATCAAGGAGATAGTTAGAAGTGAAATGAAAGAGGAAATAAAGTTGAATATGTGAAAAAAATGGATGATGAATGCACATATATTTGTATGTTTTGTTATTAGTGTTTATGATCAATCATGAGCTATAATTTGGTTATGGATGGTGTTGAGTTGAAAGGGAATTATAATAATGGATTAATGATGAGCATTGAACTAGAAATGATAGATTAAGCATGAGGAGTTGAATGTTGAAAGAAAAGAGTTAAAAATATTTTGATATGAAAATTCCATGAGTTTTCTGTACTAATATAGAGAGTTTTTGACAAAGTTTTCTTCATGGAAGTTGTAGAGCGTTTTTAAGCTTTCCATTGATATAAATTATGGAATTTTTGGACATTGGAGTAGAGAGATATGACTTTTATAATTTTGTAATGTTGTATAGGAGGGACATTTGGGACAGCTACATCTTTCTGAAAATTTGACCCTTATAAAGGCAAAATTTGTTTTTGAGGTCTTCATAGAATTTGTAGGTCGAGAAGTCCTATTTAAAATGGTCTTTGAACAACCTTAATCCAATATTTTTAGTAAAAGTTATGCCTTTTTTTACCAAAATAGATCGTAAAAAGAAAAGAGAAAAGAGGAAAGTCGCGCTCACGATGGGCACGCGGAAGTCGCTTCGCGATCATGACTCCGTAACTCTCCTACAGACCTGAATACCTTTCTCTCTTTTGGCCATAATTTTTTCATCCGACCTCCAAATGACCTGATTTTTAAAGCATTGGATTCCTAACCAATTCCTCTATCTCTTAAAAAAATTATATCTTTTGGTATAATTTGAAAAATATTGATCAAATCAAAGTAAGGGTATCAGTTGTAAGAACATAAACTGGATATTTTACTAAACATGTTCCAGTATTTTGATGACATATTGATCTGTAGAATTCCAAATAAGATGATTTTAATTTGGATTAAACTAGAGATATAGGCCTACAAATTGTCTCAAGAAATTGAATTTTTATTCTTTCTCTAAGATATTGAATTTATGGATGGAAGTTTAATATAGTACACTGTTATTGAATGTGAACAACCTGATAATGTTTGTGACATATCTTCTAAATTACTGAACCAAATTAAGTGATTTTGGTGTCAATGGAAAGATAAGACATAGAGGAACACATTTTTTAAAAGATAGTGTGACCAAATTACATCAGTTTCACTTTCTAATTAAATGTGAATAGTAGACTCGAAAGTGTGACTTGGAAAAAAATTCTGAAGTGAGTCAATGAGGAAGGAATGGGTATTTTAATGGTTTTAGTGAGGCATAGACCTAAGTATAAATTATACTTAGATGAGTTTTGAAATGGGAATGATTTTTTAATAAAATTAAAGGGAAGATACCCAAGATTCTCACGAACATGCATTGTACATAATTCATTTTATACATGTGCATTATTGAAAAATTATAATTGTGCACAGTTGTAACGTGTGTGAAATGTGTATTGAATAAATGAATTGTGTAGGTTAGAACGTTCGCATTCAGACGTTTCCAAAATTTGGAAGCAAATGCTAAATTAGAGCGTACTGTGAGTAGACCTAAATGGTCTCATTTCATTGTTTGTTTTGTTTTGTTTGATTTTTGTATTAATTGACTATTGAATGTCAATATGAATGTGTCTTGATTGTTGATTCCGAATAGAAGGTCCGATGATTGATGAGATATTGAAGTGCTGCTTGTATGTGAATGAGAAGAACTAAGTGCACTTAATGTGATTGTTAAATATGTTCTGAATGTGCATCTACATGTAAGTGAAAGTGTGATTCTCAACTTAATGTTGAATGCTAGTCTAAGGTCCGATGATATGGGAATGAGATTGAATGGGAACATGAAAATGTGATTGATGCAATCCATTGCATGAATGCGTGAAATATAATAACAGTTGTGATCAAAGTAGCCAACAATCAGAGCTTAAAGCTTAATGAGTGAAAATGAGTCTTGAGTTCAAAAGTGATTCAGAGCCTCAAGCTTAATGTTTAATGAGCCCTGTAACTCCCAAACGGATAAGGGACGGTTATCAATGAGTCCTATATGGGACAGTTTAAGCACTCTGTCACAATATAGTAACAAATGAAAAGTGAGTCTCATGTGTAATGCATATGCATAAAATGAATGATTAAGTGTATTGAATGTGAAGTGTGAAATAATGTGAAATTTTATTTATGTATTATGTGATTGGGTGAGCCATCGATGATGGTCACTCATTGAGTTTGCAAACTCACCCAAAATTTGCAAATATTTTTCAGGACTCAGAAGAATACCCCGTTAGGCAAATGGGAGTATCCCTACAGCATACAAGTAAAAGATAAAAGTCGGGATCAATTCGCATCTGCGTTGTAATTTTTCCTTTTGTATTGAATTGTATAATTTTCGCATTTTTTGTCTCAAATAACGTATTCAGAAACTTTTGCACAATGTGTATACAAATGTATTTATGTTGAAATTGTAATGGGCCCAAGTGAAAAGTGAATTTTTGATGAGCTGTGTATTGATTGTTTTGCTATGATTGAAAATGTTTATGAAATAAAGTGGGCCCGATTTGGTTATCGATTTATGTACTTTATGTTTGTGGTTTCAAAAAAAATTGTCCTGAAATTTGAATGATTGAGTGCTCTAGCATGCCACCCTCATGGAGCACGGACTCGAATATCACCCATCGATGTTGGGTTCAGGTATTGCGAGAGTGAGGTGTTACATTTTGGGTGTTATTATATGTAGCATCTACATATTCTTCCAAGGTGTATGACGGTGTTACAGTAACAACTAGTAATCACAGTCTTTGCGGGATCGATAATTGCTTGTGCCAACTATAGCTACATTGTGCACTTGCAATAAATTTAAATATTGACCTAATCATAGTTAATCAAATTTTTTGCTTTTTTTTAAGGAATGTAATATTAGGGACACCTAGATTTTATTAGTCTAGCCATTTTTATTTCATTCTGTTTTATTTTATTTGAGTGATTTGTTATCTTTTTTTATAGATCTTGATTCTTAGTTAGTTTATGACCCAAAGTAATACCTCGAGCTTAATTGATGAAGATCCAAAAATCAAAAAAACAACACACAAAAGTCTTCTTAGGACATAATTAAGAGAGTTTAAAATTGATCGTCAAATAGAAGACTTGGGAGGTCAATTAGATAATGAAGAATCACAAACAATGGCTAACTAATCAAGGACTATGTTTAAAGCTTCACATGTTAACATCGACTTGCACAATTCCTATACATAACTATGTACCTTAAATGTTGCTTCAATTCTTCCATTTTAGGCCTCCATTTCACCCAAATTCTTCTTTTTTTGGTCTACAAAGGCAATTAGCACCTAAAACATACTTGAAGTAAAATAAGTACCAAAAATATTTTAAAACTATTAAATAACATGTAAAACACACTAAATATGGGTATATAAATATATAATCATTTATTATAAGTTGATTATTTCTAACCTCAAGTATTTATGTGTTTTTTGTCAGATGGATGAGCATATTCCTTCAGTTGAGAGTTCTAATATAGTACCAGAGATAGAAATGGAAGCTTCTACCCTGACACCAAGTGAGGATAGAATTTCAACAAGAAATCATGTTACTCGACATAAAAGTGAAGTTTGGAATTACTTTAACACGACTATATCGACTGAAGTAATTGAAAAAGCAAAGTGCAAGAATTATCAAAAGTTGTATTTAAGTGGTTCAAAAGGTGGAACGTCTCGTTTAAAGAGACACATGGAATCATATACTAGAAGAAAGATAGTTTTAGGAGGTTAAACATTTTTTACTCGTAACCTTATGAAGGAAGATGGCTAATATGATTATTGGAGATGAACAACCATTGTTTATGGTTGAAAGCAAAAGATTCAAGATATTTCTTAAATCACTCTTACAAACTTTCAAGGTTCCAAGTTAGAATACATTGAGGCAGGACATTTTCAAAATTTATAAAGACAAAAAGAGAAAGACATTAAAAGCATTGTCTAGTGTTCAAGGACAAATTACCATGATAATGGACATATGGAAAGTTGATAACCAAAACAAAGGTTACATGGCAATGACAACACATTATATTGATAATAATTGGACATTATGCAATAGACTTTTGAGGTAATTTATATTCTTTAATATTGTTATCATTTACTTTTTTGTTATTTTATAAGTTTATGATTAATTTTGGTAATATTTGTATATGATAGGTTTATTTATGTGCCGGCACGACATATAAGTGAAAATTTTGCAAATGTGTTAAAAGACTATTTGATGAATTTAAACATTAACAAATAAGTATCCATCATCACAGTAGCACAATTGATGCTATGATTGAGAAGTTGAAGGGTAAGATGCGGGTTAGGAGCTTATTGGTTAAAGCTAAATTATTTCATATTCATTGTTTTGCACATATTCTTAATTTGATTGTGAAGGATGGGTTGGAGACGACAAAGGAAGCAATAGATTGTATTTGGAATAGTGTTCTATATTAGAGTACAACTCCTAAAAGAGTTGGAACTTTTGAAAATGGTGTATAAATTTCATGCATTCTGAGTTCAAAGAAATTGGTTATGGATTGTCTAACCAAATGGAACACAACCTTTAAGATGTTAAAGTTGGCAATCCCATATGCTTAAGTGTTTATTAGACTAGCTGAAAAGGATTCTCAATATACCTGTATGTCAACAAAAGATCAATGGGACTTAGCTATAAAACTTTGTATAAAGTTGGAATTATTCTATAATGCGACTAAATTGTTCTCAATAACAAAATATCCAACTTTGCATAGTATCTGTAGTACTAAGTCCAACATAAAACATGATTTATCAATGTGGATGTTTGATTTCAATGAAGTTATTCGGATTATGGGGGAGCAGATGGTAGAGAAGTTGAATTCTTATTGGTCTAAGGTTAAAGATACTGTTACAGATGTGTTGGACTCGAGATATGGACATGGTTGAATGTATTTATAATGCATTGTACGGTGGTGAAGCTCAAAAGCATGTACGTACCATGAAACAATTATGGTATCAATTGTTTAATGATTATCAGGTCAAAATGTAACAAACTCGTGATCAGGATCTTAGCAGTACAGGCAGTTCAACTCTGGATTCCATTTCAAGTTCAACTTCATCTTCTAATCCATTATTGACATATTCTCTTTCACTTTTTTTTTTAATATAAAAGAGCTAGGACTTCTCACAAATAATGGAGTTAGATAAATATTTTTTTGGAAGATTGTGTTCCTAAAACTGAAGGTGAGCACTTCTATATATTGTTATGATGGACGAAGTCTGAAAATAATTATCCAATCTTGCAAGTCATCACTCGAGACTTGTTAGCTATTCCATCATCTACCGTTACTTCAGAGTCTGCATTTAGTACTAATGGTCGAGTTATTACTCCTCATATTGCTTGACTTCATTATCACACTATGGAAGCCCTAATGTGTGCTCAAAGTTAGTTAAATAATGAAGATATTGATAGTAAATTCTTTTCTTTTTAATATATTAATTTTATCTATTTTATATTATCTTATGTAATATTGTGTTTTTAATTTTTCATACAACCATAGGTATTAATGTAAAGGTGACTAGTGAAATCAATCGACCAATTGCATGTTACTTTGATCAAATATATGAAGATAAAGGTATATTTAATATTCTTTGAATTTTAATATTACATTACTAGATATTCTTTTCTTTTAATATTACATTACTAAATATAATGTTTGTATATATAGATGATTTGATCCAAATTGTTGTTGATCCTAGCAACAATTACAATTAGATTCTCTCTTAGTCTCCACTCTCCGATATCCAATGTTCATACTTTGTCTATTCGGCATAATATTATCTTAATCTTGTAAATTGTATCATTTCTTGTAAAATGATTGGGATAATCATTGGTGTACAGCAAACACTTTTATAATTAATGAATTTGGTTTTATCAATTATATCTTATAATAATTAATAAATTATATAAGTAAGATTAAAATTTATAATTAAATTACTTGAAATTCTTAACTATAATTAACTTACTGAATTTTCCTACAAATTCCTAATTAATTAATTATTTATATAATCACATATTTCAATGGAAGGTTATTATTAAATTCAAATTAATTAATTCACCTTTGTATTTTAACATATTAGTGTCAATGTAACTTTAATTAATTAAATTCATAACTAAAATTTAATATTTTTGTTGCTTATAATTTTATTTAATTATACATTAATTTAATTTTTGTTGGAGTCCTTACTCCTTAGTAAATTTGCTAAAGTATAGAATGACATATAGCATTTTAAAATAATTTTTTTATTAAAGTTTATTTCTTTTATTAAAATGTTGGTATGAGAGTGTATCTGTAGTAGAGACATACGCTCTAATAAGAGACAAGTCAACAACAACAACCTAATAATGTTTGCACAGTACTAACAAAACACTGACCACCATTGGGTGCCTTGAGTTAGAACTTTTATGAGTTGAAAAATTAGCTTATTCAACTCGATAATATCTTACAAATTCACTTTTTAATAATATAAAAATAATTATAGTGAATTTTAATAAAAGTATTAATTTATAAAAACATATCAAAAAGTATATATAAAATATATTCTAGTTTTAATGAAATAATAACTATTTTCAATATAATATACTATACATGTATGTTTTTAGAACTCAATTACTTTTATATTCTTTTGAAATTGATACATTAGGATTAACAAAGTGATTGATTCATATATATATATATATGCATTATGTATGTATTGTGTAAATATGAAATAAATAAATAAAAGTTTAAATGCCATAAGAGTAAGCATGTTATTAATTTCTTTTAATATGTGTAATAAAAATATAAAATTTTGCAATGATTATTTAATAATAGATATAATATGAAAAGACAACAATGTTTATAGAAGTTAAAAAATCAAGAATAACTAAAATTTACATGTATAATTATTATTTAAAGTATATAATTTACAACAACATCATCAATTAAGAGTTTCATACATATTAAAAAGAATTATAATATTATATTATAAACTTAATATACGTATTTTAAAAAATCATATTAAAAGGAATTATAATAATTTTTTAATAAATATATATTGGTTCGTATTTTATATCATTTATTTTATATAAATATTTTTAGGTAATTCTATCCTACACTTTATAAATGATTATGCTATAATTTATAATTTAGGGATTCAAAACATATAACTACAATTTTTAAATTCTCTTAAAATAAATTTATTAAAATTTTGGGCTGACTCAGGCCCTAGGAGCTACTTGTGACCAGCTTGGGCCGAGTCACGGGCCGGTTGATTCTAGTCCGCCCACCGGCCACGGGCATCCTTGGCCTAGCCTATTACCACTATTCCTATTTCTCATAAAGGAAGACAATACCCACCAAGAGAGACTTTGGTTGTGAGTTGAGACTAGACAATGCTTAAGTAAATACCCCAAAAAAATCAACATAATTATCAATAAAAACAGTAAATGCAACAAATCCCAACTAAAGGGGTCTGGTCTACTCAAGGAACCTGAGCAATGCCATAATGGATGCAAAAATAAAAAGATGTCAAACAAAAAGGAATATCATATTTAGTAAGGATGAAGTGTGTAGCCTATATTAACCTATATTTTTCTCTGCTAATTTTGGCACGGATGGGATTCAAGAGGGGAACCAACTTGATTCGTACACTTTATTTGGTAACCTTTGTCCTAGTCATGAAATTGCCAAAGAAACAAATTTCAAATTTTAAGGATTTATTTACTTAAATATTCAACATTTTGTAATATAATGTTTACTTTCTCAATATTTCCTTATTGCTTATTACTTATGGCATTACCATTGTCATATTACGCACATTTATATAGTGTGGTTGGCTGTGTTAAAGAGTGTGTGTGTGTTTGGTACTAGTAATGCACCAATGAAAGAAGAAAAAAAGAAAGGGCGAGCTTCCGAACCTAGCTTGTCAACTGGCAAGTAAACTTCATGAACATCATCTACCCTTCTTCCTATACTTAAGAGGGAGAGTTTTCATAACAAAACAGTCTCTTTATATATATATATATATATATAATTACAAGGATATAGTTGATTTCCTTTTAAGTATCTAAATTACCATATTCGATATTTTTAATGATTTTGACTCTTACCAATATAGATAAGTCCTACAAATAATAAGCATATTGACAGATACACGGAAAAGAAAAGTACCTTTTAAAGGAAACAAATAAAACTTGTGATAAACAAAGACCAGAGCATTAAATATACATTTTTTTTAGCAAACTTTGTCCCCTTGAAAATGAGAAAGCTAAAACCAAAAGCTTAATGACACCATTGGCTACTCTTTCCGACAGATTATTTACAGATGATCTGCTTGGAGTCATATCGCATCCTGATGGAACCTTGCCTTATTGAGAGCTTTCTTCTTTTCTGTGGACATTCAGAAGACAGCTTAAAACATAAAGACTTGTCATAAAACACGGGAAATTGCAAGATTGGTACAAATATACCATGTAAACAGTCACTACTTCTGAAGACTAGACCACATACTGTCAAACAGTGAAGGTGATGATTATGTAGTCACATTCACATGCAAGTCATACAAATGGAAAAACGATTCCAATCAAAGGGGAAACGTGCGGAAGAAGAACTGCCTGGCTAAAATGTACGTTATTCACCAAAGATAAATATTAACAGTAAGATAATTGCAGGAATGTAAAAGCTTGGCGTTTCCAACACAAAAGCATTGTCAATAAGTTCAAAGAACTCACAATTGCGCATATTTTATTGTACAGCGATTAGAGATCAGATGATGATTGTTGTTTCTCTGATCCTTGTTGTGGCCACATCTGTGCCATGTAAGGGTTAGACTGCTGAGCGTACATAGATGGGTCCAACACAGGCTTACCCATCATCATTCCTGGAGCTCCAACCTGAGGTGCATGCTGAGATGGATAGCAGTAAGGGAGAGCATCAGAAGGCCCTCCAAAAGGCACTGTTCCTCTTGTGGTTGATGCCAGGACTTCATCTTTCAATTCCTCCCGGGGCACAATGTCAACCAAGAAGTCAAATATATCAGTTCTAGTGATTGCTGCAGCTATGTCATTCTTTTGAAGCGTCCTCCTTTTGTTCTCCTCTGTGTGATTCCAAGACCTCAAGGTCAGTTCTAGGATAAACATTTCACAAGCTCTGGCAAATATAACAGGGGCTTCAGCTGAGATCATCCTAACGTCCTCATCAGCCTTCATGATTTTCTTGATCCTTGCTAGGGGAAGGCTATGATTTTTGAAGTCAGAAACTTTATCAATTTCTTGATACTGAGTTGCCCAAAATGTATGAAGTTGTTGTTGCAGTTGTTGCTGCTGCTGTTGCTGTTGGTTGTGAATCTGCTGGTAGGCAAGTTGCTGTTGAGCAAACTGAGCACCCGCAGGCTGACTGATAGGATGCATGGCCCCAGCTGATGCAGTAACTGATCCAGAAGTTGCAGCAGCAGGCATTTGGTTTGCCTGGTACGGGCTTATGCCATATGACAGTTGTGCTGCACTACTACCAATACCTATAGCTGGTGTTTGTCCATGCCCTGGTTGATCCATTCTGATCCAGGTAAAATCAGCAGATGAAAGATGCCTATGCCACTAATAAAATAAGGAACATCAAAGAATTAGGAACATATGCGTCATAAAAACACAGAAACAGATTGCACACTGGAAAGAACTGCAGAATGGAATTGATATGAAGGTGAAATCTCAAATCTTCTAACCTATGGTGAGTTACATCTGAAAACATACCAAAGGTAAGTTAAAAAACTTGTAATATGTTTTGACAAGGGAAACTCCATCATTGTTAACATTCTGGAGCAAGAAAGGCAAACACAGAATAAAGATGCCAAAAGCAAATTCGTTGCTTGCTTTTCCATAGCAGGGAATGAAGTTTCTCTTTTCTTTAATCAAGGAAATTTTCAGCACTAGTTTTGGTGTTCAATAACGCATCAATTGCAAGCAGAGTAGTAACAACTTTCCCTTAATAATTTCTAGGAATGCAAATATTTTCATGTAGAAATGAGGACCAACATTAATAGCATATTTAGAAAGGAAATTTAAAAGGAGTATATAGAAATAATCAAGCCAGCCAGAAGCACAAACCATTCTCAAAAGCTCTTATCTACTATTACCATCTAATTCTATTTAACTGTGATTTGCATATCTTCAATTGAATACAGGAGTCACTGAAGCATTTCGGAATAGTTGCAGTTGAACAGTTAACGGGTCCAAATAGTTTAGATACCATACTGAAGAAGGATACATTTCCGCTTCAGAGACATTATCTTATGCAAGTCATGTTCTCATTCTAGACAAAAGGCACAAAGACATACGAATGATTACTTGCTTGATAAAATTCCCGATGAAACACTCAGAAATCAAAACATTGGGGCTACATAATGAAAACGATTATGAAATTAACATAGCAACAAAGAGAAACTCCAAAATTTTAAAACGTTGTCATCTGTAATGAACAAAGAGAGGATTGAATATAACTAAATCAGAAGGGGTAAGTCTATTGATCTCAATCCAAGCTATTATAACTATAAGCTCGAGTAAGACGAAGAGTGATCTTCTGTTTCTTCTTTGAGTTCTTGCTCTTAACCATTTTGAAGTGGACATGAGACAATGCAATCCAGCAAATAAATGATTGCAATTCATTCGAAGATGAACCACAACTCTCAGAGTAAATTTCAGCACATTCGGTTAAGGACACCTCATTTTAATAACAGAGCCTCATCCAAAGTAGCAAAAGAATGTTGATCGACGTTGTGACAACGATCCAAAAACAGAGGATCAGAACCGTAGCTAGAACCAATCCCAACCCGCAATTGCCTTTTGTTGAAAAGGAGAATTACAAACAACATTTGCAAGGAGAATACGACCCAGAAAACTCTCGAGTCTACTCATGTTCTTGGTCATTAAAACCAAGTAGAGAGTTTGCAAATTGCATAGGTTTCATCAGAAAAATAGACAGTACGTTGTACGTTACCTTTTCTGCTAGCAGAGGTTGTCCTTTTCTTACTGCCTAGAAGATTGAGGATCTGAGGAAAAGAGAAAGGAAGTGTAAATATAAAGAAGGGAGAGTAATTAACAAGAGATCCACGGGGATTTTACGATTTGATAATCATGGGTTTTCATTATTTTTGTCCAAACACTGAAAGATCAGATTTGTAGATTCTTTAGGGGATGAGGAACCAGCAAATCGGATCTTTCGTGAAAAATGATGGGGCTATTTTTTTGGCTTATATTGATTCTGCCTACTGCTTAGAGAAAGTACCAAACATAAGCTGATTGTTGGATCTGGACTTTCGAGTCTGTCTCAAGATTGTCGGGTACAAACTTTGTACGGGCTTCTTCCTTTTCCTTCCTAGTTATTTGTACATGTTACCTATAAATACCTACCCATTCCAACCACATTTATCTATTATTTTTCTTTTACATTTTATATATCGGAAAAGAATGTTTCAATTTGACTCATTTTCTTTATTAATAATCTATCTAATTAAGTAATGCTTTTATCAAATGTTATTACATAACACTAACATTTTCTCCAAAGGTTCTCCTTTATTTTGATTTTTTATTTTTTATTTTAGACATATTTTCTGTCTTACTTTTGTAATTGAAGGACCTATTGAGTTATCAACTGTGGTCTTTTAGAAGGGTATCTAATAAAGTATATAGGAAATGGAGAAGTATATAAGGAATTAATACCTCTACCGTATTGATCAATCAGATGAGAATTTCGGGGACAAATTTTTTTTAAAGGGGTAGAATTGTAGCATCCCGTCTTCATATTAAGGGTTAAAATCCAGATTTCAAATGGAGAGAATAGCAATGTGAGAGTTAGAACAAATTTAGCATTTCATGCCCAACAGCAATTCAGCATACATGTATGTGAATTTGAATCTTTACACATACAAAACTAAATGTACATGCATTCATTAACAACTTCCGGGTATGATTGTGTTAAATGTGATTTTTATTAAAAATGAGAAGTAGAGGGAGTAGAAAGAGTGATCTAGGTATGAGTTGTGATAAGGAAAGAGTTGGAAACAAAATTAGTAGTGATCTGGAAAATGTTCACTGAGTGTGCTTCGGTTTGTTAGCCATAACTTGTTCTCTAGTTATCCAGACGTGATGATTCTAGATTGGGATTAAACTAGGAACGTATAACTACATTTCTTATGAAAACATCAAATTTAAATTCGGTTTTTAAGAATCTGGGTGCAGTACATTGAATGAATGTAGAAAATTCATGTTCTATATTCGAGAAAAAATTTGGATTAATCTAGGCTTGATTAGAGAAATTTGTCTTCTCAGAAGTTGTAGGAATTCTTTTATCTTTCCAATGAAATATAGTGTAGAAATTTTGGACGTTTGAGCTGAAAGTCAGGGTCCTTCTAAGCGAAGATGTTTCTTCTGTAATAGCGTCATCTTCTTTTGTGTTTTGTATCATTTATGTTCATGAACTTCTTCAGTGTTTTTGTTTATGAATTTTTTCTGTGTTTCTTTTCATGAACTACTTCTGCATTACTATTCATGAACTCCTTCTGTGTTTCGTTTCTTCTGTATTTTGTTCCTTCTGAGTTTTGCTTCTTTTGAGTTTTGTTGACGTGTCTTCTTCTGTATTTTATTGAATGATTGAGTGCTTTAGTATGCCATCCTCGCAGGGCATGAACTCGAATATCACTCACGATGTCAAGTGGGTTCTTGCGGGAGTGAGGTGCTACAGAACCGTTATAAAACCGGTATATAATAAATAAGAAGTAAAACTTATAAGAATAAGAAAAAAAATTATTTTATTGAAATAAAAATATACCAATGTCTATTATTATATAATGAATTAATAATATATAAATATGAGTCTAATATAAATATTAAAATAATAATACAAATCAAAATTGTATTTCTGAAGGAGGTTGTGTCTCATCATCGTCAAAAGCTTCAAATTCTCCAACGCTATTTAAAGATTCGTAAGCTATGCTTTCATCTAAAGTATTTGCATCAACTTTTTTTACTGCATTAAAATAAATTACAAATTAGTAATGTATAAAACTATTCTCAATTGTAAACTTGTAATACAGTATAATTTTAACTTAAATATGATCAAAATAAGATATGAAATAAAAATCAGTAGATGTTTTTAATTCATTTATTGTAACAAATGCATTTTCTTCATAAATCGTTTTTTTCAAGTTCATTATAATCAAGATCAGGGGATGGTTCTTCGTCTTCAACCTAAAAATCAATATGCCCAATACAATCAATATCAAGTGGATCATATGTTCTTTTCTTACTATCGGTCCGAATACATAATAGAGATATTATAAAATCAATAATAAAAATACAATTTTTGAAATAAAAACAAAACTATAAAATAGTAAAATACCTGTTCTTCATTCTCAAATTATAAGTAACGTAAACAAGGTCATTACGTCTTTGATGTTCCAAACGATTTTGTTTCTTTGTATGAATACATTAAAAAACACTCTAATTTCGTTCACAACCTGATATAGAAGCTGTTTGATTGAGTAACCTAATAGCAAGTTTTTTCAATATTGGAGCACTGTCACCGAATAATCTCTACCACTCATCTATATTTTAAATTAATAGTTATAATTGTTAGAGTAGTGCCCTGAAGGCAATCGCCTTTAGCGCATTTTGTACAAATTTGTGTACAGTCTTTATGAATAAA
>JANJEY010000006.1:41276332-41290925 GCA_024703695.1 Erythroxylum cataractarum
ATAGACACATGGATCCTGGCTTTCGGGAAGGTCCCGGAATAAAAATTTTTGTTTTCCGCACCGTGGGCATGTGATGCCCACACCGGGATTTTCCTACAATAATAAAATATATACTATTAATAAGTAAATAATGAATTAAAAGTATCAAACTTACCTGGTTGCATTTTTTTAACATAAGTTCTTTCTTTACTGATGATCTAACAAAATTCTCTAAGCCTTCACGATACAATTTAATTTCATTTATCGCTTGTGATTGCTCTTCAATAGAGAAAATACCTTTGCATTCAATCACATCAAACAAACCGCCCATAATATTAATTGTACGTTCTTCTCCACTATATGAGCAATAAGGATTGAGAAAATAAACTGCTAAGTGGATCATTTGAGTAAGATGCTTATCCCATCGTCAATCAATAATATCTATATAAGGCTTGTATAATTTCTCATTCCCTTTAAAAATATTTATAATTGTTTTATGAGCTCTATACATACCATCATATATATATCCCAAAGATGACTTTTCATCTGAATCAACAATCTTCAACAATCTTATAAACGGAGCCACAATCTTCACAATGATCAAGCAAGCATCCCAAAATTTATTATCTACAATAATAGCACAAACTTCTTTTCCTTTTTCACTTTTTGATAATTTATTACTTAAAAAGTATTTACTTGTCACTAAATTTTGAAGTAGTTGCTTATGTTCATAAGCGCTTTTCAAAGTAATAAATGTAGTTGCAACCTGATTTTTGTGGGACAAACGATCTCAACCCAATCTTCTTGTTTTCTTAACCAAGACAAAAATGCTACATGATTATACATAAAAATTGTGCGTGAAACAAGACTATAAATATGGCCCATACCACCAATATCTTTCAAAACAAGATTTATACAATGAGCAACGCATAGAGATCAATAAATATGCTCATACTTTGATTGTAATAAGTACCCAGCTGTATTATCTGTAACAAAATGCACAACATTTTTTGGTCCAACCTACTCGACACTTCAAAGAATAATTCAGATAAAGCATTAGCACTTTTTACCATATCAGAAGCATCAACATACTTGATAACAGTTGTTCCAATATTACAATAAACCAATAAATTTATCAAGGTTCTTTGTCTTTGATCAGTCCACCCATATGTCATAATAGTGCATCCTGTTGATTCCCAACTAGATTTATATGTATCCACAGCTAACTGACATTCCCTTTTAAATCTTGAAGTAAAGGCACATGCAACTCATAATAAGATGGTATCTTAAATCCTAGACCTATTGTTGTTATATCATCAATTGCTTCTTGAAATACAGTAAATTTAAAGCATTTAAAGGAATGCATGAATGATAGAACCATCTAGCCCATGCTCTTTTACATCGTAAAACAACATTCTTATCAACCATAAAACTTTTTAGACTAGGTTAAGAACTAAGAATAGTTCTTGGAGAAAAATAAGGATCTATGTTAATAGTAGCTTTTCTTTTCCCTTTATATAATACTTGTGGTGTTTCATCATCTCCAAAAGATATATCATGAGCCTCTTTATTTTTTTTTCTTCTTTTTAGTTGTTGTTGTAAATATTTTCCAATCATATCACGCATATCAAGTGGTACTTTTTTTGCAAGAAGCAATATTACTCTTAATACTAGCAAGATGTTCTTTCATTCTAAAAATTCCTCCCCCTTTAAATATTCTATCACAAAGCATACAGTTATATTGGATATTCCCATCAGATGCTTAAGAAGAAGAAAAATAATTCCATGTTGGATCGGACTTACCATAAGTAAAGGACGGTTTCATATTCCCCATTATGATTTAACCTAAAAAGTATTAAAAAATGAGTGTATCTTGCAAGATTGTCACTAGAGTCTCCTTCCTCTAAGAATTTACAACATAGTAAATAACTTGCGCAAGATAGTTGGCTTAACTTTCAATTGGTTTTTTGTGCGGCACTCATATAGGCATTTAGGTTGTATTAGAATTAAAAGATGAAGCAAGAGGAAACAACGAAGAATAGATTTTTATTGTATTTTTCATTTTTAAAATAAATTTATTTATGCATAAGAGAATGGGACTGAACTGGATTGGACCTTCCGATCTGACCAAAAAAGATTGAATCGACCGGTTTTTATGTAGAGAGGTTATTAGGTAAAACCGAACCGAACCACTAACCGGTTCAAACTTTTTTCGGTCGAACAAGACGGTCCGGTCCGGTCCGGTTTTTAAAACCTTGGATAAGTTCATATGGCTTTTATGCTTGTTTATATCCTATATCCCAAACCGTTCCTTAAAGCCATGGAGAGAGGCCACAAAAGTACTAATAGACTTATCATATGCTCTTGACAACAATAAAACATCATCTACAAAATAATTGGCAAGTAAGATAATATTTTTGAATGCAGAAAACAGCGTACCATTTTATTATTACCAAAATAAAGGATAATTCAACAACCAATTCCTTATCTTGAAATCTTAAAAACATGAAGTTCAGGCACAAGCAAATGAAATGAATGCTACCATGCATTACATATATGAAAAAAGAAAACAGTGCTTGTAGACCCCACACCTCTCACATTGGTGGCATGTTGGACTTACTGTAACATTAGTCTCCAATAAACATAACATCGTTCAATAGTTTAGCTACTAAATTCACTGTAATCTGCCACAAAAAGGACCTCTTTAGCTGATTATTTCATAAAGTTGGCAAGTAGCATAAAAGCAAAAAAAAGAAAAGAAAACGGTGCACAAATAATAGCAACAATATTTGCCAAAATAGGAAGAAATGAGGTGCCACATTACATATAGATGAACTAAGATATTTGATCTAGTGGATCTTATATTTGCTTCTTGGTGCTAATCAAAACACAATGGAATTGGGAAAAGACTGATAACAAATCCCAGAAGGTGTAGTAACGTGTCTATCTTCATATTGCAAATAAAACACTCCACCCTGGCTATTTTTTTCCCTCGTACATCTTTATGGTATCTACCCTTGAAGTTATATTATCAGCTGTAATAAAGAATGTAGCTATAATCGCAACATATTAGTTGGTTTCCTATCACTGAACAATCAGCTAGAAAACTCAGCAATAGCTATGCTAAGTACCATTAAAAAGACATAAAGACCCACAAGGCAGAAGCCCCAGAACCTAGGCACCCGAAATCTGGACCACGTAATAACTAGCAGAGACCCCATTAGGCTCAGAAGCAAGAACACGAATGCAATTACAATTCCAATATGGAAATTGAGTTCATAAGCTTTGGGATAAATATGAGCGGTTTGCATCACCAAAGCAGACCCAAGACCCACAAGCATGTTAAACATTGGTCCAGCAAAGCACCCAGCCATAGCCATTGCTGGCTGGCCTGCTTTGGCTACTGCAACATCAGCAACAAGATCACCAACTGAATTTCCCCATGCAAGCACTGTGAGCCCAAGTAGGGATGGATGCACCTCAAGAACTATCCCCAGTGCTTGGAGGCAGTTTAGCAGTTCTCCGGCAACAGTGGATATCCAAAAGACACTCATTACAAATGCCAGCAGCACTACTATTATTTGCTCAGTTTTTGGGGGTTCCTTTTCCAGAATAAAGTGAAGAACTGCCAGAGAGGTGCTTGCCAGTAGAATTACAAACCAAAGTGGCAAATAAGTGTTCGGAAGGAGGAATATTATTGGATGATCTAGCGGCATGAATGAATTGCAAGTGTATAACAAGGCCAGAGGACAGAGAGCGATATTAACAGATAAATAGAACCTGTTCCATTCCGAGGGTGATGGTTGTGGAATTGTGAGCTTTAGAAGAAATGAGATAGGGAGTTTCCACAATTTTGATACCTGCATGCATGACAAAAATAAGAATCAGTAAAGCATGCCCTTTGCTATAACAAATACAAAAATGGCCTTAAAAAATACACAAATTACTCTCTGTTAAAAACATGCTTTTGCCTTGTTGATTTCCGTTTCTTATCTGAACAGGCTTTATTACTTTCACTACATCACCTAAATCAAGAGTTTTAAGTATAAGCCAAGTCCACATGTTTTGGCAGCATTTCAAATGTCCCGAGCATGTAAAATCCTAGAGGATTTTAGTGCATGATCCAGTTTTTCCGCCCCAGCAAGATCAAGAAACAGCACACATTTGAAAAATCCAATATTAAGTTTACCTATCCACTGAGAGAAAAAGGTACATGGCAGTCCACTGATTGTAAATATTCCTTTCTTTGGGTTGGAATGTAAAACCCCAAAGCTCAACCTTAACCTTCAGCTCAATTGATTTGCAGCAACACTAACAGTTCGAATGCTAAATCTTAATAGTCTATCATTTATAAGCATTAAGAATAAAAGCAATTTGAACAAGATACTGAAACACAATCAAGTTTTAACATATCCTTAATACAATATAACTATTTTATTGTAAACGTTAAGTAGCTAATTGCTTTACATTTTAATATTTGAGGAAAACAAATTCAGATAGAAAATGCATAACTAAAGAAACATGGACAGCATTTCAATTATGTACATGAGAAGAAAACTGATATATACATAATGAAGCAGATCACTGTCCCGTTCTCTTATGTTCATCCGCACAACAATTCAGTCTACTAACAAGTCATTCATAACGAGGCTAAGCATTTAGTAACGAGCGCTGAATGATTATGGACTCCTGAGGCAATATAGAGTTACTTAATGAGAGAGAAGCACAAAGCAACGTATTTGAATACTCAGAGATCAAACAAAATTGAAGATCCTACATTTTTGTTCCTATTACAACTTTCCCGTTCCGCAGGAAAGACAATGCCATCCGAAGGACATAAAGTCATTTAAGGCTCCCTCAGTACAAGTCCTAAAGGTTGTGTTGGAAGAAACAGATACTGAGTGCATTTTAAAATCAACAAACCATTGAGACGAACATTCAGTTAATATACCTGAATTGACCATATACCAAACCACACCCAGATCACACAATAACATTCAGTTAAAATGCTTAAAAAGCGTGGAAGAGGAACATGTGAAGGGAAAAGGCAACTTTATCTCAAAATTGCACGGGCTTCCAAGGAAAATATAATCACATAACACAATTGTTACCTTTTCATAACCCATTCTGAAACACCCAGAAACCTCCCCCTTATCGACAAGAAATTCACTACCTTTTTCACAATCCATTTCTCTTGAATCTCTCACATCCTTCACTTTATCTTCACCATCGCCAGCAGCATTTCCCCAATCCATCCAAAATACGAAACCAACAAAGAACACATAGAATCCGACAAATCCAATAGCCTGCCAAAAAGATATCTCCCCACTCAAATACACATAAAACAAAAACAGAGCCCCAACAAGATAAAAGCCAACATCTCTGACAAAAGACCCCGGATCCACATTAAATGGCGCAGCATATATGGCAACAAATCCAACAACAAGGGCAGAGACAAAAGTCCCAGCAGACAAGATAGCCCCAAACCCAGTCCTATACTGCCCAGAGCGAACCGCAGCAAGAGAAGCGAAAACATCTGGAGCTCCATTGCCAAGAGCTAAAAGGGTGACACCACCCATGCTTGGAGAGAGGTTTAAGTGATTGGTGAGCTTTGTAGTGACAACAGAGAAATGACATTGGGCAGTTTTGATGAGGACATAGAAGTGGAGAATAATGAACAATAAAAGGCAAGGAATGGAGAGGAAAGAGTTGGCCTTGAAAAGGCAAAAATGAAGTGAAAGATAGTTGATGAGGCCATTGGTGGGATCAAGAGAAGAGCAAGTGAGAGGGACAACTTGGGAATGTGAAATGAGTGACCTTTTGGGGATTTGGGGAGATGGGTTGGGTTGAAATGAGGAATTAGAGAAAAGGAAAGTGGTGGAGAAGAGGGTTAAAGAGAGAGCAGCGAAGGAGTTGAAGAAGAGATTGTATGAGAAGGCCATGCCATTTCAGAGGTAGCTTTTCCTGCGGATCTTTCTTCTTCCTGTGCTGTGTATCAAGTGTGTGCCTGTGCCTGTGTCACTGGGAGATTCTTTTTTGGCCTTAGATTAGATTACGCGTTTTTTTATATTTAGCACATGTACATGAAACATTATTTCCCATCATATATGCAAAGTATTTACCATTTAGAATGATGCTTGGATTGGAATTTGAAAGAGAAAACCAACAATTGTGTTGTGTTTAACTTGAAGAGAGTGTAAAAAAATACACTCTATATATTGTTGTATTACAACACAATCGCGCTTGAATTAGTGACACTTGTTATTTTCCGACTAAAAATAAATCAACCTTCTCTTTTTTTCTTTGGATTGAAATTACATTTACCATCATATATAATTCATTTTATTCAATATATATTTTTATATCGTTGATTGAAACAAATGCTAAATGCTACGATATTTAAAACCTTATTCATATCTTTACCTATAATAATAACAATAGTGTAGTGAAAGTTTTACTGATACACGAAATTTAGAGAGATTCAATGATACGCAACCTTATCGTTAATTAATAGAGAGGGCATTTTTGATTATATATATATATATATATATATATATATATATACTTTTTTAAAAATAATAAAATAGACATAAAATAATAAAAATAAAATATAAATATAAATATAAGCAATAAAATAAATAATACAATAAAAACGGAAGAAATTAAAGAATAAAATAAAAGATAAAATAAGTAAATAAATACAAATATAAAAAAACGCATGTAAATAAATAAATCAAAAAAGTCATTACAAAAAATATTTAGGCTAATTAAGAAAATATTTAAGCTAAATAATTAAGAGAAAATTATTATATGTTAAATATTTAAGCTAAATACAAAATATAAAACTTAGAGACCATGCTTTTATTGAAAAGGATATAAAAACATCTTTATCATTATCTCTAGATGTTATTTTTAGCCACGAACAGTAGCTATGCTTTATCATTTATATAATAAACTTGATTTAATAGGGCTTCTGTTCTTTCTTTTCACTAATTCTTGCCAACTTAAAAATGTCATTTTCTTCATCCTTAGTTTTTAATTGTTGGTATAAACTTTAGTAAGCTTCCATTTTAACTTCAGAGATTATCTTCTTTGCTTCTTTCTTTTCCGATTTACAACTTTCTCCATTCGTTACTCTCCACCTCTATCATGCTAGAATTTTATAGGCACTCTTTTTAAATCTTAATATTTTCTTGTGCATTTTTATTCCGCCTTCAAGACTCCATTCTGCTACTCTTAGCCTTTTTTTTAACACCTAAGATCTCTTTAGATGTTATCATAGGTCAGCCATTTCATTTCTTCCATTTCACCAACATTCATAAATGCAAATCTCACGTAATAACTGGCTTGCATTAACTCTAAAATAACACAATTGTAAGAGGTTACCAATTGAGCTTCCTAGATAACCATTTCCTTCGCTTGGTTGCGTCCATTTTCACAAACAACTTCGCCTTTTCCTCATTCTCTAGAATTTGGCAGGCTTCCAAGAAGAGCTCATCATCCATGCCTGGTATAGCTTGAAGCGCATCAACAATGACTTCAATAGATAAATGCTCTCCATCATCTTTATTTCGCACATTTCTTGCTACATGGAAGTTTGTACCTAGTGCTTCTTCAGCCTCCTCGTTGAGTTTTTGGACTTTTCTAGAAGACATTGAGTAGATTGATGAAGCTGCACAATTTCTTTTGTTCTCGGTAAGTGCACCCGTGAATACACTGCCAAGGACACCGTTGTTGTTCTCCATTTCTATGCTAGAACGACTTAACCTTCCACCTACCACTCTGTTACCAAATATCACGCAAAGATCATTATAACTTCCCAACATTCTATTTCGATATTTGATTGCACCTGGATGTCTCTGCACAAAATAAATTATGTCACAGGAAACACTATTAGGAAAATGTTATATGGACACCTCCAAAAGTAAGTACAAATACCACTTTCTTTCATTTTTTCTGACACAAAAAGAAATAATAAGTTCAGCTTTTCTAGAGAGATGAAATGGAATCCCACAAGACAATCGTGGGTACAAGAAGCTGGAAAAAAGGTAATTTCTCAAGTCATCCATGTTCCACAGAAAGAAAAAGACACACGCACCTTGATATAAACTTCCCAATTGTCATCATCAGCAATGACCTTTTGCTGAATGCCGTCCCAGGCAAAGCCAATCTGATTGATAAGCATCCTAATGTTATTGTACTCTTTCATCAAGCTTAGGTACAAGCTTTCTACTTCATTTTTGTCACATAGAACTCCAAATTTCTCATTGAATGATTCAATTATCCAGGCCCATGCTTGTTCGGTGAATGTCTTACCAATCACGTTCCCTTCAATTACTTGTCCTAACATGAGTTGAATAAAGTACACTTCCATTGACTTGGTCCAATTTATTGGTAGAGGATTAAAATCGGGTGGAACTGGGGAATCTTCTTCATCTGTAATTTCAACAGAAGAATGAAAATAAGAAAGCATCCCACTCAGATATTCATAAGATAATCCCATGTACAGTGACCATCACAAAATGAGATTTTAAGTATCTAAATTTTTCTCCAGATATCTTAAAAGTTCTTTTAATAGCATATTGACAAAAGCTATTCAAGGGAGAGGGGAGAGAAACTGGACATGTAAAATTATGAGGAGAATGATACCGTCGCTTGGTACCAGGACACAGTCACAAATAGCCCTTGAGCGACTTGAATCATTGTCCATTCCATTAATATTTCCACCTCCGAATATCAAGAACAAATCATTATAATTAGGAAGGGTCCGATTCCAATATGACCGTGCATCAGGGCAATCCTGCAAACAAGTTTAAGCTACAAGATTTTTCTAATTTTGTTAAAGAGAACTCAACAATGGATATAGGAAGTACCTTTAGATAAGCATGCCATAAAGAATCATCAGCAATTATCTTTTGACGCAGCTCGTCCCAAGCAAATCCACTATGACCAAGTAAACTTTTCATATCACTGAATTGCTTCATCAAGTTCATGAAGTGGCTCCTTAAAATATTCTCATCATGCTGATATCCAAACTCAGAACTGATCTTTGTTGACATACAACTCCACTCTTGCCTGGTTAAATTTTTACCCATACTTCCTTGACGAACATGCTCAAGCAGCAGGTCAATGAAATATCGGTCCATTGCTGGAGTCCAATTAGTCTTCCCGTAGTGGTTATTGTTAAAAAATTGTCCTTAAACAAATTTAAGAACAAAAAACAAATTGGTAAGTGTACATGAGAAAGTTTCATCATGTATGTAGCATCATTGCATCAACCTTGTTCATGTTTGAGCCTCATATATCCTCCAGTAACCATAAAGTAACCAATGGAACAAAAAGAAAAAGTAACACATTTCTAAAATGAAGCATGATAATCTCCATGTTAATAAAAGCAGAGGCCATCATCAGTGCCTGTACCTGGACCTAACAGATTGGCCACATCATCAGGCGAAGGCTTTCCATAAATCAAAAATAAATCATTGTAATCTTCCATAAATCTAGTTCCATAGAGTTCGACCTCTGGTTGTTCCTGGAATGTAGAAACATTAGCAGCACTTAATAGGAATTGCTGATATACTAAATCAAGACAAAGTGAAGCACCTTTATAAATGTATCCCACACATACATACCATGATGAACTGCAGTGTACCATCCCAAGAAAACCTTCTCCCCTCAAGAGAACTCTTCACAACACTGTGCAACTTCTGAAAACTTCTGCAACGACTCTTCAGGATATCCTTGTCATATTGTGATCCAAATCTTTCCTTGAACAACACAGCCATATCTATCCAAGCTTGACTATCTGTAGTATAGTCAATTTTATTCCCTCTATGTATTTGCTCTAACATAAGGTCAACAAAGTAGCGGTCCATCACAGGCGTCCAACTTGTCTCTGAAAGATCACCATCTGCATGGCAATCATCATGCTTTCCTGCCAATCATACGGCTTGATAACTTTTCCTTGTATTTGTAAATAATAATAGTAGTGCTTCAAGTCTCTAGGACCTGTAATCATATGTATGATGGAATTAAAGCAATCAAGCATAATAAAAGCCATATACCAACAGAATCTTATTCTTAAATTTGAGAAACAATCAGAAACACTAGTTACTCATTCCAGATTGAAAAGACTTGATCTACAACAAAAATCCTCATTCATGAGTTGAATCACTAAAACATAAACAATTCTCTATATTCAAGGTTTGCATAAGAAATATTATTTTCCTGTAATTTATACCTGCCCACCTAAAATATGTTCATATATCTGCTAATGCATACCAATGATCATATCAGGGCTTTCACTACCAAGATCAACATTATGTTCCCTCTGCCTGCATCGTTCGAAAGAACCTTCTTCACCATAGATAAGGCATAGCTTATGATAGCTGGGCACAGATTTATTTCTGTATGGCTGAGCATCAGGATGCATCTGCATACATCAAAACAAACATGAAACAATAAGTTCTTCAAACATATTTCCCAGAAGAAAGAGAAGGTAACTTCACCTTAATATAAGAATCCCAAACATGATCTTCAGCTATAATCATTTCTCTGTTTTCATCCCAAGAAAATCCAGTTTGCTCCAGAATGACTTTTGCATCATTATATTGCCTCCTCAAATGTTTGAATCGATTTCTTAAAATGTTTTTCTCACATGTTAAACCAACTTTAGCATTGAAGAACTTGGTCATTTCCGTCCAAGCCTTAGAAGTATATTCATAACCGATCTTATTACCCCTAAGGGTTTGGTCTTGCAACAAGTCAATGAGATAGTAATCCATTAATGGGTTCCAAATAGGCCCAGGATCATGACATCCAGCAGAGTAATGACAATCCTTTTCTTCATCTGCATGAATGAAAAACCCATTAAAGGTGCAATAATGTGTGCATAAGAATAGATAGATATATATAGATATATGTAAGGGAATCAAACATCAAGAACTAAAGAAGATCATCAACTAGAGTTGTTGCCTTTGATGAAATGCATCAATGACAGAAGCCAGCAGAAGATGCTGCTGAAGAAATGTTGAACTCACCAGTCTCAATTTGTAAACATTTATTTTCAGTAATCTGATTTTGATGCTGAGCTTCATGATGCCCCCTGGTAATCTCATTGCTGTAAATCAGGCTCAAATGTTCATAATTTAGTAAAGGCTTCCCTCTGTATGAATGTGCCTCTGGATGCCCCTTCATTAACAATAGCTATCTATTAATAAGCATATCTGCATAAGTTATCATCCGGAGACCAATAATATTATTGTTGTACCTTGATATACTTCTCCCAAATACCATCATCAGCTAAGATCATTTGGTGCTTTTCATCCCAAGAAAATCCATTTCTCTTGAGTATTCTTCTCATATCACTATAGTACTTAAACAACTTATTATAGCGGCGCATCAGAAAACTTTTTCCATATTTAGAACAAAATCTAACATTTAATGAACTAAGAATGTCATTCCATGCTACGTTACTGAACGATTTGTCTGTCTTATTGCCCTTTCTGACTTCATCCAGCATACGCTCAACAAGACATCGGTCCATGTCTGGTGTCCAATCTGTTCTCACATGCTCAATACTTGCTGGATGAATACCTGTTCCAAAGCCTATGATTAAGCAAAGAATTATTTAGGTTTGCATTTTCTAAATAACGAAGACAACCCATGTTATCTGCCTGAGTACAATATTCATACTCAAACTTCATGTCTGTTTTTCTTTTTCTTTTTTATTCTGATCTTTCAGAGAAATCTGAAATTGTGAAAATTATATAAAGTTTATATATATATAAATCATCACTTCCAGCCCATATCCTCCTTTAGTTAATTAAACATATCACATTAATACAGGTCTCACAAATGTTGTTATGCATAGAAAGTAATAATCAGCCACCCCAAATTTTGACATACAGTTTTAAGACTCTACTGGAAAATGTAACCTTACACTACATTCTTTAGTGGATGAAAAACAAACCAATAATGAGCCCTTGAATGTCGTCATCAAAATCTACATCATGACTTGAACGGCTGTATCTTCCATCTGCTTCTGTGTAAGCAAATATCAAGCACAAATCATTGAAGTTCACCAAAGACTTCGTCTTGTAACATTCTGAATCAGGGTGAGCCTGTATTACTTTTATCGGTGACTTTCAAGTACTATCAGATATACAAAATGAAAAGGCATAGAGATCAATTTAGCAGACCTTCATATAGGCATCCCATACTTCATCAGCAGCTACCACCATCTTTTGAGTATCATCCCAGGAAAACTCACTCTGTTTGAGAAGATTTTTAACATCATTGTATTGCTGCCACAGAGCTGTATAATGACTTCTCAATATATCTTGGTCATATTTAGTGCCAAACTTTGAATTGAACATGGCCAGTATATCTGTCCATGATTTCTTGTTGAAAGTATGACCCAATCGATTGCCCCTGTGCATCTGATCCAACATGAGATCAATAAAGTATCTTTCCATCACCAATGTCCGACTAGTGTTTGCTCTATCCCTAGTGGGAGGAATTTGACTGTCCATCTTCTTCCTAGCAAAAGCAGAGTTGGCGATAATAAAAGCTTATACACAGTCAAACCCAGTTCATGTATTTCATCAAAAACATAAAAGACAGGAAAGAGAGAAGATTTTAACCAGTTATGATCCATCAGGCTAGGATCGCATGGGACTAGATTCAGCAAGTCAAAGATAGTAATTCTCTTCAGTATTTTTCACATGAAGCGGCATCTCAGAACTTCAAACCTCAAGCCATAGTTTGCTGCAATCCATTACATTGCCGAATGGTTTCAGTCATATAAGGAAACAATCTATTGGCATACTGTCTCAACTCAATCAGTACAAAAATATAAGATGATAATAACAGTTGTATCTGTCAAAAAACGATTGAAAAAAAAAAAAAAAGAACTTGTTAATATGATACCTTAAAGCTAATGTACACAATAGAAGCAATTTCATGACTAAAAGACGAACAAGAAGTTGAGAAGCAGAGCTCACAAGATGGATACCTGCACAAATTAAAATGTCAAAAAGAGAAGGTTAAAAAAACTGAAGGAATAATAAATTCACGGGACATATTTGATTCTCTGGTACAAAAAATGATACATACCCTTTATTGGGAGAGTGCAAGGTCAAAACTATGGGGAGGACACGGGCAAATCGTTTCGGGGTCATGAAGGCTACAACTGGTTGCGATCTGATCGGGCTTGACATAAGATAAACAATATCCTTATGCTATATTATATTGCAATCAAGTCCCCCGTGTTCCAAAATATACCCATGTGTTTCCAGTCCTTTTCTTTGGTTAAAATAAATGTACCATCTGTATTTTAACGTTTTATAATTGATCTGATCTAAAGCCATCAACTTTTTAGATATCACTTTGTATCAAAATATTATTAAAAATAACTGAAAGATACAGTTCGTTTAATTTTTTTTATATAAAATATCAAGTTACAAATCACACATTTAATTAATACTTAAATAAATTATTTTAAAAGCTACACTAATATCTAATTAGTCTAAATTACTCAAGCATATATTAAGTTGATGGTTTAGCTATTAAAAATCTAATTCCTTTAGTTTTAAGAAGTTACAAGGATTATTTTGAAAACATTAAAATACAACATGATATTATAAATAACATACTTAAATTTTTTTTAAGAAATATGTGATTCAAACCTATATCAAAGCGCATGATTTGCATTCATAATTGACTTATTAACATGAGATGTTGACAAATTAAGGGGCATAAAGGTTATTAGGCAAATTAATTAAAAATTTACATTAGCTATCATTAATTATTTAATCAACTGATTAAACATGTATTTAAGTTCTTAAATTACCAAATTAATGTGAATGTGAAGACAAACAATAACAAAAATAAGTGAAGTCATCAAGAAAATAATACACAAATATTTGACGATAACAATTAGCATATCTATTAGAACAAAGGTTCATAATTAATTTTAAGAAATCAAAATAAAGGAACTTATTACATTCAAATTCAATAAGTGACAATTTAAATAAAAATAAAATGTAATAAATAATCATATTTAATAAAATAGATATAAACAAAAATTCCTAAGAATCTAAAAAAATCTCCAATGGGAAGTATAACTAATTCATCCTTATTAGATAAATGATTCAAGTTTAACTTCGAAATTACATGATTTTAAATCAATTTAGTAGATAATATTGTTATCAATGGAATTGGTTATATATATATATTCTGTTCTTAACAATGTTTCAAGTACGTATCAACAAACTTCCTTATGTTCTTACTTTCCGACAAATCATTCTTCTTCCTACTATTTCTATCAGCTTAAACTCTTAATAATTGCTTATGCGAATAACTTATACACATGCGCCCATGTAAGATCCTAATACTGGCGCTCTAATACCACAAATGTTGGAACCCGATTTTGGAACCCAACCCTTGTAGGAACATCCCGGGTGGTACATCATATGTACCCGCAGTGGAAAACAAAATTTTTTGTTCCCGGGACTTTCCAGAACCCCAGGATCCCAGTATCCGTATGAAGACATCAACCTAAACAGCCAAAAGAGACTGTCTCTAAAGGTGATCCACGCAGAGATCAGAAAAT
>JANJEY010000006.1:41427221-41439880 GCA_024703695.1 Erythroxylum cataractarum
TTATGTCTCTCAAATGAGATATGAGAATGTAATTCAAGTATTTAGTTATTTTGTGTAATTTTTGAAAGGGAACCAAAGAAAATTTCGGGTAAGTTCGGGTAAATGAATTTTGTGTTCGGGCAGGGTAAGTTCGGGTAAATGAATTTTTTGTTCGGGCCGGGTAAGTTCGGGTAAATGAATTTTTTGTTCGGGCCGGGTAAGTTCGGGTAAATGAATTTTTTGTTCGGGTCGGGTAAGTTCGGGTAAAGAATTTTGTGTTCGGGTCGGGTAATTTTGGGTAACTAAAAATTTGGGTTCGGGCCGAGTAAGATGGAAATTTTTGTAGGTAATTCGGGCTTTACCCGAACAGTACAATTTTGACCCGATTAGCCCGAATGCTCACCCCTAGTAGAAAGTACAGAGATAGAATTCTATAATAGGCTAATACTATGTAAGCAAATGGATTTTGATGATCCATTCCACTTTTAATCTCCTTGATATATAAAGATGAAAGAATATTTTAGAAGTAATAATATGTGTTCTTAAAAGTAAATTAATTAGACAATTTGATGGCTTCGTTGAATTCCTATAGCAAATCTTGGTCCACCCGGTTAAATTCGTATGTATGGCAATAAACACACCAAACTGCGTGCGTACTTTAGAGTTTCAATCCCATAATTGCATGTTGGTGTCATTTGTCTGGCATATCCGTTCAAAGTCAAAACCCTGAAGTTGACCCGATGATGACATACCCATGTGCCATGTGGCAAGAATGTAGAAACAGTGTCTTCGAGCCGTCCAACCGATCGCCCTTTTATCATGTGACTATGTCCCATCTCCGCTATGGGGACTGAAGACATTAGAGCCAGAAGTTAGCATCGATATCCGCCAATCGGTAAACAACTAGGATATGTCTAAAACCTCAGGATGAAGAAAATAAATCACAGTCTTGATCTATCTCCAAGTTATACACTAAAAGCTTAATCTGAAGAAATTGGGTTTATACTAATCTTTATATAAAAAGAAGAACTCTCTCCCAATGTTAAACTAATTAATGGGGTTCCTAAGTCGCGCAAGGCTACAACTGCTATAGGCCCTGTTTTCTTCAAAAAATGAATAGGAACAAATATACATATCCACCATTTTGGAAGCTCGTTCGCTGCATGTGACGTGTTCCCCTGATGTTTATTCCAGGCGGTTTGGAGGCCCTAAAGGTGGAGTCCAGATCTTCTGTTCAATATTATAGTGTTCTATTCTGTCTTATGAATCTCAGTCATTTATTTATATAGATCCCGCGTAAATTACGCGTGTGTCTTACAAAATAAATTGTTGAGATTTCATTGGACAGAATAAGACAGAGTAATACTAGACATAGGATTTTGTCTTTTAAAGGGGTGCGTGCGTCCTACGACCGAAACACCCCAGAGGACAGTTCGCATTCGACCATTGTATGTTAACGTATGGGACGCCCCATATATTCCCAAACAAATTTGCAAATGCCATGGACCTTGTCACCTTAGCTCTCGTCTTGGTCCTTGTCTAACTTTCCACTTGAACTAACAGTCTATGCAGAGTCTTCTGAAGCAAGTTCTTAATCTTGTGCAAGTAGAAAGTACTGAAGATTGAAAGCTCCAATTTGATTAGACACACATCTGGCTGCACATGCTATGTTTTCCAGAATTTTTGAAATTTAGAATACTCTGTTGTGGTTGCGGTGATAGTATGAGGTGCAAACAATAATGCAGACATATGATACAGTTAATGAAATGCGGTACTTATAGTCCATGTCTCTAAAGGATAGCTAACAACACCGGATCATACATGTGATTATTAACACTTTTATTGTTGTAGGGCCCTGACGCCACAAAGCAATCACTCCTGCAATTTTCAACTCACAAATTGTTACTTCCTCCCCTACTATTTAGGATTTGGCAACGTTGACGGGTCTCCCATTTAGCATGCATCTCCCCTGACCATCTTCCACCTTATTGTCTCTATTTCAGTTCAGAACACAAACTTGTTGGCGATTATTAAATGTCACTCTTTATACTTCCGACCGCTAACATGGCCCCGGCTAGAACAGTACAGGGAAAATTTTTTGACCAATTAGGAGATTCAATGTATTGAATGTGTATCAAAATTAGAGACGAGGCTAGTACCTGGTACCACAGTTTCATTCAGGCCACGTAATAAAAGAAAACGTTATTAGCGTTTAATTTTACAATGCATGTATTATGTACTCATAACGCATGATCTAGTCACAGGCCGGGAAAGGTCACGTCTTTTTCTCTGGCTGTATTCTCTCCTTTCTCTAAAGAACCTATGTCCACACAAGGAAGAAACTTGCCCTCGACAAGGTCTGGTACAGCTGCTACTATTTTTTAAATCTAGTTGCTATGTTTTTCTTGATAAAAGCCTTCTTGCCCCTTTAGTAACCGTAGCAGCCTTTAAATAGGCTTAAGGTTAAATTAACAACCCTAATTAGGACTACTAATTAGGTATAAAGTCTAAAAATAAAATCTCAACGGATAAAAACCCTAAAATACGAAAGAAAATCAAATAAAACAAAATAAAAACAAACTTGTTAACAACTGTTTTGTCAACCACTTTTCTTGCATCGCGAATAAACTTTTCCCACAAAGGCAACTGCAACATTATTAACATTACTCCCCTTCCCGGCTCCGAGCTTGTCCTCAAGCTCAAACTCCAAATAAACCTCCTAAAGAGCACTGAAATCTTCCCATCTAACATTTTCATTTAAATTGTCTACCTAATGCATTAACACCTCCTGTTTACTTCTGTTAATCATGGACTGGAAAATAGAGTGGGGAACAGGCCCAATTAGCCATCACAGAGGCCTGGTAGTATAGCCACTAAACTTGGAGTATCGCCCTTAAATATCTTTAACAAGGACATATGAAAAATATCATAGACACAACTCCCCTCTGATAGCTCCAAGTTGTAGGCTACTATACCACTTCTTTGTAGTACTTCATAAGGACCAAAATATTTTGAAGACAATTTGTGAGGTCCTCTCTTCCTTACCAAGAGTTGTCGATAAGGGTGAAACTTTAACCAAACTCAATCGCACTCTTCAAACAGATCTCCCCATTTCTAGCATCATATGTAAGTTTCATTTGCTATTAGGTTTATAGTGTTACCTTTGCAGACAATCATTTGGATGCAATTTGATGTATGGCATTATTAATTAATTAATAAAACACATTCTTTATCTTTGTATATTTAGCTAATTACATTTGATGCTTTAATATTGAAGATAAAATCCTTGGAATAATTACAATATAATTGAAATTATGATGAAATTATAATTGTGATATTCAATTTATATTTATGTATTATTTCTAAATGTTCTTAGCTGCAGTTTCATTAAGATGAGATATTGTTGAAATGGTAAAGCTAGCATACATTATGTTTCTTTTTTTATGGAAAGTAATTTATCTCATAAATTAAAGTATGGAGATACTTAAACTAATGTCTGGGTGATTACTAGAGAATAAGTCATTAAACTAACCCGATTATGAGAATCCCAAATAGAATGTTACTTGTATGATTTTTTTCTTAATGATGGTTGTACAATTGATCCTTAGAGTTGAGATTACCGAAATATCTCGTGTGAGAATTATTGTGTTTTGATGTTACTTATGAAATATCTTAAGATAAGTCAATCGGTAGCACTTGGATGCAATATGAATTATACGGAAATAGTTAAGTAACGATTCGTCACTCTAAAGTAATTAGAGAGAATATTCTATCGTTCTTGATTAGTAGTAATTTGTGTTGGACCAATGGTGGTTGAAAAATCAAATCCTTTTATGTTTTGATAATAATAAAATGTATAGAATTGGTTAATGAATTATTTCAGGTATTTTGGGATTGATATTCAATAAAAGATAACATTAATCTTTGATGGGCAAGAGATTAATCATTGTAGAATCAAGATGGAAATTACCTTAAAAGTGCTAAAGATATTCAAAGATGAAAATTATGGGAAGATCTTGTTAAATCTATCAGTTGGAGTCATCACTAGTCGACTACAATGTGACAAGTCGACTAATAATATTCAAATATGTAAGTGGGGCATGAAATAAGTCAACCAACATTTCACAAGTCGACTAATAAATTAAGGATCATCAGATGGGGCTTGAAACAAGTCAACTAAGATGTTACAAGTCAACTACAAATCAAGTGGATAGGAGCACTAGTCGACTAATCAAAGAGTGAAGTTAAAACCTGCAGTGAAAAATGCTAATACTAGTCGACTATAACACCTCGACTAGTTGACTATCAGGTGTAGCTGAACAAAATCTGATGAGTCAATCGACTACAAATGGAAAGGAAGAAATCAAGCAACGTCTATTAGTAATCAAGCAATGGCTAGTAGACTTCTCCAACGGCTACAATCATCCTAAAGTCTGCAAATAAATTGAGGAACATAAAGGGATCGAGAAGCGAAGTCCAAAAAGCAAAAGCATACTACTATTGTTCTTAATTTGCTCTCATTCTACTCTCAGCTTGGTCTTAATTCCATTCATCTGTATTGAGAGTTATTATTTTCAATTTTCTATCATTGTTATTGTGAGTTGAGTGATTAGAGAAAAATCACTTGTGAGGTAGGATTTGTGCAAGAAGACAAATCAATTGTAAAGGTAGCTTGAGCCGGAAATCAAGAAGTGTTGTAAAAGTTCACATTGAACTAAAAAATGTGTAGTAAAGTGATTTGCCAAATCCTAAGTGGGAGCTTAGGTAGAGGACGTTGGTCTTAACACCGAACCTCTATAAAAATAGTGTTTGCTCTTATTCCCTACTCCTTGCATTTAAATTTGTTTAAATTATTTTGTGTGAATTAACTTCTGATTTTTTGTAGAACTTTACGAAAAATTGTAAAGATCTATTCAACCCCCTTCTAGATCATTTACATTATCTAATAAGTAGAGATAACATTAGAGTATTTTCCTTTGAGTTCTTCATACAATGGTATGAAATATTCTTGACATAAGGGAACATTCAAGATTTCACCCAATATAAGTAGTCATGATACTAAATTAGCTAATGCATCAACTTGCCTATTCTCCTTTTATAGCATATACTTCACAATGACCCTTCAAAACTTGTTATGAGCTTACCTGCTTAGTTGAAAAAGGGTAAGAGCTTAACCTTCTTGATTTTATATAGTGAAAGGACTTGATTTATAATCAAATTTGATTCTCCATATACCTTAATGTAATATATTCTAATCTCCAAATAAGTCCCAAAATCATTATGAGAGCTTGATATTTGCCAAATTATTAGACCACCATTAAGAGAGGGTGAATGTATATAGAAAAGCTTCTTTTTATAGAGTAATAATGGCTTCTCCCAGCCTAATGCCATCTTGACTTATAGAGATAACAAAGAACATCTCCCATTATCTTGGAACAACAATTAACATGACATCTTTAGGTAGATCTTTAGATAGGTCCCCATTATTGGATGACATGATTTGCAAGAAAATCACTAATAGATTTCCATTTTATGGCTTTTTGAGACTTATGGGTAAATTGAAATTCTTGTAAGAATATAACCTATTTTACAGGTCTTCCATTTAAATGGTACTTTTCACAATATTCATAAGTGGATCTACTTATGATATTAATCAAAATGAATATTCTTATAAGTAATCTCTCAAGTCGAAATGATTACGACTAAACACATATGTTTAATAGGTCTTTTTAAGGCATATAGTGCATTTTCTTTCTTTTCATCATTCTCTTGTGTAAGTATCATTCCTAATGACCTTTATTTAGCTACAAAGTATAAGATCAATAGTCCACCTTGAATGGGTGCTTATAATATTGGTGGAAATAATAAGCATTGTTTGATGTTATTTATAGTTTGTTAACAAACTTTTTGCCATTTGAAAGTAATATCCGTCTTATTCAAATGATTGAATGGTTGATATTGTCCATTAAGGTTAAATATGAATTTTTCAATATAGACTAGTTTTCCTTAAGTTTTTAGTCTATGCATCGTTATAACAATCTAAATCTTTGACTAGTCAATGTCAATACCTTGATGATGAACAATGAAGCCTAAGACCTTTTTGGATGATACTTTGAGGCAAACTTAAAAGGATTCATGTTGGAACCCCTCCCCGGTGAGTCGCAGGTCTGACGTCCTGCGTGACATCTGGAGGCGCATCCCATGAGGGAGGGATTCCTCACCACGAACTTAAACTCAAAACAGACTTAATTTAATTTCATCCAAACCAATCTCGAGAAATTCATCGTAGTAATCCTCCAATAAAAATTAATCTGCTTAGGGCCCATAATTAATTATGATTCCTAAGATAAAATGAAATTTCATGTCTCTATAATAATTAGAAACGAAAATCACTCAAATCGGAGCTCCCGAGATCAATAAATCACCGAAATACGGAAGCATGTTCAATATGTCCGACTAATTGTCTCTCTTTGATAAAATCCGACAAAATTCAACTTAATCCCAAAAATTCTAAATTTTGCATGAGAGGGTAGAGAAATTTTTTTTGGAAAACAATGCTTCAAAAACTGAGTGAATCGGAGGTCAAACAAAAAAATTACAAGCGAAAGAGTGAGAGGAGGACATTCAGAGATTAGGCGTGGGCACGTCTAAGAAATTTAGAGACTAGGCGTGGCCATGCTTAAGGATAAAATCTGGATCTGTAGGAAAATTTCAGAATTTACAAAAATCATAACTTTTGCTCCCATACTCCAAAATTGACAAATTGGGTATAAAAAAAAAGGTCAAAGGAAGTTCTACAACTTCCATGAAGGATGGAAAAACTAGTTTGGCCTTTAAGAGGTTCAAAAAGTGCTTCAAAGTTTCTGCAAAATTGAAAAGGGTCCTATACTATATCATAAGTTTGAACAACCATATCTTTTAACATGATATTCTAAAAATGTCACATTTTACCTCATTAGAAATATAAAAAGATAATATACAAGTTTCATGAAGGGACAAAAAATCAATTCAGTCGTTTAAAGAGGTAAAAACCCTCTCAAAGTTTCTGCCTATACAATAACCAACGGAACAGTAACTTGACCAAATGAACAGTACCTGCCATTTTCCCAACCCATAACTTTTCATTTCTAACTCCAATAATTGCAAATTATACATCAATAGAAAGGGAGAAAGACAAGCTACATTTTCTATGAAGGGTACAAAAATCAAAGCAGACTCTAAGGGGGTGAAAACCCCTTCCAAAAGTACTGAACAATTATGACCCTTATCAACAGTAACTGAAATCTTTCAGCCCTCATAACTTCTTCATCCTAAGTCCAAATTTGACAAATTATACATCATTGGAAAGCTCTAAACAAGTACTACATTCTTCAAGAAGACATCCCAATTCAATTCAAGCTCTAAAACTTTCGAAAACCCAAATCAAGTTTCTGCCCAAATTTACCAAATGAACAGTAACTGAACTAGGTCTAACCCCTATAAGTTTTTACTCCCAACTCCAAATAAGGCAAATTATACACCATTAGAAAGATATAAACATATTCTACAATCTTCAAGAAGACCTCCCAACCTAATTCAAGTTCTAAGAGGGTCTAAAACCTAAGCGAAGTTCTGTCCATTTTAGGAAAAATTGGACAGCACCTCCCCTATAATTGCTCTAGCCAAAACTTCAAGTTTCTCATCTAAACTCCATTACCTGCATAAAGAAAACTCAATATCCAAGCTTCCAAAACACAATATAATCCAATTATCCCAAACTCCAATGGAAGTAACACACTCTTAGGCATCTACCCATTTCAAAACCTAAAGAAATACAATCTCATGCTTGCTTTTATCAATTGCAACCATACATCCATACATTCTTAGAAAACATATACAAGGTACATTTAAAATTCGGAACCCTTATATTTACATGGAAATAAGTTAATAAAAATCTTCAGAGGTCATTCTAGCCTGATTACTTCCAAAATGGTAAAAGTAAAAGTACAAAGAACAACAATTAGCCAATATGCTAGCTAATGTTTTGTTTTCTCAAAACATGACTTCAAAAGCAAAATGCATCGGAGTATCGCTCTAATCCCGATGCGGTGACTTGATTTCTCGCTCAATACATGTGGAGGGGAAATGGGGGGTGAGCTCAATGACTCCATGGATAATAACTTAATAAACGAGAAGATAAGCAAAAACCATTATTCATTCTTTCATTTTCAAGACAATATCACGTTAAGAAAAACAATGACAATTTTCAAATCTCTTCGCAGAATTTAGCACATCAAACAATTTATAAATGTAACACATCACAAAGCAATATAACATTTCATAAAATCACAAACAAAGTGGTTCGGGTGGATCGAAACAGAACGTACTATAAATTTTCGCGAAGCGGTCATGTGTAGTCGTGACTTATGGGACTCCGTGAGGAACTCCAATGCCACTAGCGGGCAGGCAGGAGAAGCCTGTGGGTAGACAAGTGCACCTGACTCTTATGAGACCACCACAAACCCAAAGAAAACACATAATTTACACAATTTATAATCAGTAGCCTCAATTGGCCTTTACAAAATTTATTTTCGCATAATTGGCCAAAATGACAATCTTTTTCCGAAATCACAAATTCTCGTCTTTTTCACTTAACAAACCATTATACAAATGATTATAACATAAATTCAGAATCAAATAACATCACATACAAGTTAAAAACATCAAAAAAAGTAATTCATACAAAAATTCTAAGTCATTGGAAAGCATTAATTTTCATTTATTATGAAAACTTTAATATGCCTATTATCTCAATTATTAAGAAATCACCCACCTGAAATCCTTTAGCTTGGAGGTTGGTCAATTTGCTCGTCCGCTAACTCTAATTGCCTCACTTCACCTTCATTAAGCATAGATATTCCCATAAGCATAAGAGATAGCAAAATTGAAATTTCTAAGGAAAGGAAAACATAAATTCAATCCCATCTAACCTTACCCATACCTTAACTAAGCTATTAGCATCAAAACCCAATCAAGAATCTCAAAAAAAAATTTGAAATTCCCTTACCTATATGAAACCCATAAAATTCTCTTCTTACTTCTATTGGAAGATTAATGTAGCGCCCTTTCACCGTATGGTACACATCGGGACTCCCGAAGGTCGCTCCGACACGTATCCCACGATAAAGGTGCACTACCAGAAAATCCGACTGCTAATCCCCATGGCATCGTAATAATTAAAACCATAATATATCAGAAATTAGTCAATTTTAAAATCCAAAATAATCTTGATACAGTCATCCAATAGCAGAATAGACAATTCTATCAGTCCCCTAAACAACACCAAAAAGGAAACTGATACAAGCATCTATCCTAAGTCATCCACAAAAGTCCAACCCAGCTGACCGACCTGTGTGCCATCGCTTCTCTTGCCAGAACGCTCGCACGATACCATCAAGATTTGCTTAATTGTTGACATATTCATCGACGGTTTAGTCATAATCATCGATAATGTTAACGGAATAACCAATACCGTCTGCAAATATTCCAACGGAAACAAAACGGTCGTAGGTAAATTTACTGATAGTCACAGCCAACCATCAATATATTTGCCGACGGTTACATAAAGTGTTTATCGGTAAATTTACCTATGGTCGTTTTACGATGCATTTGTCTGTCGGTTAATTTCGTCACTAATTTCTATTACTGACGAAATCCTAAGGTTTTCTGGTCGTAATATCTGTCGCTAAACAACGTTTTTCTTGTAGTGATATATAGCTTAATCCTCATTCTCAGTTTTAATCTCCAAACTTTGTAAATCCAAGATGATCTAATTAAAATTGTCAAAGTTTTCTTTTTCCTGTTTACTTTTTTTCATCTTTAAGGTATGCTAACATTGCTTTTGATATAAACAGTTTGTCAATGATTTCTTCTAATATTTACTCTTAGGTTGTTTAAATGATTTGTACATAATTTCTTCTGATACTTACTTCCAAGTTTGAAATAATCTCTCTACTAGATAAGAGTAAAGCTATTGTACTTCTCTATCTCCTCAAACCCTGCATCTTAGGGATTCATATTAGGTTGTTGTTATTATTGTACTTACTTTTGAGTTGTTTTCTTAATAAACTACCTCTCTTGATATCTTGTCTTCTAAACTTGACAATTTTACTTAATAGGCGTTTAATATAATATCTTTCTTATTCGATGCCCCAAAATTCTCTAACATTTTTTTCCTTTCAACGTTATTGCATATCCTATTGAATAAGAAATGCACTGACCTTTATGTTTCATAGATTGAAATTATTTAATCTATTAAATTTCTTAATATCTCACATATGAAGAAACATCTTAATAGCAAAATCTTAGGTCAAATACCGCAATACTAATCAATCTAACACTGATTATTGTACAAAGAAAGCAATATAGGATGAAAAGAAATGAAGTAAAAACACAAGAATTTATGTCATTCAATCAATGATATGAACCATGTATATAAGTAATGACATATACTTCTTTTATTACTGTAAGAAGGATGAAGTAAAGGGAATAGATGACAACAACCTTCCCAATTTCCCAAAGATTCAACCTTGTAAAATCATTATCTAGTTGTTTATAATCTAAAGTTACATGTAAAAAGTTTAATTAGAGTAAAAATATATTTTCACAAAAGTTTAAAACCACTCAAACTCATATCATTAGAATTTAACATCGATGCTAGTTTACTTTTGACTTGAAAATCTCTTTAACTAATACTAGCAAATAGACACTACGCAAATGCGCAGTAATATAATACCCACTTAATTTAATTCTAGGAGTATTTATGCTTAATTTAATTGTAGGAGTATTTCTAAACATGTTATAATATTTAATGTATAAATGAATATTGCGTAATTTAAAATTTTATAATAAAATTATAAATATTTAAATTTTGAAATGTATACTAAGAAAGAAATTACAAAAAAGTTAAATTTTTTATATTAAAAATATAAAAGTTAGAATATTAGAAATGAATTAGTATAATTATTTAGTAAAAATTTGGAACGAAAAAATAAAAAATTTAGGAAATGTATAGTGTAATGTATTTGTTATAAATGGATAAAATATACAAAGTAAATACAAATATTATAATATCTAAGTAAAAAGTAAAAAAAAAACATGTATTAATAGTCACGGGTGTGACTTAACTGAAACAAAATGAGATAAAAAAAACTATAATCAATTAAATATTTCAGTTAACTAAAATAACAAAGTTAAAAAAGTCACTAGGTGTAACATGATATATTATTTAATGTATAAATGAATATTGTGTAATTTAAAATTTTGTGATAAAATTATAAATATTTAAATTTTGAAATGTATACTAAAAAAGGAATTATGATAGAAATATTAAAAATATATAAGTTGGAATATTAAAAATGAATTAGTAAAATTAGTTAGTAAAAATTTGGAATGAAATTTTTTTTAATAGGAAATGTATGGTGTAATCTATTTGTTATGAATGGATAAAATATACAAAGTAAATACAAATATGATAATATCTAAGTAAAAAGTACAAAACTATAGCACCAATCATGGGTGTGACTTATTAAGTCATGCCTGAAACGAAATAAGTTAAAATTTTTAATCAATTTAATATTTTAGTTAATTAAAATAACAAAAAAGAGTCACTAGGTGTAAGATGTTATATTATTTAATGTATAAATGAATAGTGTGTAATTTAAAAATTTGTGATAAAATTATAAAAATTTAAAATTTGACATGTATAAGAAAGGAATTAACAAGGTTAAAATTTATTAATGTGATAGAATTATAAAAAATATGTAAGTTAGAATATTAAAAATGAATAAGTAAAATTTGATAGTAAAAATTTGGAATGAAAAATAAAAAAAATTGGAAATGTATAGTGTGATGTATTTGTTATAAATGTATAAAATATAGAAAGTAAATACAAATATTATAATATCTAAGTAAAAATTAGAAAACATACATCATCAACCACAGCTCAGTCACGAGTGTAACTTATTAAGTCACGCCGTGACTGAAACAGAAAAAGTTAAAAAATTTATAATCAATTAAATTTTTTATTTAATTAAGATAACAAAAAAAAGTCATTGGGTATGACTTATAAAGTCACACCCGTGATTGAGTTTAGAATCTTAAGTTAACCTAACAGTTGCACGAGTAGAAATCACGCCCGTTCCACCCTAGAAATCACACCCATTCTCTCTTCTTCTTCTTCTTCTTCGACTGAGTTTTGTTCTCTAGTCAACGAGCATTTGAAAAACCCAAGTGTCTAAATCTTGTATTCCAACAAAATTATACTCAAATACTGTAACACAAATATGCTACAACAAAATTATATGCCAAAAAAATACACAAATAAATTTTCATATTTCATATATATGTAATACCAAAAGATACATAAACAGATAAGGCATTAGAAAATTAAAAACAATGCCAAATATTACCTAATAATGGGTCATTAATAGGCATCAAACCAAAAACATGCATATCTGCTGAAAATCATAAGCAGAAGAATTCAAGAATAATTTAAAAGCAACTATTACATTTAAACTAAACATAAGAACGAGAAATAATTACCTTCTTGATCAAGCAAATTAACACTATCTGCAGTGATGGAACCAGAAAATTAAAGTAGGGGGACCCGAATTTTAATTTTTTTAAATTTTAGAGGGCCC
>JANJEY010000006.1:41470784-41485546 GCA_024703695.1 Erythroxylum cataractarum
CCATGTGTTTGTTGGATTGCCATGTGTAAGTCGGATATGTTTTTGCTCCAACATACCATTGTCATAAGGTATGTACTCGAATGTCCTTCGGGTGTTCGGGTATTTGCCTTTTGGTAGTGGGATGTTGCAGTAGGCTACATTCAATGGTCTTTAATTGATAGGCTGAGTCAATAAGAACGAGTGGTGGCTAGGTATCTATTTCTAGAGCAAATATCGGAGCATCCTGAGTCCTAGGGATATCCTATGTTGATGGCTAGGTACTGGAGTGGTACCGAGGTATCCTAAGTCTTGATATTATCTTGTGCCAATGGCTAGGTACTGGAGTAGTACATGGGTACCAAGAGAGATTGAGAAATTGAGGTACCCTATGCCAAAATTTATACATTTAATTACATTTCCACTTGGTGAGGGTTTATGATGAGCTAAGATTAGTCGACAGACCATTGGATGTAAACCTACTAGGTTAAGCTGGGCCTAGACAATTTAGTTCAATATTGGAATAAAGCATAAATGATAGTTATAATTAATATTTGTGTAAATCATAATTTGGAAAAAAATTTGAGATGTCTATTAACTGATTGGACTATACCGAGTATTGTTATGTATATACGTATTAAATGTATAATTTAGTTGATTGACTAAGTCTCATAAATATTTATTAAATTATTTGATTTTAAGAGTTTGGTCAATTATCCTTACTAAGTGTGCAACTCATCCCTTACCCTTATTTTTTTAAGGAGATCGAGTGATTACTAATAATCCTAGTGTAAAGGAATGACAAAGTGGAGTTTAGGTAAAGCCAACAGATTAATTAAGTAAAGTTATTCGATTGTATATATTTTTTAATGTGACAGTTTAGGTAGTTATGTCGTATAGAATATTTTTTTGTTTCACAAACAAACTTCTTTTTTGGAACTAATGAGGAATTGGATGACTAATCATATGTTTTGCGAACTATTTGGTTAATTATGGTATAATAATTTTGGAAGCATCACATTAGGTGATATTAGAGTGGGTTTACGTTTCTAGGCATATATTGGGTGAAACTAACAATTTGTTCTTGTCTTATCTAGGATGGCTTCATAAGATGGTAATGTTGGCCTTGAGTCACATGGGGAGTCAAGAAGTTTGATGCATGCTCTGAATGTGATGGATTAAGGTGATGCCCAAGCGAGTAGGATAGGAGGAGAGGTGCCAATCCCTTTACAGATGATGCAGTTCTTTCAGATGATGCAACAGGCTATTATTACAGCTCTAGCCCGAGGTGATTCTGGGGTAGATCGCAACTATGATTGGATCCTTAAGATGGGTGCATCAAAGTTTTGAGTTACTACTAATTCTGAGGAGGTTGAGACATGGTGGGAGTAAACAGAGATAATTTTAGACCGCTTAGAGTTTACCTTGGATATTGTTTCCTTATTCTAAGGCAAAGCACTGACTTGGTGGAAGGCAAGACACTGACTTGGTGAAGAGATCTTACGAGACCCGAAAGATGACTTAGTAGGAGTTCCAGAGAGAGTTCAAAGATAAATAAACTTTGCAGATATAATGGAATCAAAAAAATATGGAGTTCATGAGTTTGGTTCAGACAGAGGAGATGTCAGTGATTGATTATGAGGCTCCTTTTGTAGCCTTATCTAAGTATGCATTGGAGATTGTGGCAAATCCTGAAGACAATTGTTATCGATTTGAGCAGGGTCTGAGGACGAATCTTCATTTGGTTTTGGGAGATGTTACTTCTGATTTTAAGAAGTTACTAGAGACTACATTTAGAGTAGAGGATGTAATAAAGGTAAAAGAAGAAGAGAGCTAAAGAGGCGACAAGAGAGTCATCGAGGAGAGGGGAGTCGGTTTGTTAAGAGGAAAGCTACTCATATTGGTGTAGGGGGATCTAGGAGAGAGGATGGCACATCGATTAGAAGTGGTAGTTTCTACCAATATAATGGAGATTAAGGAGTTGACAGGGATTCAAGACAACATAGCAATGATAGTGCACCATCAGTTGGATCAGATAAGGGGCTAGTCAGAGGTTCAGAAGATCTTTAGATAAAGGAGTTGGGGGATTTCAGAGTTGCGTTGCCTATGGGAGATTTCACAAAGGACCATGTCGAGGACCTACTAGGATTAGTAAGGCATGTTATATTTATGGAGATTGGGGGCACTTACAAAAGATTTTTTTGACAATAGGGAGTAGTTTAGGAGTATGGGCAAAGGAGACAGTGCAGGGTCAGAGTGGTGTCTTTAGTTTTAGCAAAGGTTTGGGTAGAACTGGTGGCAGAGGTGGTGGTAGAGGAGTTGGACGTGTATAGTGGGTATGGGTATGGGTATTGGTGGGATATCTTCAACTCATAGTCAAATTCAAGCAAGGATATACCATATAATGAGGGACGAGGCACCTATAGCCAATGATGTCATTTCTGGTATAATTTTATTATTTGATGTTAAAGCTTATATGTTAGTAGACTTAAGATCTACACTCTCTTACATTTCTTTAAAGTTTGCCTATAGTGATGGAATTAAGGGAGTGCGATATGATTCTCAGGATGGATTGGTTAGCATAACATCGAGCTATAATAGATTGTTATGCAAAGGAGGTGATGATAGAGTCTTCAAGTAATGATATTTGTAGGGGATCGCAGGTGGTTCCAACATGTATGATCTCGACCGCCACTGCTAGACAGTTGATATTGGATGGCTGTGAAGCATATCTAACTCATATCATAGATACGAGGGAGGTGAGTCTTGGATTAAAGGATATTCCTGTGGTGAGGGAATTTTTAGAGGTATTCTTAGATGATTTATCAAGTTTACCACCTCAATAAGAGATAGATTTCACCACTGAGACTATGTCTGGGGTTGCACCAATTTCTACTACACCTTACAAGATGGCTACTATTGATTTACATGAGTTAAAAAGGCAATAGAGGAGTTGTTGAAAAAGGGTTTTATTATATTGAGCACATCACCATGGGAGCTCTATTGTTGTTTATGAAGAAAAAGAGTGGTAGTATAAGACTATCCATCGATTATCGACAGCTAAATAAGGTGACAATGAGGAATAAGTACCCATTGTTGAGGATAGATGATCTTTCGGATCAGGTAAGGGGAGTTTTCATGTTTTCCAAGATTGACTTGAGATTTGGATACTTGTAATTGAGGATAGCTGAGTCAAGTATTCCCAAGATAGCTTTTTGCACTTAGTATAGCCACTATGAGTTCGTAGTGATGCCTTTTTGGTTAACTAATGTACTAGCCGCATTTATGGCATTGATGAACATGACTTTTCAGAAGTATTTAGATCAAATTGTGATAATGTTCATTGATGATATATTGGTGTATTCAAGGAGTAAAGAGGAGCATGAGCAACATTTGAGGATTATGTTACAAATTCTAAAGGAGAGACAATTATGTGCAAAGTTAAGTAAGTGTGAGTTTTGGATGAAACTGGTAGTTTTTCTTGGACATATGGTGTCCAGAGATGGAGTGATGCATGATCCTACTAAGGTAAAGGCAATTGTGGAGTGGAAACTGCTATATCAAAAGTAAGGAGTTTTATAGGACTTGTTAGGTATTATTGGACATTTGTACAAGAATTTTCAATATAACTAACCCGTTAACCAAACTGTTGAAGAAAGGAGTTCAGTTTAAGTGGACCGATCAATGTTAGCACGAGTTTTGAGGAGATTAATTAGAGATTAAATTCTAACCCAATTTTGGTGTTACCATCAGGTGGTGGAGGTTGTGAGGTATATATTGATGCTTCAAGGATAGGTTTGGGGTATTTATTGATACATCATGGAAAGGTGATAACTTATATCTCTCCTCAGTTGAGATTGCATGAGTTGAGATTGCATGAGTTAAATTATCCCACCCATGATCTAAAGTTAGCAACAATTGTGCATACTCTTAAGATTTGGAGACATAAATCCTTACAGATCCCAAAAGCCTCAAATATATTTTAACTCAGAGGGAGTTAAACTTAATGCAAAGAAGATGGATCAAGTTGTTGAAAGATTACAATTATACTATTGATTTCCATCTAAGGAAGGCTAACGTAGTGGCAGATACTTTGATTAGAAAAGCGTAAAGCCCTAAACTATACCCTAGTTAAAATGTTATATGTTCATGAAGGCATATGTGATAGGGGTTAAAATGTGACATAATTATAAGTTGTATATGTTTTGAATTTTAGTTTGATCTTGAATTTTGGGTTTAATGGATCCTACTTAATGAATTGGAATTAATTGATACCATTAGAAAATTGATGTATTAAAATATACATTTGGACAAGGAAAATGTCCAGTTGTAAGACAAGTTGGTACATGAAAATTGGATGACTAAGATATACATTTAGTGACATTTGGCATAAGTAAATAAGGGACAAATGGTAGTATTATTGAATGACATTTGGCAGCATTGATTAAGTGACAAATGGCCTAATAGATATGTGACATTTGGTAGCTTAAAGGGAGGAAAAATGTGATACATGCATTGGTGACATGTGCTCCTCTAAAATTAAGACACCTAACAACTTAGGTGTTAAACTTGCAAGAAGTTTCTACAGCCTTAATTGAAGCATCTCCAATAAAATCATTCACCTCTCCACTAAAATCATTCACCTCTCTTAACTCTGAATTTTGCTTCAATTTCACTTAGAATTCTTACAAGATATTGCATCAAGAAAACTACCACAAGTTATCTTTTATGTTGTTGTCTTTTGGGTGTTAAGATCATCCTACACCTATTTAGATTTCAAAAGTGTTTTGGTTACATGAAAGGCTGGTTTGGTTAGTTGTTTGAAGAAGGAACTTGAAGGTAATTAGGTAATGGATTACTAAACTTGATAGCATGTATTATTACAAGTTTTATGATAACTGAATTGGCATGAAATATGTGTGAAGATGATGATAAACGAATGCTAGAAAAATGATCCTTATATGATAACTTTTGGTTTGCTTTTTGATGTGTGGAAGATGTTTATTTGTAGTTACTTAATGAATGATTTTTTAATTAGTTTGGACATCAATTTAATGAGGTATGTAAGCATGAATAAGGTATAATTAAATTGAAATTGATGGTCTTTGGTAAAGGTGTGTCGAATGGAAATGAAGAAGTCAAGTTTTGGAAACAAATTAGAGATTGTAGGTGAGTGAGCCTTCAGTTCACTCATCCCACAATCATAGGATTTATAAGGCTTATTCCCACGATTGTGGGAAGTACTTAGGAAGGAGAAAATATTGGTTTTGGGCAATTGTTAGACCATATAAGATTAAGGTACTTTATAATGGTTTAATTGGACCTAATTAAGGTGTAAAATGAATCTAGTTTGATGTAAAGTAAGTTCATTAAAGGTTGAATAAGATTTGGATTTTTAATTGAAGTAATAACTTAAACAAGGTGTTATTAGATAACAAAGTATCTAATTTTGGAACTTATAAGTTGTTAAATGAATGAAGAATACTTATGAACACAAATGTGTTTTAAATGATAAAAGTGATGTGTTAGTTATGAATGTTTGAGAATTGGGAACTCAGGTGAGTACATGTAAAGTGTAATTACTTAATGTATTCACTAGTTCATTTATGTTTATGCTTATAAGGCATGATTAGTTTGTTCAAGTGAGAATGAATGGGTTCAATGTGAGCATAAGAAAATGAATTCATATTTATACTTTATTTCACTGTCATGTGATTCTGATATTGTGATAAATCTGGACCATCAATTGTCGGAGGAGTTTGATAATTAGGATTGTATTTGAAGTGCTTTCTAATTGTGTGAATATACATAATGTGTGATGATTCAATACATTTATTAATTCTTTAATGCATATGTTTGTATTTATAAGGTATGTTAAGTTTGATCAAATGAATAAGGTCATATGTTGCATAAAATCTTTTGTATAAGATTTTGAAATTTGAAATGGATTGTTTTAAAACTGTTAAGTCTTAGTCATGGGTAAATAGGCATGCCTAGAAAGGTCTACAGCTGCTCCTGTAACCAGACACTAAGGTGTCTTTTGTAACCAGACACTAAGGTGTTTTCTGTGCCAGACACTTCGGTGTCTTTTAATTTTAGACACTTATGTGTCTTCTGTTTTAAAGACTTAAGTCTCTTCTGTTTCAGATACTTATCATGATATCTCCTGTTCAGGTCTCGTTACCTACTTCTATAAAAAAGATTAGCAGTCTAATCTTCTATTCTTGTCTCTTTACCCACTTCTGTAAAAAGGATTAATAGTCTAACTTATTTTGTATTATGATACATGTTCAGTTTTGATACAAATCAAGTTTCGTTTTGATATATGTCATATTTTGATTTGAAAGGATTATATCCTATTCGAATATTCAATTATGATACTTATATATTCTATTATGATATTTATGAGTTTTGTTCTGATACAAGAATGTTCTGTACTGATTAATGAATCATATTATGTTCTAAGACATAATGTTTGGATTACTTTGTATTCTAAATAATTAAATATTGTTGTGATGTGATTTGAACCTGTATATAAGAATGTTAGATGACTGTTAGAAACAGTCACTATTATGTATCTTGTTTAGTTATTCCCCACTATGCTATAAGCTTAGCACGTAGGTTCTGATAAAAAGGTTAAAGATTGGGACAAGGACTATCGCGGTGGTCAATGAAGAATGTGTTCTGTTTTGGAATTTGTTTTGTTTTTTTAAAAGATGTACATTTGAGTTTTTGAGTTGTATATGACAATATTTGACAGCTTGTATTTTAATTAAGGGTTTGTAATAACCTTATTATAGGATGGATTATGTTTAGGCATGTATTTTGATAAGTTCATTATATATGATGTACATTATGGGTTGTTTACAACAACATCTAATAATATGTAATGTATGTTTGCCTGAGTTATTGAAATGCAGGTAAAGAATGTTTAGTATGTTTTGGATTGTTTCAGTTCTATTTTGTGTGACACTTGCATATCTTCCCAGGGGGTATGTGGGTGTTACAGAAAGGCTCAAGCATAATGGCTAATCTAAGTGGACACCACAATATGACATCATTGGTGGAATTGAGTGCATTAGGCGTCAAATTGGAGATTGATTATATAAGTGGTTTATTGGTGGCATTACAAGTCTAACTAGATTTGGGTGATAGGATCAGAGAGGCCCAATCTCAAGATTCTTATCTAATGTCGATGAGAGAGAGTGTGCAATAGAGTAGGGGGACTAACTTTTCAGTAAAAGAAGATAGAGTGTTGGTGATTGGGAGGTGAGTTTGTGTACCAAATGTAGATGGATTACGAAAGGAGATTTTGAAAGAAGCTTACAGTGCAGCATATGTTATGCATCTTGTACTACAAAAATGTATGGGAACTTGAGACCTTATTACTGGTGGTCAATAATGAAGAAAGATGTAAAAAAGTTTGTGTCAAGGTGTTTGATCTATCAATAGGTCAAGGCAAAGCATCATGTTCCAATAGGAAAATTAAGACCTTATCCATTCCATCGTAGAAGTGGGAGAAATTTTCAATGGATTTTGTGGTAACATTACCAGAGTTGAGACATAGACATAATTCAGTTTGAGTGATTGTGGATAGGTTGACTAAAGCAACTCATTTCTCATCAATACAACAAACAGATTCCTTAGATAAGCTTGCTAGGTTGTATGTTGATGAGATTGTGAGGTTACATGGGATTCTAATGTCTATTGTTTTAGATCGAGATCCACGATTTACTTCTCAATTATAGTGGAGTTTACAAACAACTTTAGAGACTAGGTTTAATTTAAGTACTGCATTTCACCCTCAGTCGGATGGACTGTCGGAGCATACGATTCAAACATTGGAGAATATGATGAGAGCTTGTGTATTAAACTCTGAGGGTGATTGGGATAGATATCTACCTTTGATGGAATTTACATATAACAATGGTTATCACTTTAACATCTATATGGCACCATTTGAAGCATTATATGGTAAGCGGTAGAGATTCAATATGTTGGGATATAAAGGGTGCTAGATTGGTAAAGGAATTGGAGTTGGTTCAAGGGACAACGGAGAAAATAAGGATGGTAAGGCAATGCTTGAAGACAACTCAAGATTGACAAAAGAAATATGTTGATCAATATCATCGGGAGATGGAGTACAATGTTGAAGATATGATATTTCTTCGTGTATCACCTTGGAGGGAAATTTTGAGGTTTGATAGGAGAGGGAAGTTGAGTCCGAGATATATCGGACCATATGAAATTGTGCAACGTATGGGGTCGTTTGCTTATAGATTAATATTATCACCAGAGTTATCATAGATTCATGATGTGTTCCATATTTCGACATTGAGATGGTACCGATCATATCCTAGTCATATTATATCAAGGCTTGAAATCGAAGTTACAAATGACATGACTTATAAAGAGGAGACGATGGAGATATTAGATAGACAAATTAGGAAATTAAAGAGATGGTAGATTTCGATGGTGTGAGTTTCATAGAGTCATCATCGTTCTCCAAGAGAGGTGACTTGGGAGGTAGAGCACGAAGTTGAATGTCAATATCCTCATTTCTTTGGATCCTTAGGTACGTAATTTAATTTCGATGATGAAATTCTTTTAAGAGGGGGAAGAACTGCAAAGTCTACAAAGCTAATTAAAGCAACCTAGCAGCCCAGCCCATAAAAAGTTTTTAGCATAGGAGTTTAAATAGAAGTAATGTACTAGAAAAATGAAGACATATGAAAATCAACCTTCTTCTTCTTCATTTTCTCATAACTTTTCCAGCTTGTAAGCGTGTCTAAATGCACCATTTTACCCTGCATATGATACTACTCTTATATGTTCTCTCATTGGGCTTGTGTTTGCAACAAATTTGGAGGAAGTTCTAGTGTTTAACAACCTAAAAGCCCTTAACTCTTAGGTAAATTTCCAGCTACCATTTTAGATCTTCTTTTGTGATTTTTGGATCATCCTACACTAGTTTATAGTTGGTTTGCAAGTTGTGATTGTTTGGGACAATAATTGAAGTTTCATGAAGGGACAAAAATGAAGAAAATGTAGCTAGAAAAATGATAAAAGGAGAGTGGATTAGAGAAGAGGAGAGGGTGAACAAGGTAACATCTTTTGAAAATTTAATTTGCATGTAGAGACAGAATAGGAGATGCAAAAAGTGAAGGGGTAAATCTTACTTCCAAGAAGGGCATTTTTTGGTATTACTTGAAATGGATGAGGGTAAAGTAGAACTTTTAATTAGTTAAGGGTATTTTGGTAATTATGGTGATTAAGTTAGTAAGGATATTAATTTTTATAATTAAGAATAAATTAGAAAAGAGAATAAGGTTGGATTATTAAGTGTAATTGGTTGGAAATCTTTTGTAAATTAGTCTAACATTATTTTGTAAATTCTAAGTTCGAAGGTCCATTAAGGAGTAATTTTAACTATCAATTAGTTGAGTCCGAAATTGAGGTAAGGATAACCCTGAATTTTACTCTTAAAATATAATATGATTTTGTTATTAATAAATTATATTTTGAAATAGTCATTAATTAAATTATTGATTAATGGTTTCATACATGAATTGTAGTGTGTTTTGTGTTTATATTTTGTTATGTATATTGAGGTGTATTGATTGTGAAATCGACGAAAATGTGTTATTAAATAACAACAGGTTGATAATATGTTGTGAATAATTGATAGAAATCGAGAATTGATAGCTTGCTCGGATAGGCTACATTCAATGGTCTTTGATTGATAGGTTGTGTCGATTATGAGCAAGTGGTGACTAAGTATCTATCCGTGAAGTAGATACTAGGACATCCTAAGTCACAAGAATGTCATGTATCGATGGCTAAGTACTGGAGTGGTACCGGAATACCAAAAAAGATTAAGAAATTAAGGTACCTTGTGCCACTATTTATATATTTAATTACATTTCCACTTAGTGAGAGTTTATGATGAGTTTAGATGTGTCAGACCATTGGATGTAAGCCTACTAGGTTAAGCTGGGCCCAGGCAATTCAATTACATGTTAAAATAAAGTATAAATAATAGTTATAATTAATACTTGTGTAAATCATAATTTGGTAAAAATTTTGAGATATTTGTTAATTGTTTGGATTATACTAAGTAATGTTGTGTGTGTGTGTGTGTGTGTATATATATATATATATATATATATGTATGTATGAAATGTGTGATTTAATTGATTGACTAAGTCTTATAATTATTTATTGAGTTACTTGATTTTAAGAGTATGATCAGTTATCCTTACTAAATAGGTAACTCACTTCTTGCCATTATTGTTTTTAAAAAATCGAATGATTACTGATAACTCTAATGTACAATGTACAAGACTAACATAGTAGAATTTAGGTAGAGCCAACAGATTAATTGAGTAAAATTATTTAATTGTATAAATTTTTTAATATGACAATTTGGATAGTTGTATTATATAGAATATTTTTGTGTTTAATAAACAATCATCTCTTTTGGAACTAATAAGGAATTTAACGATTAATCATATAATTTGAAAACTATTTGGTTAATTATGATTTAAGAATTTTACTAGCGTCAGACCCAACATATGATCGATTGAAATTTTTCAAAAAGAAAAAGGCAAACAAAGAGAAGATTATCGTTGAACAAAACACAAGTTATATCATTCTTATGTTGTACAAATAACACTTAGAGCTTACCATTGTAAGTAATTGTAACTTATAAGCTGGGCCTGTTTAACGGTAAAGAGAATTTTAAATTTTTGCCTTAAGCTTATTTATAAAAGAACATTGACGTTAATACATGTAACGTGAACAAGGAACGTGAGAAGTAGGGTCATCATCAAAAATTCACTATAATGTTATTGCAGTGAGCCTAAAAAATGCAGGTGGCTTTCATCTTGGTTTTTTTTTCAAACATAACAAAAGTTCTCCCACTTTCTATTTTCTTTTTAGCCGACATTTATCATCCCATGTTAAATGGCCAAAATTACAGCAAAAACATACAATACAATATCGCAACCTCATCTATATTCCTCAGGCAAGCGGTACCCTGACATAACTAATTTGTCGGCAAACATCTTGCCAGTCTTGGGCATGACATGCCAGTGCAGCGTCAAGTTGAATTGCTTGCCCCGTAGGTTGCTCCCCTGCACCATCAATTAAGAAAAAGAGACCCGTTATCAAACAGAATGAGAGAAGCAAGAAAACTGGTTGTATCTGCGTGAAGATATTTAAAGAATTTGGCATACTTGATCTACAAATCGATACTTGTTAGCTGTCTGAATCCAAAACTTTGCATGCTCTCTAGCAGGTATGATCGCGTCCCAGAGTGATACCTATTACACAAAAACAATTCATAATTAGCTTAATCTAGCAAAATGACTGAATTTCATGCACGATCTAGTTTCCATGCATGTGGAATATGACGCATGGAAAGATAAAATATGCTAATTCGGACCTTGCAACTGAAACATAGAATAACCGGACAGAATTGAAACTGAAATGTTTCGAGATTGCAATTAGAAGTACCTGGTTCAGAGCATTTTTTGTGGTTTCATACTCTGCTGCTACAAATACAAATACCTGTGCAAATGTAGAAGAAAATTATCCTATATGTTGATCAACTTTCAAAACAGAAGATAAGAATTGAGCAAAGCAACATGTTAAGATGATCAACAAAGTTCATCAGGATGAGAAAATTTCATTTCATACGATATCAATAGCCAGTTTGTCTACGGGTGAAATGAAATGTAGAGAATCTGCTCAATAATAGAAGTTTAGTCCAATTAGATGGTCAGCCAAAAGTGAATGTTTTCCACTGCTTTAGGTGATGATACGTAGTATATAAGACTTAAAAAGAAACAATTAAAAAATATTATCTAAAAACAAAAGAATTCTGAATAACATACCTGCTTTGTGTTCCATGTAAACAGAGATTGCAAATCGGCTGTTATATTCATCGTCAGGCTAACCTATATTGGATGACATCGAAGTAAATTAGTTTTGAACATGAAGCTAGGACATCAGTGTGCGCATAATGAATGCTAGGTCTACCATTATAGAACTTAAATAGAAAAATGACCATTTGAACACACCATCTGAAAAATAAAAACTCTCAAATAACAATCTTTTAGAAACTGAAGAACTAAGTGAAAAGATAACTATCACCACTTTCAGCAGAAAGTTAACAATCTGCGTCAAAATGGACAGATTTCAACATAAAACAGAAAGTTATGTGATCAACTGCTTTTGTTCAGCATTCAATATATGACCACATCTTTAACTAATCCTATATAATCACATAAGACCCACGATCTTCTCATTGAAAAATTTTAATGCAAAAAGTTTAGAAAAGATTCAATCACTATACCTAGGTCATTAACAAATTCATTGTATCTGTTCCTATTAGGGTGGTGTTATTTTCAACAAGCATATACATCGCTTCCTCATGCTAGTTCATCAATCTAATTATAAGCACACTTTAACAATATGAGTGGCAGGGTGAATTCAAAATCAATTGATCAACAGCTGCGCCTAAAACTGTGACAACTGTTCAACGATTATTCATATGCTTAACCCTTTTCCATGTCAAATTCTATTAGTAAGGAAGCAGACTCCATGTGGAAAATCTCATATTCTTCAAATTTCATGCAATGAATGTTATTGGCGACAAAACTTTTTTGTTTATTTGCTACTCCAAAAAGCAATTGAGGATCACACTTTAATTCAGGATGACTTAAAAGGCCTCATAAAAGCTTTACAGAAGGTCAAATCATGATTTCCTCAATCCAATACCATTAAATCAGTATAAGATAACATATTATTAAACACCAGGAAAGATGCTAAATTATTAACCATATAGATCGCAAAGATCCAACTATTCCATTAAAAAGGAGCCCATTTCAGTTATTGCTAACTCAAGGATATTTTGTTCCTTTCTGCCAACAATCAGCATAGTAGATACTTTTACTTTAAGGGGAACGCAAAATGCTCCATTCAGATTTTAGAAGTACTTCGCAAACTCTAATATGAAAAGAAAATAACAATCCACCATTAGAAAGAGTAGATAGAATAAAGAAAGTTACCTAAACTTGACAGTCTATGAAACTAAACCACTGAATCAATAGAAAACGCTTTTATCAGAAACCTTAATGACTCCTCAGCACGGTCATGGAATTGAAAGGGTAAAAATTTCTAGTTTCCAATTTCAAACTAAATTCAGGGCTTCAAAGCTAGTTCTCATGTAATCTTAAAGATTGCAATTTTTTTGTTTCCTTTTCCCACTTCTTGGTTAATTAAATCAAAGAAAAGACAACTTTACAAAGGCAAAACCAAAACCACAAAATCAACCGAATATTCAAGCAAATATAATACCTAGACCTTGTATTTAAGTCATTACAAAAATACAAATAAAACTGACCTCATCATTTCCATGGGGCTGCTTTTGGAACCAGTTGAAATTCAATATCTACAAAATCAAACAAACCCCCAAACGAAAACTATAGTTTCAGATCCTAAATTCTTAATAGATCTAAAAGTATCGATAATGAAGATGAAGGGAAAACCTGAATTTGAGCAGATGGAGAAGGAGAGTTAAGATTGTCGGAGAGGGAAGCCATAGCGCACATGAGAGCAAGGATTGTGACGGCGAAGGTGAGCAAGGCATTGGCTCTGTACCCAAAAGAATGCATTTTTTTAGGCGTCGTTTGAAATTAGACTTGGGTGTTGATGAGTTAGTAACTGATGATGTGTCTGAGACCGAGTCGTCGATACTAGCAACGAAACTCCATAGTCGCCTGGCTTGATCAGTGCGAGTCAGTGTCTGGGACTGGAAGCGGCTTTTTAATTTTATTTGTGAGAATTGAAAATTTCCCCTTTGAGCAGAAACTAATGCTGCCCTTTGATTGGTCAGGACACGTATAATCCTACCCTCGGCCCCAACTTATTTCTTTTGTTTTTGACTTTTGCCCACTATGTTATCAATATTCAATACAGCCAAGTTTCCATCGTTCCTTTTCAAAATCAATATAAAAACTTTGATTAAAACTTTAATTTCTGTTATTAATTTTAGTTTATTTCAGTTTATATAATTTATGATAACTAAGGGCCTGTTTGTTTTCATTTTTTTTGCCGTTTTTGGTTGTGGTTATTATTAAAAAGAAAACCTTCTATTAAAACACGTTTGGTTAGATTTGTTGTGTCACGGCGTTTTAAAAATTAAAAAAACTACAACAAATTTATGAAAATTGGAAAATTACGTTTCCCTAATTTTTCACAACAGGTTTTCTTCGACTCTAAAACAGTTTTTTCTCTTCATCGCGCCGCGTCTTCATCTTCAAGGCTTACTGTGATTTTTTTTGTGACTTGAGGTTTGTCCTCTATTTGGTTTCTCTTCTTTTTCCATTGTGCGATTTCATATCTGCTTGTATTTGTTCTTTTCCTTTACTCTTTCAGTGCTTTTGGTGCGTGGATATGGCTTTCTCTTTTCTTGTTCTGTTTAACCATGGCAACCAGAAGCTTCTTCTATAACAATCGATAACACGAAATAGGCATGAACGAGAAAAGGTAGAAGTTGATTTTGGGAGCCATTTCAAAGCAAAAAGTTTATCAGTACTTACGCATGAGAAGTTAGTAGACTGGTGTAAGCAAGAGATGTTAAGAACCAGGACGATGAACCTTATATATTTGCTTTCATTTTTTGAGAGGTTGAAAAGCTTTCTAATCTTTGAAGCCCTCTTTGGGCCTCTCATTCTTGGTTTCTCGATGTCTGTAAGTCCTGGCAAGTCATTCTCACCTTT
>JANJEY010000006.1:41630034-41644373 GCA_024703695.1 Erythroxylum cataractarum
AAATCCTAAAGACTTGACTCTCATTATCATAATCTCCATTATGATGGCAAGTGGATAAATTTAATCAAGGACTTATCATATTAGAATAATAAACAATAAATGTAATATGGTAATAAAATCATTTGCCATGTTATTAATGAAATTTTATAATCATAAAACTAAATTGTTCAATCTATTACATAATGATTGGGTCATAGGCATAATTCCAACATAGTTGTGTTGTGCGGTGAAGTGACTTCCGTGCGTGAAATAAACAACAAAAAGTCTATCACTTGGTGTGGTGCATCCACCATAGGAATCTTGGAATTAAAGTTGAAGTCTATCATTGTGGTGTGTTTTGTAGCAACTAAAGTGAGGCGTGTGTATGTGTGTTATAGGAGTGTGCTGTGTTCGTTAAGTGTCAAAACCAAGAGATTGCGATGGGTATGCATAGAGACAACTGAATAACATGAGTGTGCTACACTTGAACAACGTGAATGTGCTGCACTTGGACAATATGAGTGCGTCATAGAAGCTATGATGAAGTGATAGTCACGTGTAGTGATTTGGTGGGTATGCGTCAATTGGAGATAGAAGAATGATGTGTGCATGTGCGGCATACATCTGTAAAGTAAATTGATTATTGAATCAATATTGCATGAGTTCAGTGAATTGCGTGGGTTTTATATATAAGGCTTCGGTGGCAAGAGGAAGGAGATGAATTGGCTGTGAGTTGATTTTGTGGATTATAAATACCGTGGATTTGGTCTTCTAAGATTTTGTGGCTTCGTATTAGTGTTTAAGTGAATCAACCCATTGTCATTGCGACAACTTCCAGATCTATTTTAGTGAAGCGGAACTCATGGGGAAGTTGTTCTTGTCTATCTCAAGTTTATTTAATTTTTGTTCTTTATTATTTTAATCACTTGAGTTGTTTGTTCATTATTCTTTCGTTAAAAGATTGATTTAGAAAATATTTTGTTGAGGTTAGTACGAGGCCATCGTACTATTAGGTGTGAAATTCTTTAATGGGAAGTGAGGTTGAGAGATAGTGTTAAAGGTTGAGTGGTGTCGGCTTAGTAAAGTCTTGGGTAAATCTATTGTACTTCGATGAAAGTTATTAAGGTGGGTGAAGGCCCCACAGATGTAGGTAAGGTGTGCTGAACTACGTTACCAAATTTTTAGTGTTGATTTATTTTTTAGTTCTCTTAATTTTTCTGATTTTTTTTGCTAGAAACAAATCATAAAGTTTGTGAAACAATTACCCCCTACGGTTTTTCAATTGGTATAAGAGAAAGGTCATCGATTCAGAATTTGATAGCAAGTTTGTGCATATCCTAGTTTCGTAAACATGGCCATAAGAGAATGAGCATTGATCATCAGGCCATCGGTGTTAGACGAATCTAACTATCCTACATGGAAATCAAAAATGAATGTCTTGATTCAAGCTCAAGGCACTAGAGCTTAGCATTCAGTAGTACATGGGTGGACGCATCCTATAATCACTGATGATAAAGGAGAGGTAGTTCAAAAAGATCCATCTGAATAGACAAGAGTAGAAGAAGAAAGTGCACTTGGAAATTCACAAGCAATGCATGCGATTTTTAGTGTTGTTGATGAAGGACGCTTCTTAATGATATCAACCTATGAATCGGCTAAAGAAGCATGGGATATGTTGTAGACTATTCATGAAGGGTCTAAATCTATGATAGCATCAAAACTGCAGATGTTAGTCGTAAGGTTTGAAGAATTGAAGTTGGATGAAAATGAGACTATTGGAGACTTTCATGAAAGATTGCGTGATATAGTGAATCAGGCACATCAACTCGGGAAGAAATATTCCAATCTGAAACTAGTCAAAAAGACTTTGAGATCATTACCTCCAAGATTTATTTTGAAAATTGCAGCAATCGAGAAGGCTCATGACATCAGCAATTTGTCACTGGAGAAGGTAATTGGAATTCTTACAAATTTTAAAATGAATTTGTTGAGGGACAGTCGAGAAAAGAAGAAAGGATTAGCATTACAAGTCAAGATTGGTAAACTCATGAATGAATTAGAAGATAAATCCGACGAGAATGAGGATGTGAAGCTATGAACACGAGAGTTTGATCAGTGGCTAAAGAGAGTGAAAAAGGACAGATCCGAGTTTAGGCAAAACGGTGCGAACTCATCCAATAACAACCTTAAACAAGTGAAAACTCAAAAGGGAGAAAGAAAGGTAAAGAGAATTCAATGCCATGAGTGTTAAGGCTTCGGACATGTTCAAGTAGAGTGTGCTAATACCATGAAGAAGAGAAAAGGAAATTCCTATACAAGCATTTAGAGTGATAACGAATTTGGAAGTGAAGAAGAAATAGCGAATGGTGCTACGTTGGTTGCCTTATATAGCAAAAGTCCAATTACTTGCTTAACAATAACTAAGAAGGAAGTAACTAAAAACCGAAAAGTGAGTAAATCAGGAAATTTTAGGAAAACACAAATGATTCTGCTCAAAGCTCAATCTTAGATTATGATAGTGATGAAAATGGTTTAAGTGATAAAAAGGAGACCATTTACGAGGCTTACAAATTAATGTACGAAAAATGGGTGAAAATATATAGAAAGAATGAAAGATTGAAGAGAATCTCTCCATGAAGAACACCTTATAAAAGTTAGAAAAGAAATTGATGTTGACATCAGATGAGCTTGGTGAAGCTAGAATGAAGTTAGTAAGTACCAAAAAGGGATCGAGAATGTTAAATGAAGGCATGGAAAAAATAGCAAAGTTAATGGAAATTGTTAAGGTTAAAGGGAATCTTCAAGATATTGGCTATAAGGGTGACTGTTTTAAGGTGAATGAGGAGAAAAATAATATGTCCAGATTTGTTCCAGAAGAAGAGACATCAAGAAAGGGACGAAGATTTGTACCGACGTGTCATTTTTGCAGAGTTTTTGGCATATAAGGCTAAGATGCTACAAGATGTTTTAATTGATGTTTCAAAGGGGTCAAAATCGAAAATCTAGACACTCTATATTAAATTTACAGCAGCATCTCATAGTATCAAAGCAAGTTTAGATTAGAAAGGGTCATGTACAAACACAAAAACTTAGTGAACGAAAAACAAGAAATTATATAGATTCACAGTTAGTTATTATTTGTAAAGTAACTAGTCAAACAAATGACAAGTCAGTTACTGTTGAAAAAGAAATCGACGACTAAGATAATGTGACAAGGAATAATCCAAGTTTGAGATTCTTTGAGGGGCACATGGATAGTTTGCTTTACATTTTTGAAGCTTTTTTGTGTTCTTAAAAAAAAAAAAGGGACAAAACAAAAAAAAGAAGGAAAGATTTGTTTTTTTAGTTCTTTAGTTTTATATTGCTATTGTCGTCACATTTTTTTAATAGTTTGTATTGTGACTTCTATTTTGGCTCCACCGAAGACTCCTCAGCTCTCTCATCGGTATTCATCTCTCTCAAATATCTATCTATCTTTCAGGCATATCTTTCGGTGTTTTGAATGACAGTAATTTGTCTTCTTAGCGTGTTCATGATTCTTATGCTGTACCTATTATTGATTATTATGATTATACTTTTTGATATTGTCTTGTCTCGAGGAGAATACATCAGATTGTTTACGGTGAATGTTCCATTTAGGGGGAGATTTCAAGGTATATGTGTGACTATTCGTCTTACTTTTCGGCATCTTTTTGCCCCAAGGGGGAGAAATTTAGATGATTGGATGATTGTGATGTTTTTTGGAACTTAGTGTTGGCACCCCTCCCCGGTGAGATGCAGGTCTGACGTCCTGTGTGACATCTAGACGCACATCCCACGAGGGAGAGATTCCCCACCACGCACTTAAACTCAAAACAGACTTATTTTAATGTTCTCCGAACAAATCTTGATAAATTCATCCTAATAAATCTGCCATAAAAATTAAATATGCTTTGGGCCCATAATTAAATCTGATTCCTAAGGTAAAATGAAATTCCATGTCTCTATAATAATTAGAAATGAAAATCGCTTCAATCGGAGCTCCCGAGATCAAGAAATTATCGAAATACGGAAGCATGTTCAATATGTACGACTAATTGTCTCTCTTTGATAAAATAAAAAAAAAATCAACTTAATCCCAAAAATTCTAAATTTTTGGATGAGGGGGTAGAAATTTTTGTTAGAAAACCAATGCTTCGAAAATCGATTGAAACGAAGGCCAAACGAAAAAGTTACAAGCCAAAGAGTGAGAAGAGGTTTAATTTGGAAAAAGGAAAATGAAAGAAAATTAAAGAAAACCAAAAATGCACAAACGGCGTCGCCTCGCGCGTGCGGGGCGAGGCCCTCGTGAGGGCGCCAGCGAGTCTGAAATTCCATATATATATATGAATACATATGATTTTTTTTTTGGAAATCAAACATTACACCTAAAATTTTTGAAAATTCATAACTCTTCATACCGAATTCCAAAACTCACAATTTTAGTATCAATAGAAAGATAAAAGGAAGCTCTACAACTTCCATGAAGGATTGAAAAACTAGTTTGGCCTTTAAAAGGGTCAACAATTGTTTCAAAGTTTCTGCCACAATTAAAGAAATTCCTGCACTATACTATAAATTTGAAAATTCATAACTTTTAACTCAAAAGCCTAAAAATGTCACATTTGACCTCATTGGAAATATAAAGAGATTATATACAAATTTTATGAAGATTGCAAAAGTTAGTTTAGTCATTAAAAGAGGTAAAAACACTCTCAAAGTTTCTGCCTATAAAAAGATCAATGGAACAGTAAACTGTCTACATGAACAGTAACTGTTTTCTTTCCACTCTCATAACTTTTTACTCCTAACTCACAAAATTGCATATAATACATCATTGGAAAGAAGAAAAGATTATCTACAAGTTTTATAAAGGGAGCAAAAATCAATTCAATAATTTAAAGAGGTAAAAACACTCCCAAAGTTACTGCCTATACAAAATCCAATGGAACTGTAATTTACCCAAATGAACAGTAACTGTCATCTTCTCAACCTCGTAACTTTTTATTCCTAATTCCAATAATTTCATATTATACATCAACAGAAAGAAGAAAAGATAAGCTGCATGTTCTATGAAGAGTGAAAAAATCAAAACAGACTTCAAGGGGGTGAAAAACCCTGCTAAAGAATCTACCAACCAAACCCTTAATGAACAGTAACTGAAAACTTTCAAACCTTGTATCTTTCTCATCTTAAGTCCAAAAGGGACAAATTTTATATCATTGGAAAGCTCTCAACAAGCACTACACTCTTCAAGAAGGAATCTCACTTAAATTCAAGCTCTAACATGTTATAAAACTCAAAACAAGTTGCTGCCCGTTTTAGGAAAAATTGGACAACACCTCCCCTAAAAGTGCTCTAGCAAAAAATCTTCAATCTAACTCCATTACCTGCATAAAACTCAATCTCCAATGGCAGCAACACACTCCTAGGATTCTAAACTTTTCTCAAACCATAAAGCAACCTCGCTCCCAAGCATCTACTCATTTCCAATCCATAAAGTAACACAATCCCATTCTTTTTTGTTGTCATTCTCAACCATACAACAATACATTCTTAGAAAACATACATAAGATACATTTAAAATTTAAAACTCATACATTTACATGGAAACAAGTTAATACAAAGCTTTAGAGGGAATCTAGCCCGATTACATCCAAAAGGTAAAAGTGAAAGTACAAATAACAAGCTAATGCTTTGTTTTATCAAAACATGACTTCAAAAACAAAATGCATCGGAGTATTGCCTCAATCCCGATGCGGTGACTCGGTTTCTCACTCGACACTTGTGGAGGACAAATGGGGGTGAGCTCGATGGCTCCATGAGTAATAACCTAATAAACGAGAAATAAGAAAAAACATTATTAATCCATTTACTTTCAAAATCAATATCACATTGATAAAACATTTTCAATTTATCAAATCTCTTTATAAAATTCATCACATCAAATACGTTACAAATCAACCTATCAGATAATCACAGAAAAGTGGATTGGGTAGATCCGAAACAGAACGTACTATACATTCCCGCGAAGCGGTCATGTGTAGCCGTGAACTTATGGGAGTCCGTGAGGAGCTCCAATGCCACTAGCGGGCAGGCGGGAGAAGCCTATGGTTAGACAGGTGCACCTGACTCTTAAGGGAGCACCACAAACCCAAATAAAGCATGCATATCACATAATTCGCACAATTCATAAGCATTAGCCATAAATGGCCCTTACAAAAATTTCACTTTCACATAATCGCCAAAATCACATATTCAAATCTTTTTCGCTTAACAAACCATTTTACAAATATTCCCAACATGAATTTACATTCAAAAGACATCTCATACAAGTTAAAAAACATCACAAAGAGTAATTAATACAAAAATCTCAAATCATTGGAAAGCATTCATTAGCATTTATTATAAAAACTTTAATAAGCCTATTAACTCAATTATTAAGAAATCACCCACCTTAATTCCTTTAGCTTTGAGGTTGGTCAATTGGCCTTTCCTCTAACTCCAATTGCCTCACTTCACCTTCATCAAACACAAAAATCCCATATGAAGATGAGATATCAAAATTGGCAATTTTTAGGACATGAAAGCATGAATTTAATCCCATATAACTTTACCCATAAATTTCCTAAGCTATTAGAACCTAAACCCATCAAGAATCTCCAAAAATTTCAAAATTTCCCCTTACCTTAATGACACCCACGAATTTGCTCTTCTTGCTTCTATTGGAAGATTAATCCTTCCCTTTCCTTTCTCTTCTAAAAGAACTCTTAATTTCTCCTTTCTAAAGCAAGACAAACCAAAGCCCTTACTTCTCTTCTTCGTCTTCTTCTTCTTCTTCCTTCAACCGAAAGTCTCCCTCTCTCCTTTGTCTTTGATATCGTAAGCTTCTTTCTTAAAAGCCTTAGGGAATTTGTTTTTAACTTATAAAACCTACATTAAAACTACGTAGTTTTAATTAGTCCCCTCCTTTCCTTGCAATTTTCGTGGTTTATCTCTTCACTCACGACAACTTTGGGGTTCCTTCCTTTATTCTTCTTTTAATTGATATAAAAAGGACTTAAAAGCCCATCTTTATAAACCTTAAGCCTTAAAAACATATGCAAACTTCCTAATTTGCCTTTACACGATCTTATTCTTTTTTTAATTTCTAATAACTTATCCAAACTCTAATTTAACTAAAATCCTTTATTTAATTTCCATCCACCTAAGCACTAAAAACCTCAAATTAATTACTAAAAGGAATTTAGACCACTAAACCTCAATAAAATAAAATAAACATGCTTAAGTGCTCAGAAGGAGGAATCAGGGCCCAATAAAGACGATGAAAACTAAGACGATGGATACAAAGATGATAGGAACTAAGACGATGGAAACTAACATGATAGAAACTAAGACGATGGGAAACTAAGACGATAGGAACTAAGACAATGGGAAACAAAGACGATGTAAAAACTAAGACGGAAGCAAAAACAGACTGGATTCTTTTGGTCATAACTTCTCCTCTAGACATCCAAATGACCTAATTCTTGAACCATTGGATTCTTAAGACATTACTCTATATTTTCACCAAAAATCATAGCCATCCAAAATGAAGTGAGAAAGGTTGAGTGAAAAACATGGGACGAGTACAGTGTGTGTACTCTTAAATTTTATGAATTGGTGTTTTTCCACTGAACATACCCCAGTATTTTAGACATATACTTTTGTATAGTTATCCAAATTGAGTGATTTTTGTTTCCAAGTAAACTAGAGACATAGGTATACAATTTATGTGAAAGAATAAAATTCTAAGTCGGACTGTAAAAGTTTCAATTTTTGGATGGAAATTGAGTATAGGGGTACTATCTCAGAATAAAAGTAATCCGAAAATATTTGGAGTATAACTTTCACATTGTTGAATCAAATTGAGTGATTTTGGTGTCAATGGAAAGATAAGACATAGATGAATACTTTTCTAGAAGAGAGTTTGACCAAATTACTTCATTTTTACCTTCTGATTGTATATGAACAGTAGACCCGAAAGGGGTGTCTTGGAAAAACCTGAAGTGATTCAATGAGAAATGAATTGCGAGTTCAATGGGTTTAGTAAGGCATTAACCTAAGTATAAGTTATACTTAGATGAGTTTTGGTATGGGGATAGTTTTGTGAAGAATTTATGAAGTGATACCCGAGATTATCATGAACACGCATTGTACATAATTTATTTCATACATGTGCATTTTTTAATACACCTATGATTATGCAAATTGTGATATATATGTATGTTATTTTTTATGGAGGAGCAATTGGAACGTCAATGCACAAATGTTGTCGAAACTTCTAGGCAATAGTTTTTGGAGCAACCAGTGAGTAACCTAGATGGTTTCTTTCAATTATTGTGTGCTTATAATTATGTTTGAATAATGAATGAATGTGAATGTGAAGACTTGTGTGTTTTATCAAGTGATTGATTGTGTTACATACATTCTATTCATGAATGTATAATCAGATAATGGAAGTTGGGACTAGGGCAACCAACGATCAAAGCTTAAAGCTCAATGTGTGGAAATGAGCCGCGACCTCAAAAGTGTTTCAGAGCCTCAGGCTCAACGTGTAATGAGCTCTGTATCCTCATCGGATAAGGGACAGTATAAATGAGCCTAGATTCAGAATAGATACGAAACAGTTCAAGCACCCAATCACAATAACATAACAATTGGAAAGTGTCTCATGAGCATTTCATATGCATCTTGTTAAGTATGTTTGATAGAGTGAAATGCAAAATTTGCTTATGCTTAAGTGAAAGTGTGTTACTCATGTGAAATGCAAAATTGTGAAATAATTGTGATATGAATTATATTGCATGAATTAAGTGAACCATCGATGATGGTTACCTCACTGAGTTTGCAAAACTCACCAAAATTGCAACGTTATCTTTTCAGGACCGAGGGATGACTCTAGTTATTGAGAGGCTCTATTGCGGTGTAGATTATGATTTGACCAGAGAAGTCATGATTCAAAGGTCGGTCAGCTGGAATTTTTGGATGACTTAGATAGATTGATATCTTTTCCTCTTTCATGTAGTACTTTTGTACTAGGTTTATTTAGGTATATGTGTTAGAGGGTGAAAGACACATTGTAGACTTTTGGTTTTGAGAAATGAAATGAGGAAAAGTTGGTTTAAAAAAGTATTGTGATTTCTTATGATGCTTTTAAGTGAAGATTGATATGATGCCATATGAATAGAATGTAGTGATCTAATGTAGCTCGCCCTTATCATAGGATATGTATCGGAATGACCTTCAGAAGTCTCAATGCATACCCTGCGGTAAGGGGGCGTTACAATATTCATTAATCTCCTTACGAAGAAGGTGACTCTCTTCTACTTAATTCTACTTCTGTATTATCTTCTTGCTCAGTGGATTATTTTTTTGAATTGTTCGGCTTCTTTTAGTGAAGATATATGCTCTCTGCTTACTGAATTGGAAACCTAAAACTAACTACTTGGCCTTTAATTTCTTATTAGACTGGAAATATTTGATGAAAACTCTACCTTGCTTTTGTTTTTCTTTGAATGAATGAGATTGTTTTGGCAAAGGTTTCTCTAGTCTCTGTTATGTAAAATTTAAAAAAAAAGGTGAACTTGGTTATTTGATAAATGTGGGAGTGTATTGGCCCTTCATTGTATGCAAAGTGTTATTAGATTTTGTCTTCATATAGAGGTATTTGATCATTTGAGTTAGGATACTAGCTTTACTAAGAAATTATTTTGTGATGAATTTTGTGATATAGTTGATCTTTGCGTAGTTTTTAGGTATTAAGACAACCAAGGTGGTTGATCATATTATTGGTGGTGTCATGGCTTGTGATAGTTTGATGCCATAACAGAGAAGAAGGTTCCTCTAATTTTGAGTGTTGGCGCAATAGCAATGGTGAATTTTGGAGCTATAGATATCGTACCTTCTCAATTTAAGTGAAGGAAGACTCATATCCATAATGAGCAGGTAACACATTATCATAAACCTAATTCTTACATCTTCTAATTTATGGACATAAGAATATTCAAGCATTTATTGCCTTACTTCATCTATGAGTGATTATGTTTAATGGCATTGGATTACAAATGATTGCTTAACTCAGCTTATCAAATCTGCTACATGAAAGTAATAATAGTAGGCTGATTGTTACAAATTGTTGCCCAAAATAGTTTACTTTATTGCCTTATAAAGACTTAAAAGAGTTGCAATATCTATTTGACATTGTTGCTATAGTTTGAAACTAACGTGTTGCTCTAGTCAAAACTTAAAAACAACAACTTCTATTTTATTGCCTAATAAAAAATTTTTGTTTCTTTATATTAATAAGAGTACCACTTTTTGTAACGATATTAATTTTATTGCCTTAATAAAATTGTTTGATGCTTGAAGCACTTTTTGTCATAGTATAGAGACCATGAAAAATGGTTCACATAACCAACACTTGGAAATCATTATATTCCTAAGTCAGCAAGAGCAAGTTAAGTAGCAGACTAATATAATTCAAAGGCTTATGAATATGTTGCCCCCTTGCAAACAACAAGCAACAATACCTATTACAGACTTTATGAAGAAAGGCCATAAAGTAGGCACTATAGAACATAGATTTAGCTAAGAAAGGCAACAGGACCCATAACTTTGCCCCATCCCACTTTAGCATGTCACAAGAGAATCATTAGGTTTTGGGAATCTGATAGCCCATTTGTTTCAATAACTTAAATGAACCAACTCACCCTAAGATTCCAAATTGGGAAATCTATAATGACACTAGTGACCTACAGTTTATGTGATTTGATATAAGTAGATTATGGACCTATATAAGGCATCAAATGCCTTCAAGTGTAGCACGTTCTCATTAATAATCATAAGAGTTATAAGGGACTAATACCACATTATTTTCAGTTTTGCATAGCTTATGCCCTATGTTAAATTTAAATTTCATTCTTATGGATACTACAATTAACTTTGAAGATACCGATAAGAGAAGATCGAAAATGGAGAATGGACAGAAGTCAAATTGATCAAGGATGATTTTCACCTTTAAATGCTTCACTTAATTTATGAAGAACAATCAAGAAGACTATCAAAATTTATCAAGAGCAACAAGATTCAAGATCTATGAGAACTTCTTTTTATTTGCTATGTTCTTTATTGTTTATTATTAGATCCTTTGTTTAAGTATGAATTAATTAAAATATAGATATACATGTAATAAACCATAGAATCTATTTTTTTTAATTGATTCCTTTAATTTAATGCAAGATTTTTGTTTTCTTTATAATTATTCATGTTTACTTATTGTATTGAATTGAAGGAGAAAATGCAAAAGATTCAACTTCAAAATTTATATATAGAGATTGAAGTAGTGATTGTAAAAATTCAAATATATGAGTAGATCAAAGAATAAATAATGAGATTAGAATGGAGCCTTAGAGACATGACCATATAAATTTTCTAGGTTAGAGTCAAACATATTATAGAAATTTATAAAACAAATTAACACATTTTAAGGGTTTTTATCATAAAAATATTTTAGTCAATCAACTTAAGAATATGGATTGTATGTCTTGAAAAAGAATATAATTGTAACTTTGAAATTTCTACTAGTCTATAAAACTAGGATTATTAAATTAAGATAAATTTTAACATAAAAAATATCTTTATGGATTCTTCATTTGGATCTTATTAATCCATTAGATGTTTATCGTTAAATATCACCTTAACTTCTTGTTTCTTATTTTCTATTTTAGTTTATATAAATTTTGTATTTAAGATTAATAATTTGTGTCATTAGACTAGATAAAAGAAAAATAATTAGTAAGTAGTCGTAATCCTCATAGGATCGAGACTTAATAAAACTATATTATAGAGAACGACATGTGCATTTGCCTTAGTAATTTCTTTTAACATTGCTTTATGTTTTAGGAAATGTAATATTACACATTATATATGTAGGGAATCATGAATTTTGTATATATCAAAGGGTTATTCTATAACATCATATATAAACTTGCATATTTGACTTAAAGTAGATCAATATAGTGGGCTCTTGATATGAATGGATTCACATTTTATTAGTATACATTCAAAATGTTGAACTATGAAGTCATGTATAATAGGTGATGTGATATAAATATAAACAAAACATAAAAATCATATTAAATAATGACTAAGATAAGTGCATCTATCATTTCCTATGGTATATAACTTAGTGAATCAAGTATCAATCCTACGAGGATTTTTAGTACTGAATGTCTTTCTACTATCTAATTTAATGAAATGAATGATTGAAACTGAAGAAAATGATTAACTAAACTAAGATATCAATAATAATTAACCATATCGAAGCAATGAGCAAGAATAAAGCAATTAGTAGATGAAAAAGATCTAAATACTTATTCCTATAAAAAACTATATTCTTTAAATTCATCTTTTTTAATGATTAACTATAGTTACTTGGACTAGTAGGAATTCCTAAGTTACAAACATATTCTTTCTTGAGCAGAATAACCCCTATTCTTAAATTGATTGATAGAAATCTCTTTCTAATCAAAACTCCTTAGAATGCATTAATTAGTTTTAAGAATTCCTATAATGACCTTAACCTTTGAGATTTATATGGTCCTATCTTTAGGTTTCCATATAACTCACATTTTCATGTTTTGATATATTCATACATATAATCTTCTAATATCGATATGTGAAATAAGAAATTAGATCAAAACACCGGTATATTTCAATGCAACTCAATATAATTATGATTAATTCTTAAGGAAATTAAAGTGTTGCATTAAATTAAAGAATCAATTTAAAGCATAATTATAGGTTAGTTACTAGGCTAATTGAAAATCAAAGTTTACCACACCTAATTATACATCCCAATTAGTTCATAAAATATAAAGAAAACTAATAATTAATAATAAGAAAAAAATGATGAGTTCTTATGGATCTTAAATCTTGATATTTTTGGATTGAATCTTGATTAGAATCCCCTCTTTACTCTAAAGTTTTTTTTTCTTCTCTTAATATGCAATTTAGTTCTCTAGTCCTCCTAGATGACTCTCTCACCATGTTTTTTTTCTCATTTTTATCATAAAATCCTAAAAATTATGTCCAATATAGGTCAAACACAAGACTATATAGGTCCTTATATTACTTTACACCCCAACTTCTTTTTTGTAAAATTCATTATCAACATGGCTCTTTAACACGATACAATGTTGATTTTATGTTATGTTTCTACCTATGACATTTTATATTTAAGAATCCTAACTTTGGAAATGATTATGAAATTATGGAACATAGTACTATATTACATTATGCTAAGGAACAATAGACTATGTCTAGGCTATGTTCTTTATGTAGCCAATCATTAAAGAAGTAGAATACACTAGTTTGCAATACAAGATTAAATAAAATTTTGTATTGTTGTCATATTTTAAATATAATACCATGTTCAATTTGGGTTAATCCAAAATCTCTTTTAAAAAATTTTAATTTAATCCAGCTTGCTCATATTATTTCATTTTTCAATGGAGAGCTAAAACAAGGTATGTAAACAAAATCTAAATTAAATTAAGTATCGAATCCTATACAAATTATTTAAAATTAAGCTAGATACTTTACAAAACATACTTAAAATCTAGTCTAAATACAAGAATTTAAAAGGAAGTGGAGTTGAAGGGCATAGAACTTTAATGGAATTGTTAAAGGTATAGTACTTTAATAAAATTGTTCCATTCAATTTAACCTACTGAAAGGCTTTTCTATAATATGATAATAGTTGTCATTAGAAAAAAAAATTATTGTATGAATTTTCTTACCTATACGTGATATGATAGAGATTATATATATTTCTAGTTCATACTTATGAGTTTTTAATACTAAATTTAGATTCAACATTATTACAATGTTCTAGTTATAATAAGAAGAGTTTAAAAGAAGTAGAGTTAAAAGGTATAGTACTTTAATGAAAATGTTAAAGATACAATACTTTAATAGAATTGTTTCATTAATTTAGCCCACCAAAAGATTTTTTTTAATAGGATAATAGTTTTCATTAGAAGCAAAAAAGTATTGTATGAATTTTTTTACCTATACGTGATATGATAAAGATTATATATATTTCTAGTTCATACTTATGAATATTTGATACTAAATTTAGATTCAACATTATTACAATATTCAAGGCATAATAAGAAATATATTTCTTAACTAAAAATAGTTGATCCAATTAATACAAATAGTTTATATGTGTTGGATTAATGGAAACTTATGCTTAACATAAGTGGCAAGAATATAAAGTTAGATAACTAACATAATTC
>JANJEY010000006.1:41705598-41722076 GCA_024703695.1 Erythroxylum cataractarum
TGATTAAAGATCACTATCAATTCATAATAAAATGAACATCAAATAAATGAAATATGCCTTGCTTTATTTATTCATAATGTCTGTACATGACTATGAACAAAATGCGCTAAAGGGGATTGCCTTTAGGGCACTACTCTAACAGTGGAGACTCAAGCATAAGAGGTAAAGTAAGTTACTGAGAATGCATGTATTTTTTGATGAAAAGTATCCAACTAAAAAAGTGGGAAAAGTGTGAGTAATCTGAAACCTAATGAGGAACTCGTTTGGAAAGTGAATGACTAAATGAGTGATTGAAAGACCGAGTGAGTCTTTTGACTATGATCATTTAAAAGAAATTATTTAAGTGAAGAAGATACTAAGGAGACTGAGGAACACAAAAGAAAATGTTACCTGCTTTTGGTTGACCACTCAGGTAAGAATTTCTAGGACAAAATTCTTTAAAGGGGGGAGAATTGTTGGACCCTGAATGTTTCGAAAAAGTTAGAACTTTTTGAATGAGAAATTTTGGATATTAGTCTTGAGTAAAGAACAAATGAATGAAGATTCTTGAATCAGAAATGATAGACAATAGTAAAGTAGTGAATGGGAAATGTGGATAAATTCATTTTTTTTCCTTGGTTCTTTTAGTGCATAAGAGCTTTCAAAATGGGAAGAATTAAGGTGAAAGTTAGAAGTAGAATGAGAACCAAAATGAAATTGAATGTGTGTAGTAAGTTGATGAAGAATATGTACATACGTGTACATTCTGTTATTGGTATTCATGATTAATAATGGATTTAAAATTTCCTTATGAATGATATTGATTTGAAATGGAGTTGAGAATAGTTGTAAATGAAGTAGAAAAGGTGATCTTAGTATGATCTGTGTTAAGGAAAGATTGTGAAACAAAATGGATGGTAGATCTGGAAAATGTTTATGGAGTATGCTTCAGTCTTTTAGCCACAACTTTTTCTCCAGTTATCCAAACAAGATGATTCTTAATTTGGATTAAACTAGAAACATATGGATACATTTCTTATGCAGACATCGAATTTAAATTCTATCTTTAAGAATCTCAAAATTTGTCATGAATTTGAGAATTGGGTGTAGTACATTGGTGGATGAATGTGAAGTTCATATTCTGAATTCGAGGGAAATTCTGGATCGATCTAGGCTAGATTAGAGAAAGTTTTCTTCTGGAAAGTTTTATATCTTTCTTTTAGCTTTTCAACGATATATAGTATGGAATTTTTGGACTTCTAGGTTGAAAGTTATAGTCCTTGTAAAGGAATATGTATCTTCTATCTTTTTGTTTCTTTTGTGTTTTGTATCTTCTACGTTTTGCTTCTTCTATGTGTTGCTTCTTTTTCTTTTGATTTCTTCTGTGATGATGTCATCTTCTTCTATGATGATGTCATCTTCTTCTTTTTTTACTTCTTTTCTATTTTGCTTCTTCTGCCTTTTGCTTCTTCTATGATGACGTCATCTTCTTCTGTGTTTCTTTTATGATGATGTCATCTTCTTTTTTGTTTTTCTTTTTTTGTGTTTTGCTTCTTTTGTGTTTTGTTTCTTCTATGCTTTGCTTCTTCTATGATGATGCCATCTTCTTCTGTGTTTTACTTCTTCTACCTTTTTGTTTCTTCTGTGATGACATCATCTTCTTCTATGTTTTGCTTCTTCTGTTTTTTTCACTTGGCCTATCTTCTGTTCCATTTTAGCCCTTCAAACGATAAAATTTGTCTTCAAGGTCTTCATGAAAGTTGTAGATCTTGAAGTCTTCTTTCAAACCACATAAGCAACACCTTAATATGATAACTGTAGGGAAAGTTATATCAATTTTCCCATTTCTTCTTTGATGATGTCATCTTCTTTTGTGTTTCTTCTATGGTGACGTCATCTTTTTTATGTATTTTGCTTCTTCTTCCTTTTGTTTCTTCTGCCTTTTGCTTCTTTTGTGTTTTGCTTCTTCTGTCTTTTTCTTCTTCTATGTTTTGTTTCTTCTGCCTTTTGTTTCTTCTACTTTTTGCTTCTTCTGCTTTTTCATTTGACCTATCTTCTGATCTATTTTTTACCCCTTAGAAGATAGAATCTATCTTCAATACCTTAATGAAAGTTGTAGATATTGAAGTTCTCTTTTGAACCATATAAAGAAAACCTTAATTTGATATTTGTAGGGAAAGTTAAAGCAATTTTCCTACTTCTTCTCTCTTTTTCCACTTCTTCTGTCTTTTTCATTAATCTGCTTTGTACCTATCTTCTATTTCATTTTTTACCCTTTAGAAGATATAATCTATATTTGAAGTCTTCATGACCCCGTTTCCGGAACCCAACTCAAACCAAAACCATAACACTTACTAACCTGCTTTGATACCGCAAAAGCTAAATGTCTAGAATCATGTCTATAAGCCTTTTTCCCATAACACGTCTCACTTATATATATATATATATATACCAACAATTCACAATCAAAATATCCATTATCAAAACCATATCTTTCCCCAAGTATACCGAATTTTCACTCAATCTGATCCATAGTCGCAAATGCATATTCCACTCAACATCATCTATACATAATGTGTTAACATCAAAAGAATAGAATTTTACAGCTCTACTGGCATTCCAAGCCACAATACAATAGCAATATCGAAAATCTGAATATACAAAAATACATAACTCCCAAAATTCTCATTAACAATCTAACTTAAAAATAATACAATATGTACACATGCAAACAAAACTTCACTTTCCTTCACCCGATCTTCTTCTCATCACCTATGGATGGGAATGAAGAGGGGGTGAGCTTATAGCTCGTGGGTAACAGGTTTATAACGAAGAACAAGCAAAACCGTTGAAATATTTATTTGTTGTATAAAAATCATAATGAGTTCATAAAACACTTTATTCCCAAATATTAGTCAAATCCGAAATTTTGAGTTCAAACTTGTAGTTGAAAAGTGTCATCACATTCTCAAAACTCATAGTGAGAAAATGTCATCACATCAACATTACATGTCAATTCAACCATCAATGCAAACACTTAGTTTATGAATATAATTGACAATTCATAGATGCAATGCACAATCAAACGGCTCGAGAGTTCCGTGGAACGATCCGGATAACCGAAGTTTATACCGTAAACTATCCGAGTCCGATTTCTCAGGATCTGGTGGCCTCAAGCGGGCAAACGGGAGAAGGCTATACGTTGACGTGCATGTGACTAAGGAAACGTTCCTATCTTGCCCAAACAAAGCACATACTCATGCTTAAATCATTTTCGAATGCTTTCATGCTTTTCATGCTCTTTTCTTTCTTTTCCGAATATACAAAATGCCATAAATTTTTCCAAGGCATGACATAAAATGTTTCAATGCATTCTCATATTTGTTTTCAAATTCATCAGAAAAGTTCATATGCTGAAAAATGTAGAAATTTTACAAATCATTCAATAGAAACAAAAACAATATTTATGAAGTAATCGAAATCATTCTTAATTTGGGAGAAAACTTTATTGGCTCATTACTAAATCATAAACATGAAACCCACCTGAAATCCTTGCTCGGATATATGCTTAAAAGATGTCTCTAACCTTGATCCTCTTGCCTTCCATGATTCCCTTTATCAAATGCAAAATTCCTATTCAAATAGGAATACAAATTACGGACCCAATTATTGCATAATCACTAAGATAAATTCTAAACAAACCCAAACTCTGCCAAAAGTCCAAACATTCGGGTCACTTTTTTCATAAAAGTACTCATTTTCTTACATTTCTATTGACTCCAAAAGCATTCAATTTGGTTCAAAAATCCGAAAGTTATACCCCAAACAAGTAAAGACTATCCTTATGCTGAAACAAGAATCTATGCCCAACTTTTGACCCAACTTAAGATTCTTATAGCCTGAATTTCAATTTCATTACTTCATAAAACTTGTAGAACTTTGTCTTTATTTTACAATGAATTAAAAATCACCTCATTTGGACATCTACATCAAAAGTTATAACTCAAATACCAAAACATGTCTCAGCAGGAAAAATAGGAGCTCGCCGCGGAGAACACAGAAGCTCGCCGCGACGTAATATAGGGCTCGCCGTGACGTAGGAACTGGAGATCGCCGTGGCGAGGGACTTCGCACACGCTGCGGTGAGGGCGTATGCGTGCGCCGCATCGTGGGCACCTGTACACGCCTCCACACGGACACCTACGCGCACCGCAATGTGCGAGGCCTCGTGCGCCGCGACGTGTGATACCGAAAAAATTCCTAACCCTTGTTTTTTGACATTTTTCATCTTTAATCTTCCCATCTTTCACAAACAACTCATCTTAAATCTAAATCATCCTTCCTACTTCATTTCCAACTCATTTCAACACAAAAATCATTCACAAATTCAACAAAATCACTTAACCTAAGACACCTTCAACCGAAAACTCATTTCATGCATTCAACCCCATTTTTCACTTCTATCAAACACTAAACACGATTCATTCAACAAATCAAGAAGGGATGATGCTTATACTTACTTGTTTAGCTCCAAGATTCGTCAAATTCTATAAGATTCCAAAACCCTACTTTCCTCTTCTTCTCTTCCTCTTCCACGGTTCTCTGCTTCCTTCCTCTTTTTCAATTCTTCTTCTTTTAATTCTACTTAATTGTCAAATGTCCATTTTGCCCCTTTCATTTAAGCCTTAAGCCTTAAAACCTCAAGTGTCATGACCAAAATGCCCTTATGCATTCTTACCATTTTTAATACATCCAAACCATAAAATAAATTCTACCACCATTTACATAACAAGTAGCTTCAAAATTTTATCCATCAAACCTCATCATTCACTTAGATCATGCTCAATTTAACAAGAAAAATTTGGGGGCCAACATCTGTTCTGCTGCTAGCCCTCTTCTCTATTTGTTATTTGCTATCAGCCCCTATTCTCCTCTCTCACCCAACCCTTATTTCATTTTTTTTCCTTCTAATGCCACCCCCTTTTCATCCCCTGTTTACTCTTTATCGATGGGAGAATTAAACCTTAATAGCCCACCTCACTATTCATGTCTCTCTTTAAACCCTCCTTCCCAGCGTCAACGTTTTAGGTCAAGTGGTTTTATATTCTTCTACCCCCACTTCTACCACTTGATGTGACAATTTAAGATGTAGTTTTGGTCCACCCTAACTCCAAAACCTCGCAAGCCTAACTATTTACACTTCTTCCAAACGTCTATGTTTTGGCTACTAGTTGTGTGTCCGTGCATCATCGTTCCTTGCTCCCCATCATATGCTACGTTGCGTTTTGGTCTCCATGTGCTGTGTTTTCTTCTTGTTTCCTTGCCGTTTAGCTGCTCTTTCTTTCAGCGTTTGCATGCCGTGCCATTTTGTTGCTTGTATGTTGGGCCAATGACTGTGTTTCGTTCATTCCAGCTGATGAGTGCTTCCATCCACTAAGTATCACTGCACGAGGTCATGTCTAGTTAGTCTCAACGCTTAGTTCAACTCTTTTTATCCTAAAAATTGTCGTAGTTCTTTCTATTTAGTTCCAAAATATACCTTGATATAAAAAAAGATTAATTCCCATTAAGTATAACTTCAAACCTCAAGAACAAAGAAAATTATCACACAAAAGGATGGAAAATAAAGACACTAACTAACTCCCCCACACTTAACCTTTTACTCACCCTCGAGCAAATTAAACATTACCATCAAATTCTATCAATTTATTTTTTTAAAAACCAAGCACTTGCAACCATTTAAACTTTGGCCAATTGAATGTCAAATTATTGCACACATCATGTTTAATTTTCATCAATGTACATAAACAAACTCAACTTATGAAACTATCATTCAGAGATAAGCATAAACTCACAATGGATTTTCCTTAAGAAATTCATTCATTTCACTCAAGTGTTTACGGGTTATGTTTTGCTCAAAACTTCCTATGGGAAATTACACTATCATAGGCTTGCAAATACATCAATTCTCTTCTACAATGATTACATGCTAAAATAGATCAAAAGGGCTTTATTTGAGAATGTAATGGGGCTAAGGTTAAGGTGAGTCACAAGGATTTTAAGGGGTTCTTCACAAGTAGTTGTAAAGCACTAAATAAACAAAGGGACAACAAAATGTATTTATGAGAATTGCATGTAAAAAAAACTAACTACTCAAAATTTATTATTGCTATTATACTTGATCCTTTTATTTTTCTTTTTTCTTTTTTTGTTTTTTTTTCTTTTTTTGAATATGAAGGAAACAATAATCAATAATAGCATCTAAATACAATGTGTTCTATGAGTATAAGTATCAGTAAACTCGTCTCAGAAAAAAATATTGCTAAAAGTCCCAAAACTAGCTAACTTAATATTTTATTAAACTTGTAAATAGGTAAGGCTAATGGGATTTGATGTTTCATAATAAGGTGTTTTCTTTAAGAAACAAAAGGAGTAAAGGCTCAAAGGGGTTTGCAAGGGTAAATAAGATAGGTGGGTCATTTAAGTCATGGGTTAAAAGAAAAAGGGCCTTAATCATTTCTATCTAGCATGCATCTAATAGATTCAAACCGGTTAAGATAAAGTTCTAAAGGTAATCACCTAAGGGAGTATCATACACACAAAGAAATGAAATGACTTTTGAATGGAGTCATATAGGCTCAATTCTTCACTTAGGCTCAATTGAAAATCCATTATGCTTCTATAAATTACCTAATCACTCAAGCATCAAATTCTGAGTAAACTTATGTAACCAACTATTTTAATCGATCAACACGATTCACCTTCTATTCAGTTGGCCTAATTCAACTTGAAGCATGCAATTCAGTTTCATTCCAAATATTAAGATAGAATTTCATGGTTTAACACATCACATGCAATTTAAAGGACAAAAAAATCAAAATCAAAATCAAAATCAAAACGAACAAAGAAACAGTAAATTCAAAACACACAATCACACAAATATTTGATGCCCACCCTTGCAAAAAGAAAAAATACAAGAAAATAAAGGTTAAAGAAGCTTCTCTGTTAATGCATCAAGGTGTTGGTGAAAAAGGTGGTTGAAAATTTCTGCTGTTCGAAGAAAGCGAGCTGGTTATGTTCCAATCTGCGCTCCATGCATTGTAGGAGTGCTAAAATAGTCGGATCACTTGCAGAAGGGTGTGTGGTGGTAAATGGTCACTTCATTGAATAGTAAGGGAGAGCTACAAAAGAGAGTTACGTGAAGCTTTTTTAAAACAAATTAAAAATAAATCAAAAAGAAAAAACTGGCAAGCTAAAATTAAAAAAAATTATTTATTATTTATTAAATAAAAATAAAAAAAGAAAAACTTACTAAAAACGAAAGTAATGCCACTTAGGAGCAAAAGTGTTGTATTTTATGAAGATTTGTGTGCTCACCATTTAGAAACGAAAACAAAGCCCAAAGAGATGTGTAATGGACAATTTTGTGATGGATCTTCACAAAATGGGGCCAAAACAATGTAAGTAACATTAACGGAGAATGAACCATGTAACCACCAACATAGCTCCACCTTTTTCTTTTTTGAAAAAAACTAAGATAAATAAAATGAAATAAAAATGAAAAACTTAAATTAAAATAAATCTTGAGATTCCTCTTAAGAGCGCTTTTTTAACGTCATATTAGCTAGATGACAAAATCATTAACTTACTCATAATAAACTAGTTTAGCCAGTTCAATTTCTTCCACAGTTTCAACCTATGAATTCTCATAATATGGTTTCAATCAATGTCCATTAACTTTAAACACTTTATAAGTGTCTAAACTCTAAATTTCAACTGCACCATGTGAGAAAACATTAGTAACAACAAATGGATCTATCCAATGAGATCATAATTTACTAGGAAAGAGCTTTAGTTTAGAGTGATGAAGAAGGACCTTTTGACCTATGGAAAATTCTTTTCTAATTAAGATTTTGTCATGCAAGGCTTTTGAAAAATAAAAAATGTTAATTGGTTTGCAAACTTTTTTTGGCACCAACAAAATAAAAACAAGTAAAACCAAAATAATAAAAACACTAGAAATTTGGTAATGAAGTTCGGTACACCTTGTCTACGTCTGCGGGGCCCTCACCTAGCTTAATAACTTTCACCGAAGTATAATAGATTTACTCAAGAATTTATTTAACTGACACCACTCAACCCTTAACACTATCTCTCAATCTCACTTCCCGTGACAGATTTTCATACCCAATAGTATGACCACCTCGTACTAACCTCGACAGAGGATTTTCACACACTGTTTAATAATAAGGATAATTAAACGAACAACTCAAGTGATTAAAATAACTAGAAACAAAAACGATAATACACTTGAGATAAAAAAAGAATAATTTCCTGATGAGTTTCGCTCCACTGAAATAGATTTGGAAGTGGTCGCAACAATAATTGGCTGATTCACATAAACACCAACAATTCATTTCTATATGTTCAATAATGAAAGGTGCCTGCAATGTCAACCCTCACTCATAAATCTCCTTCACCGTGGCTCACACAACCCATCAAACGTTGTTCAACTCTACTCACCCACGTATACCTCAATCGTAGTATCTATTTTATTGAACAATTAAGACACATGCTGTAGCACCCGACTCTTGCAAAACCCGAACCAACATCGATGGGTCATATCTGAGTTCGTGCCCCGCGAGGGTGGCATGCTAGAACACCCAATCATTCAAATTTCAATACAATTTTGTTTTTTTAAACCACAAACATAAAATGCGAAAATCCATAACCAAATCGGGTCCACTTCATTTCATAAACATTTTCAATCATATAAAAACAATCAATACACAACTCATCAAAAATTCACTTTCCATTTAGGCCCATTACAATTTCAACATAAATACATTTGTATTCACATTGTGCAAAAGTTTCTGAATGCGTTATTTGATACAAAAATTACGAAAATTATACAATTCAATATAAAAGAAAAAAGTACAATGCAGACGCAAACTGATCTCAACCTCTATCCCTTACTTGTATGCAGTACGTATACTCCCGTTTGCCTAACGGGGTATTTTTCTGATCCTGAAAAATATTTGCAAATTTTGGGTGGGTTTTGTGAACTCAATGAGTAACCATCATCGATGGCTTACCCAGTCACATAACACATAAATCACATTCATAACATTTCACATTTCACAATCAATACGATTTAATCATTCATATTATGCATATACAGTGTGCATGAGACCCACTTTTTATTTATTATTTTGTTATGACCGAGTGTCTAAACTGTCCTATATAGGGTTTATTGATAACTGTCCTATATAGGGCTCATTAAGAGTTGAGCCTGAGGCTCTGAATCACTTTTGAGCTCGAGGCTCATTTTCACTCGTTGAGCTTTAAGCTCTGATCGTTGTCTACTCTAGTCATAACTGCTATTATATTTCATGCATTCATGCAATGGAATACACCAATCACATTTGCATGTTCTCATTCAATCTCATTTCCATATCATCGGACCTTAGTCCGGCATTCAACATTAAGTTGAGAATTACACTTTCACTTACATGCAAATACACATTCAGAACACATTTAACAGTCACATTCAGTACACTTAGTTCTTCTCATTCACATACAAGCAGCACTTCAATATCCCAATCAATAACACAACCATCAGACGTTCTGTCTGGAACCCAAAACAATCAATCAAATTCATAAATCAATTAAAAAAAAATTCAAATAAAACAAACAATAAAATGAGACCATCTAGGTCTACTCACAACACGCTCCATTTTAGCATTTGCTTCCAAATTTTGGAAACGTCAGAATACAAACGTTCTAACCTGCACAATTCATTTATGCAATACACATTTCATACACGTTACAATTTTGCACAATTATAATTGTTCAATAATGCTCATATATGAAATGGATTATGTACAATGCATGTTGATGACAATCCCAGGTATCTTTCCTTTAATTCCATTACAAAATCATTCCCATATCAAAACTCATCTAACTATAATTTATACTTAGGTTTATGCCATACTAAAACCATTAAAATCTCCATTCCTTTCTTATTGACTCACTTCAGAATTTTTTTCCAAGTCACACTTTTGGGTCTACTATTTACATTCAATTAGAAGGCAAAACTAATGTAATTTGGTCATAATCTCTTATAGAAAAATGTTCCTCTATGTCTTATCTTTCCATTGACACCAAAATGACTCAATTTGGTTCAGTAATTTGGAAGATATGCCTCAAATATTATCGGGTTATCCAAATTCAAAAACAGTGTACTATGTACAACTTCCATTAGAAATTCAATATCTTAGAGACTGAATCATAATTTGATTTCTTGAGACAAATTGTAGGCCTATATCTCTATACTACTCCAAATTAAAAATCACCTCATTTGGAATCCTATAGATCCAGATATTATCAAAATACTGGGGGGTGTTCAGTAAAACAATACCAGTTCATACACTTCTAACCGATACCCTTACTTTGATTCAATCAATCTTTCTCAATTTAATTTAGAATACTACAAAATTTTATCAAGAGGTAGAAAAATGTCTTACGAGTCCAATGCTTTAAAAATCAGGTCATTTGAAGGTTGGAAAAAAAGTTATGATCAAAATAGTAAAACATATTTAGGCTGGGAGGGGACTGCGCGTGTTTTTGGCGGACTCGCGATCGCGATGTGTGAGCTCTTTGACAGATTGGCGATCGCGACACGTCGCGATCACGAATTTCTCCCTCTTCCTCCCTTTTCTCTTCTCCAGATCTATTTAGTAAAATAGGCATAACTTTTACCAAAAATATTGGATTAAGGTGATTTAAAAATCATTTTAAAGAGAACTTCTAGACCTACAATTTTGATGAAGATCTCAAAAACAAATTTTGCATCTATAAGTGTCAAAATTTCAAACCAATGCGGTTGTTACAAACGTCCCTCCTATATAGCATTACAAAATTATAAAGGCCACAGATCTCTACTCCGATGTCCAAAAATTCCATACTTTATATCAATGGAAAGCTTAAAGAAAGCTCTACAACTTCTATGAAGACAACTTTGTTAAAAACTCTCTATATCAGTACAGAAAACTCATTGAGGTTTTAGATCAAAATATTTTTAACCCTTTTATGTACAATATTCAATTCCTCATGCTTAAACTATTATTTCTAGTTTAATGCCCATCATTTATCCATTATTCTAACTCTCTTTCAACTCAACATTATCCATAACCCATTTATAGCCCATGATCGATCATAAACCCCTAATAACGAAACATACATATACATGTGCATTCATCATCTATTTTCTGCACATATTCAACTTTATTTCATCTTTCTTTTCACTTCTAACTATCACCTTGATGCTTCACATTTCAAGAAATAACATTAATCCCTTTCTTTAAATTTAGACTCATTTACATCATCACAAAAGCATCCAAAAAGATTCACATTAATTTATCAAGAAAAACATAACAAAAACCCAATATGTATATAGTTTTTTTGCACTTTTTCCTATACCTAGTACTGAACTTTAAGTTGAAATTGGAAACTCTTAATGACAGAATTAGAATTCGATATCTTCGTACAAAATGTAACCTATGTCTCTAATTTAATCCAAATCAAAGATCATCTCATTTGGATGTCTACAGGATAAGTTATGGCTAAAACACAGAAGCATGATCAGTGAAATTGTTACAGCTGGCATTTTCCAATTCTCTCTCTTTCTCTCTTCCAAATTTTCCAGATTTTTGTAAGTCCCTATATTTTACACCTAACACATCCTTTCTACTTCTTATCTTCTTCATTCTCAACTCCAAAACATTCACAAGACAAATCATGATCCATAATTGATCATTAACCCAAAAACAGAACATAAACATTCACCCATTCATTATTAAATTTTTGCACTCATCCTAACCCCATAAAGATGATCATTCAACCTTAAAATATTTCTATAACAAATTATAAATCATTAATCATCATACATATACAAAAAAAGAAATTCACCTAAGCATTTCATTACCCACGTTCATCATGCATAAAACATCATTATATGTCATTTAACCTCTAGTAATCATCATAAATGCTTCATTTAACCTTGCCCATGTTATTTAAAGCATCACTTACTTGATTTAGCTTCCAATGCTCCTTCAAATCAATAAGAAACCCTAGCTCTCTAACATATACGATCTTCATTTTAAAGGTGGGTAGGCAAGGTTTTTCTTGTGGCAAATGGAAGAAACAACAAAATGGAAGTAGCCATTAATAGATGAAAGCAAGGTGTAATGTTGGTGATGGTCGGTGGCAAAAATCATGAAGAAGGAGAAGAAACTTGGAGAAAAATGGAGGAGTTACGAAGAAGAAGAGAAAAGCAAGTGTTAAAAATGAAAGAAAAACCATTTTCTTGATCTTTCAAGTGAAAGGACTGTGAGAGAAAGGAATGATGAGTGGTAGTGACACTTGTCACTACAACTTGTCACCTTCTCATGGTCCCATATGGACCCTTATTAAAACTAATCTGTTTGCCTTTAATTTCTAATCCAATTATCTCCTAATTTTCAATAACATATGTCATTAAATCCCAAATTCCTTTGTCAAAATTTTCATTGCCATTGGACAGTAATTTGTACTACCATTTAACAATTGTTTTGCCACTTGGCAATTTTTCCTAGTTAAAAATACTTAACAATTTTCAAAAATTTCTCCAAAAATTCCTAAAAATTCTAAATCAATTTATACACTCCCCAAATCAATTTTTCAACATATAAAAATCACATTCTCAATATACGCATATTATAAACAATTATACCCGAAAATTGTCAATGAATGCACATACAATTTTTTTCATGTGCAAAAAAAATCATAATTCATGCATGTATATATGCTGTCATTATGTATGAGTATGAAATGTATTTTCTAAATCTCTCTTTGATCTCTCATGTACCAAAATATAGGGTTCTAACTTTAGTATGAGAACGAGATGTTACAAAGGAGCTAAATGGTGACATCCAAGGAGCAGAAAATGCAAAACGACACAAACATGAGCAAAATGAATAGCAACTGAAGGAGAACATGGCATAACATGGGAAGGAAGAAAATGAAAATGCATAAGGAGGAGGAGCAACAGATGAACAAAACACAACGCATTCATAACTGGGAAAAGTTTGTGTTAAATGCAATGCATACATATGCATTTTGCGTTGAATGCAAGCGTATGCATTCAACACAACACATGTGCATTTAACGCAACACATACATCTACATTTTATGTTCAATGCAACATAACACATGAGCATTTAATGCAACACATACATCTACATTTTACATTCAACGCAACACATATGCTTGCATTTCATGCTTGGGTTTAAGGAAAATGTGAACAATGGTTGTGGACAACCAAATTAAATCATCATATTAAGCTACAACGTAAAAGAGAACTGCATGAGAGGTTTGCATTTAACGTAGATGAGGAGCTTGTGAGATAGGAGGGTAGTATAGTGAGGTTATAGAGACGTGAATGGTAGAGATGGACCACCATCTTTATTTTTCACATTGGTGAATCGTGAGAGATAGAGAAGAGAGCTGCTTGAAAAAAAAGAGAGGGAGGCACAGTGAAGAGAGCTGAAGGGGGTTTCAGTTAATGACACTGAATGGGGGTTGAAGCAATTTTTTGGGAGAGATTCATGGTGAGCTAGATGTCCTAATGCCAGTTCAGAGGCGACACTGACACCAACAATGTGGGTTGAGTATTTATTTTATTGATTTGTTGTTTCTCTCTCTCATTAGAAATTGATTGTGTTATCCTATGTTAATTGATTTGGGTATTGTGTATGGATAATCAGATTTTTGTCATTATTTGGTTATTTATATATGACCCATTAGGTATTGTGAACAGATGATTTTAATTCATTCATTGAATCATTTAATTGCAAACCCATTGCTAGAATTTTGATATAATTTGTAATTATTATGTTAAAATTCATGTGTAGCGTCCAATGATTCTTAATCATTAGAGATAACATGACTTAGGTTAAATGACGCATCATATGTGATTATTGCCTTGATTAATCGATTTTCCTAATTTATAATACTACTGCCTAATTAAATCTAGAGATTGCATGGTAGGTTATTTGGTGGTTAGGTATAATTAATGATCATATCTTGATTAAATAAAACCTAAGGGAAAACTCGTGTTAATTATTAACTGGTGATTAATAGTTTCTAGGAGAGGTTAAAGAACAATAAATAAATTAAATATGTTTAGTTAGGGTGTAGGCCAAGATTGAACCAAAGAACCGGGTCTCTACCTAATTCCCCACTTTTATCATTTTTCACATATTTTCTTTAATTTGTTTTTATTAGTTAGTTTCATTTTATTTTCTTCTTTCAAAAAAATCCAAAACCCTCTGTTAAATCTAAACACCAGTTACTCTATTAAATCTAAACACCAGTAGTAGTCTAGTTATTTTAATTTGACTAGCATTACAGCGCACGGTCAACAGCTTATAAGATCTACTGCTTGATCCAATCAAAGATTATAACATGTGCTAATCTATCTGGATTAATGATATCTCATCTCATTAATCCTATAACTATGGAAAGTTTAGATACTAATATAATTACAATTGATAGCAATCTCATTATAATGATCTCATCATGATTTCTTCCATACTATGTTTGTATCCAAGACTTCATTAAATCAGTTTAAGATTAACATCAAATCAATAAATGTATAAACATTAAAATAATGAAAAATGCTTTTATTAATCATAAAATGATTTGTACAATAAATGCTAAAGTTGATTGCCTTTAGAGCACTTCTCTAACAAATTCCCACTTGTACTAAAGCCAATCACCTTGATATATACTACCATAGGCATGTACGTGTGACACAAAACTCTTTTGGGAAATAGGCTTAGTCAACGGATCAACTATATTTTGATCGATGAGACTCTCTCTATTTTGACATCATTTCTACTAATGATCTCTCTATAGTACATGTTTGCACTATAGCCCTGTTGTTGTCACAATACAATTGCACTAGGTCAACGATTCTCAGAACCACACCAATTTCTATGATGAACTTCTTGATCCAATCTACTTCCTTTGTCACTTCTAAAACTGCAGTGTACTCTGCCTTTGTCGTCAAATATGATGTCATCTCTTATTTGAAACTTTTCCAATTAACTTTACCACCATTTACTGTGAATACATATCTGGAATGAGATCTAGAGTCATCCCTATCAGATTGGAAACTACCATTAGTAACCCCACTTACCATAAGATCACCTTCTCCATATATCAAGAATACATCTTTAGTTCTTCTCAAGTACTTAAGGATATTCTTGACAGCCACCTAATGCACCCTATGGGTTTTATCCCTTCGGGTGGGTCAACCAAAGTCCATAGTTAGTTTTCATACATGGAATCCATTTCGAGTTTCATAGCTTGAAGTTCACTTATGAGAAATCCGTATCGCTTGGGAACATGACATATCCTACCTGACCTATGAACTTCTTGGGTGTTAGCAGGTTGAACTATTGTTTCATCTTTATGAAAAATAGTCTCGAGTCTAGGCAATTGATCCGCGTTCTTTAATTTTCTCTACATTAGGTTGTCATAAGCCACAATGATCATCATAGACCATCTCAAATGAAGTCCATACGAAGATAGAAGGATGAAACCTCATTAGGAGATGGTTAGAAATCTTTCTTTGTGCTAACAAATACAAGATCTCTTGTGAGAGTTAGAGAGAAAAAGAGTGTTTGAGTAAGAAAAAATCTTTCTTTCACTTGTGTCTTACACAAGATGCACAAAATCATCTATATTTTCTACACCATTGGCCTTCCATAAACCCCTCACCAATGGAGAATTATGGGAAGTTAATGATCATGAATAACATGCATTAATGGAAGTTATGGGAAGTTAATAACCATAAATAGCATGCATTAATGGAAGTTTGGGAAGTTAATGGCCAAATTGGCTGGCAATAACACTTGTCTCTCATCTATTTTATATAACCTTTTCTACCACAATCATATCGCGATACAATCCTAAAATACTCTATCATATCTTGAATCACCATTCAAGACCATTTTGCTCATCCTTCGAATCTCCTATATGTGTGAACCATTAGGTTCCTGGTTATGTTGGTCATTTGAATTAACACTTAATTCAAGTAGGTCAAGAGTGGTATTTAGTCATAACCCCTAATTGACTAAAAAATCAACGGTTTGACTACAAGCCCTTTTATACGCAGTGTTGTTATGCAATTCATCCTTTTACCATCTATACCCTACTTAGTTCAAAGTATGATCAAAGTGTCAATTCTCACTAGACTGACTATGTCACATCTAGTCCAGGTGATATTAGATTTTGTCCTAAGGATCTCATTACTTTATGTATCATTGAAGACTCTCTTCATGTGTTGGCCCTGAATTTTTTTGTGTGTGAATAAGCATGATTTGAATTGCTTTCAAGGTTTTAATAGATAAGCTTTTTATCAAGAGTGATTAATTTTGTTAAAGTATGGAAGA
>JANJEY010000006.1:41746121-41757173 GCA_024703695.1 Erythroxylum cataractarum
CTGTAATAACTGAAATGATTAATGGTGAACATGGGCTCAAGTTTCTTACTGTTTATGTCGCATTAATGAATGTTTTATACTGAGTGATGTAGCACGCCACCCTCGCGGGACAAGGACCTGGATATCACTGTCGATGTCGGGTTCGGGTCGTGCGGGAGTGAGGTGTTACATCATGAACCAATATAACCTGTACTCGCAAATGTATAACCTAGGATAGAGGGATCACCCCAACTTAAGTTATAAAGGGAATAATCAACAAAATTACTTCCAAAATTAGTTGCAAGGAGCACAAGGATTCCAACCAAGGCCATAGAGAATACAAGGAGCTTCCTTATCTAGTTCAACTATATCTCTTGATGAGTTTATTAAAACATTTGTTACTAACAATCTCCAATTTCAAAAGAGTCTATAGCAGCAGCTGTAACAGTTTCATCAGGGTTTACAACAAATCCAGTAGGAAACAAAAGCAAGCATATAAAATAATGAAAAACAAGTGAGTCAAATGGCAGTGAGGCTTAATCTCCTAGAATCACAAAGTGGAGGAAAGCTGTCATCCTGACCTGAGGTGAACCTGAAGAATGTCAATGTCGAAACCCTAAGGAGTGGAAAGGAGACTAAGGGTCCCAAAAGAACTCCCCCAAGGATTGCTACCGAGGAAGAGATCGAGAAGGAATTGGGGAAGGAAGAAAAACAACCATCGAGTATGAAGGTAAATTTCAAAAGTCCAAAAATTATTAAAACTAACCCTTTATCTTTTCCTAGCAGATTGACAAGATCGAACAAGGAGGAGAAGGAAAAAAAAGATATTGGAGACTTTATGGAAAGTGGAAGTCAATATACCACTGCTCGAGGTCATTAAGTAAGTACCAAGGTACACCAAATTCCTCCAAAAAATTGTGTACATATAAGAGGAAACTGAGGGGTTATGAGAAAGTGATGATAGGTGAGAATGTGTCTGCATTATCTAGAAAGAAGATGCCTTTAAAATGCTAGGATCTAGATATGTTTACCATTCCTTGGAAAATTGGTAATATTATGATCAATAAAGCTATGTTAGATTTGGGTGCTTATATTAATATGATGCCTCATTCGATTTATACTTCTTTGAATTTGAGTCCATTAAAAGAAATGAATGCAATCATACAACTGGCTGACTGTATTACTGCTTATCTTGATGGTGTAGTTGAGGATTTTTGGGGTGGGTAAATAAGTTAGTGTTTCCTGCAGATTTCTATGCCGTGGATAAGAATGATGACACTTTATGCAATTCGATACTTATCTTGTTGGGAGACCGTTTCTTAATGCAGCTCAAACTAAGATAGATGTTCGTGAGGGCACCCTCACAATGGAATTTGATGGGGAAGTGATTCATTTCAATATTTTTTTAAGCCATAAAACATCCTCCTAATGATCATTGTGTTTTTTTTGTTGATGTGATTGGTCCTTTGGTACAGGAAATGTTTAAATTAAACTGCAAGGATCATTTGGAAATGGTTTTAATTGAGGATATAGAAGTAGAAGTCAACATTGATGTTGAGATGGGAGAAGAGAATATGGAAATGATAACCACTTTGGAATCATTGGAAAGCTCTCCAAAAAAGGTATGATTTGGTTTATATACAACCACCTAAAGCTCACCAGAAGTTATTGCCTTTTGATATATAAGCACTAGAATTGGAATTGAAGCTCCTACACACTTGAAGTATGTCTATTTAGGAGATAAGCAGACTCTCCCAGTTATCATTTTAGTGGAGTTGACTTCAAATCAAAAGAAAAGGTTGGTTCAAATGTTGAGAGAGCACAAGAAGGCCATTGGGTGGACTATTGCAGATGTCTAAAGGATAAGCCCTTCTATATGCATACATCGCATTTTGTTGAAGGAGGATACAAAATCCACAAGGCAAGCTTAGCGTAGGCTGAATCCTCTAATGAAGGACGTTGTGAAGAAGGAGGTGTTGAAGCTTCTCGATGCTGGGGTGATCTATCCGATCTCAGATAGTAAGTGGGTAAGTCCTGTTCAGGTTGTTCTAAAAAAGTTGGAATCACTGTTATGACAAACTAGGAAGGTGAGTCGATTCGCACCCGAACGTAAACTGGGTAGTGATTATGTATTGATTACAGAAAGTTATATTATATTACTCATAAAGACCACTTTTCCTTAAATTATATTACTCATAAAGACCACTTTTTTCTTCCTTTTATTGATCAGATTCTTAAGAGATTGGCTAGCTATGACTATTATTGCTTTTAAGATGGCTTTTCAGGTTATCTTCAGATCCCAATTACATCGGAAGATCAGGAGAAGACCACATTTATATGCCTATTAGGTACTTTTGCTTACCAAAGGATGCCATTCGGACTATGTAATGCACTCGCCACGTTCCAAAGATTATTGAGGTATTCATGGATGATTTTAATATGTATGGATCTTTTTTTAATGAATGTCTTAAGAATCTTGCCATTATCTTGGAACAATGTATAGAAACTAACCTTTTGTTGAACCAGGGAAAATTTCATTTTATGATAGATCAAGATATAGTTTTAGGCCATATTATTTGCTAGGGGTACTGAAGTAGATAAGTCTAAAGATGATCTTATTTCTTCTTTACCTTACCCCTCTACTATGAGGAAAGTGCCTTCTTTTCTTGGGTATGCAGGTTTTTATCAAAAGTTCATTAAGGACTTTTAGAAGATAGCCGAAACGCTATGCAAGCTTTTACAACAAGATGTCTTTGAGTTCGAAGTGCAAGGAAGCATTCAACAAATTTAAGAAGCTTCTGACATCCCCACTGGTGATTCAACCACCAGATTGGAACCTCCCCTTCGAGATCATGTGTGATGCAAACGATTATGCAATGGGGGTGCTTCTAAGACAATGAGTGGGAAAAGCTCTACATGTCATCTACTATGCTTCAAAGATTCTAAACCCAACTCAATTGAATTATTCCACTGCTGAAAAAGAACTGTTATCTGTGGTTTTTGCTTTGGAAAAATATCAATTGTATTGCTTGGTGTTAAAGTGATTGTTTATTCTGACCATATAACTCTACAATACTTGTTCACAAAAAAGAAGCAAAATTGAGGTTGATCATATGGATTCTCCTCCTTTAGGAATTTGAGAGATCAGAGATAAGAAGGGGGTAGAAAATGTGGTGGCGAACCATCTTAGTCGTTTGATAAAGTAACAAGATGATATCCCTTTGCGAGAAACCTTTCTAGATAAGCAATTATTTTCTACCAATACGACCCCACCATGTTATGCAGACATTGTCAATTTTTTACTTACTAACGGATTACCTGTTGGTTTGTCAAAGGCTTAGATGGATAAGCTACAGAGTGAATTGAAGTATTACGTATGGGATGACTCGTATCTTTAGAGGCAGTGCACAGATCAAGTTATCAGGAAGTGTGTACCGAAAAATGAATCATCATCAACCTTATCCTTCTTCCATTCGTAAGCGTGTAGAGGAAATTTTGGAGTGAAAAGGATAGCTTATAAAGTTCTGGAGAGCAGCTTCTACTGGCCATCATTGTTTAAAGATGTATATACCTTCTGCAAATCCTGTGATAGGTGCAAACAGTCAAATTTTGTTAAGACTAACATTTTTTTCTAGGTTTGGGATATCGAAATCCATCGTTGGCAACAGAGAAACCCACATCTGTAATATGGTGATGGAAGCAATGTTTAATTGGATCGTAAGACTAAAAGAATCATTATAAGCCTATAAGAAGGCTTACAAAATACCAATTGTGATGTCACCATATAGACTAGTGTTTAGGAAGCCATTTCATCTTCTAGTGGAATTACAACATAAAATATATTAGGCTATCAGAAGATTCCATATGAATTTGGATGATGTAGGAGTGCATAAGAAGTTGCAGCTTCAAGAGTTGGAAGAGATGAGGAATGAGTCATATCAAAATGTAGTGATATATAAGGAGAGGACAAACCTTTTCATGCTAAGATGATTTCTAGGAAAAAGGTTCTCGGTGAGCCAAAAAGTGTTACTATATCATTCCAAACTCAAACTCTTTCCAGATAAGTTGTGTTTTCATTGGGTTGTTCCATTTGTTATCATTCATATCTTTCCTTTTGGTTTAGTAGAGATACAGAGTCTTAAAGCTGACAAGACATTCAGAGTGAATGGTCATGGCTTAAAGTTATATTATGAAGGATTCCAAATGGAGGATTTAGAGATGTTGATGCTAGAGGATATGATTGGTATCACTTGATGCACGCAACTAGAAGTCGAGCCAGCGACGATAAATAAAGGAGCTGCTTAGGAGGCAACCTAAGGGAAGTCAATTTCTATTTCTTTACATTTTCAAAATTTTTATTTTTATTAACTAATCCATTTCTTACTTTTGATGTTACATTGAGGACAATGTAAGTTTTAAGTGTGAGGGTGGGGTATATTAGTTTTTATGCATGTTTTTAAGATTAATTGTAGATTATGTGACTTCTTAGGTAGTTTTCAAAATCAAACAAACAAAACCAAAATTTTTCTTGCTTTTTATTACTTTTAAGATTATTTAGTCATAATTAGGTGTGAATTGATTAGTAAAATCCATATCAAAAGTTGGCATGTACTTTTTCTCTTGAGATTTGTTAATGTGCATTATTCTTAAAAGAGCATTAACTAGTGGTAGATAAAAACTAGTGAGGTTTTGAGCCATATTATACTATCATATCTATATCAGTCTCACTGTTTTGTTTATTATGTGTGACCTTCATGACATATATATCCTTACTTTGCGTTCATTTTATATTCGAGACCACATTTTTATCACCTGCATTTTTATGCAAATGATTAGGCATTCTTTGTTAATTATGAGCTACATTAGCAAAATTGCCTACTCAATTATGCGAATTTTCCTTTGCTAACCATCTTTGGGCCTTGTTATCCTTTTCTTTTGTATAAATCACATTACATGCATCTAACTAAATGCCCTACTCAAATCTTAAAGCTAGTGGAGCATTTTTTAGTTATTGATGAATGTGATTGTACAAAAGCCTAAGCGTGGGGGTATACATATAAGTGGGTTAGTTATATTTGCTAAAATTCCATCTTATGAATGTTATGTTGATGTAGCTTCTATCACTTTTATTCTTGAAAAAAAGAAAAAATAAAATATTTGAGTTTGAATAAAAGTATCAAGGAGGAAATACAATTGTTGTGAAAAGTTATTAATTAATAGTTATCCTCCTTAAGTTGTATTGATTGGGTGTTTCAATATATTACATATGAAGCAGATGTTATTTTGGATGGAGCACTTTTTGTGTTATGTTAATGTGGCTTATGGTGTGAGAGTTAAATTGAGTTGTGAAATATAGTTGTTGCATTCTTAATGGCTGACGGTACCCAGTTTTGAATGAATGTTAACTTGTGCATTTGACATGTCATTGAGTGTTATTTTTGCTTCACTAGCTTGATGACTTTTATGCTACATTACCTAAAATACATCCCACCTTATCCTTACCCATATTACAACTCTAGAAAAGTCCTTTGATTCATAATTATGCATATGATTTTTAGTAGTGGAGAAATGAAATGATATGCAAAGTTATGGGCTGTTGTGATTATAAATAGTGTTTGAGACGTGGAAATATCTTGTTTAAACACATTTTGTCCAAGTCTACCTCTAGATCACTCAGTTTCTAAGGGTAATAAATGTTGATTGATCATGAGCAGAAGCTTTGAATGTTGAGTTACTACTTTAGGTTTTAAAAATTATTCATCTTTACTTATGGTTATTAATATGATTGAATTATATTATGTTTTCTTATGTATTTCCATATGATTTCAATTCTATTTTCAAGACAAATTACAAACCAAAAAGGCCTTGCATGGAGAGTACGGCGACATCACTTGGCAGGTGGAGAGCTTTTTCGGTAAGAAGACAAAATTCTTAAAAACATTAAAAGAGTGTTATGAGTTCACCTGATATAGCAAATGGCCCAAACATTGAGGCAGAGCCCACTTCATCAGTCATAAGAACCAGCAAACGTCAGATAAATCCACCTAAGAAATTTGATGACTATTCACTGAGTGCCACGTCTGCTACACCAGAATTGAACACGCCCTTGACATGAGGAGTACGCATTAATAGACGATCCCATCATTGAGTTTGTTATGAAAAATATAGAATTGTCAGTACTCAGTACTATCCTTCTCTCTCTCATCCAATCCTTGTTATTTTCCCTGTAATTTTCCCTTTCCCTAAAAGTGTAATCCTCTTTTTTTCCAGAAATATCACAACCTTGCTCTGCGTATTTGTTGTTTGTCTTGCTCTGTTTGTGCACTGTTTTATTGCTTCTACAGGACTTCCAATCCTTACATTGGTGCTTTCATTGAGCCTTGGCAAAGATGGCCGACGGTACTCGTTTTAAGATCTTGGAAGAAAGCATTCGGGTAGTAGCTGAATCTCATAACCAGTTGAAGACCCATGTCGAATCCATGGCCTCCTCGATGGAGGAGACAAAGGGTCTGGTACAGGAAGTTTTGGGTTACATGGCGGAGCAGCGTGCCTTGCACAAAACCAGTCGTTTCTCAGGCGGCTCCGAAAATACGAAAACTGATGGTTCGACGTCGGATTCCTTTCCGTTGGGTCGTCACAAGCCTGCTCCGATTCAGATGTCTCGATTTTTGGGTGCCCACCCCGAACGTTGGATAATGCAAGCAGAACGTTATTTTGATTTCTATCAAATCCGAAATGACAATAGAGTCACGATTGCATCGTTTTACTTCGACGAGGCTGCCGCGGATTGGTATGACTGGATGTATAGAAATCGACAACTCACCGGCTGGCCAACGTTTACCGCTTCTGTCGTGCAACGATTTCGTTCCCACGAGTTGGAGGAGCCTGAAGGGCAATTGGCAAAACTGCAGCAACTCACAACGGTCAGTGATTATCGAGCCTCTTTTGAGTCAGCAACCAATCGCTCCATCCATTTGCCGGCCCACTTTCTCATTCAATGTTTTATCTCGGGCTTGCGATCCGATATCAAACATTCTGTACTTGTGCACAGGCCCACAACGCTGGAAGACGCAATGAAATTTGCCCAACTTCATGAGCAACGTATTAACCTTGAGAAAGGTCAAGTGTCTGCCCGGCCCAATCTCGGTTATACTAAGCCCATCTTACCTACACCAAGGAATCCTCATCCCTCTCCTCCCACCGCAGCCACCACCACTCTTCCCGTCACCGCCACACTCCCTGGTGGCAACAAGGTCCCCTTCCGCCGCCTTTCCCCGACCGAAGCTGGTCAGCGACGCGCGAAAGGTCTGGGTTATCATTGCGATGAGCATTTTACTTGGGACCACAAATGCAAAGCAACACCACAATTACTTTTGCTTGAAGACGACAGTGACCCACCTGATATTGATGACCCGTCGTCTCCACTGGAACCTGTTCAACCAGAGGTTGCGTTACCCTAAACTATTTCTTATAATGCACTGGCAAGGGGGTGTTCCGTATCTACCCTTCGGTTCCAAGGAAGTGTTAATGGCAAATCAGTCCAGGTACTTTTGGATGGGGGTAGTACGCACAATTTTGTGCAAACCCGAGTTGCTAAGTTCCTCAATCTCGTTGTTACCGCCACACCTTCTTTCTCCGTCCTAGTCGGTAGCGGCGAGCGTTTGACATGTGTGGGTCTCGTCAAACATGTTCTGTTACGGATTCATGGTACCGAGATCTCAGTTGATTTCTTTGTTCTTCCGATTCAGGGATGGGACATGGTCTTGGGTGTCGCTTGGTTATCCACCTTAGGCCCCGTCATCATGGACTATCGAGCCTCTACTTTCGAATTTACCCAGAATGGGTCTCACATTTGTTGGAAAGGTGCTGGCTTACCTTCTGCTCAACCAGTTCAGTTTCACGGGTTGAAGCGGCTATCCCGAATAGATGCTGTAGCAGAGTATTACCGCCTCGACTTGGTTCCTCCCGCTCAGCCTGCTGCTGATTGTTTGCCTGCTGATCTTGAACACTTATTGACTGCCTTTGCGGATGTTTTTACTAAGCCGTATGGGTTACCTCCATCTCGGTCTACTGATCATGCTATATACCTCTTTCCAGATAGTAAGCCTGTGAACGTTAAGCCTTATCGATACCCTTATTTTCAGAAGCAAGCGATGGAGGCATTGATCTCGGAAATGCTTCACGAGAGTATTACACGACCAAGCACGAGCCCTTTCTCATCTCCAGTTCTTTTGGTGCGCAAGAAGGACGGAACTTGGCGCTTTTGCGTCGATTACAGAGCATTTAATGCCGTCACAGTTAAGGACCGCTTCCCTATCCCATCCGTTGACGAGCTGTTCGATGAATTACATGGGGCTGTTTATTTCTCAAAACTGGATTTATTGGCCGGTTTTCACCAAGTCCGAATTCGTGCTGGTGACGAACATAAAACAGCGTTCCGTACACATGACAGCCATTACGAATTTCTCGTAATGCCATTCGGGCTCACTAATTCTCCGTCGACGTTTTAGAGCTTAATGAACAACGTATTCAAGCCAGTCTTACGAAAATTTGTACTCGTCTTCTTCGACGACATCTTGGTCTATAGTTCTTCATGGGCATCCCACCTCGAGCATGTTCAAATTGTTTTGGAATTGCTGAGAACACATCAGCTCGTGGCCAAGCGTTCTAAGTGCATTTTTGGTCACTCCTCTATTGGTTATCTTGGCCATATAATCTCTAAGGACGGGGTTTCAGTGGATCCTGATAAGATCGTTTCGATCCAAAATTGGCCCATACCTCGCTCTATCAAAGAAGTACGGGGCTTCTTGGGGCTCGCTGGTTATTATCGACGTTTCATACGTCATTTTGCCTCTGTTGCAGGTCCTCTCACTTATTTATTACGGAAAGATGGATTTGTTTGGTCTGATGTTTCCACTCAAGCTTTCGAAAAACTTAAGAACTTATTGAGTGCAGCCCCTGTTCTTGCTCTGTCCGATTTTTCTAAGTCTTTTACTGTTGAGACTGATGCCTCTGGCACTGGTATTGGCGCCATTCTTTCTCAAGATAAGCATCCGATTGCCTATTTCAGTCAACAAATGTGCCCTCGTATGCAACGTGGTTCCGCATACCAAAGAGAGATGTTTGCGATCACTCAGGCAATTGCCAAATGGCGACAATATCTCTTGGGTAGACCCTTCACCATCATCACTGATCAGCAGCCACTTCGTAACCTCACCGACCAAGTTATACAGACCCCGGATCAACAGAAATGGCTTGGGAAATTGATTGGCTACAATTTCGATATCGTCTACCGGCCTGACAAGTAGAATAATGCTGCCGATGCTCTCTCTAGGGTTCCGGCATCTCAGCTCCTTGCTTTCTCTCAGATAGAATTTGATATAGTGGCCACTATTCGTGACGCCAATCGAACTGATGCTGAGTTACTTGATCTCCAGCAACGCTTAGCTCGCGACCCCTCTTCTTTACCTGGATTTGTGTTCAAAGAAGGCTTGCTCCTCTTTAAAGGTAGACTTGTCATTCCTTCTACTTCTTCTTTGCGGTCACAATTACTGCTGGAATTTCACTCTTCACCTGTTGGGGGACATGCCGGTATAACGCGAACTTTCCATCGGCTGGCCAACAACTTCTTTTGGAAGTCGATGAGGACTGATGTCAAAAAATTCGTCAGTGAATGTCACACCTGCCAACAAATGAAGTCTTCTTCCTTGAGCCCTGGTGGTTTACTCCAACCCCTTGCCATTCCCGATTTGGTCTTTGAAGCTGTGTCCATGGATTTTATTACGGGTCTCCCTCTATCTAAGGGGAAGTCCGTCATCATGGTGGTCATTGATAGGCTGTCCAAGTACGGTCATTTTGTGGGGCTCAGTGCCAACTTCTCTAGTCTTACCGTTGCTAGTGCATTTGTCCAAGAGATTATCCGCCTTCATGGCATACCACGGGGGATTGTTTCTGATCGCGACCCCCGTTTCCTCAGCGAGTTTTGGAAAGAGATCCTTCGCTTACAAGGAACAACCTTATGTATGAGCACGGCTTACCATCCGCAATCCGACGGACAAACCGAGGCACTCAATAAATGCCTTAAGATGTACTTGCGCAGCTATGTTGCGGATCATCCTTCCTCTTGGCTACAGATGCTTCCTTGGGCCGAATTCTGGTACAATACGGCATTTCAGACATCCGCCCAAATGACCCCCTTCGAGGTCCTTTATGGTCGTACACCTCCCTCTATCCCTCGTTACATTGAGACTGCTTCCGGTAATGCATTAGATGACCAGCAACTTCTTGATAGGGACAAGGTACTGCATTTACTTAAGGATAACTTACGCAAAGCTCAATCGCGTATGAAATTCTTTGCTGATAAGCATCGGCGCGAAGTTTCCTTTGAAGTGGGTGATTGGGTCTACATCAAGCTCCAACCCTTTCGCCAAACCTCAGTTCGGCTGCAGAGGCATAACAAGTTGGGGCGGCGTTATTTTGGCCCTTATCGTGTTGAAAGCAAAGTCGGCACCGTTGCTTACAAGCTGGATCTTCCCGTTTCTGCTCAGCTCCATCCAGTCTTCCATGTGTCCTTGTTACGGAAATGTATTGGCCAACCAAGTCAACAGATCACCCCCTTGAATCTGGTTGACTCGAATGCTACACTGGTATTGCAACCAGCTGGTATACTTGACAGACGTGTTGTGCAGCAAGCTGGACAGTTGACTGATCAGTTTCTGGTTCGCTGGGAGGGCATGGCTGACTCTGATGCTACCTGGGAGTCAAAGGATTAGTTGCTTAAGAACTTTCCTACCTTAAACCTTGAGGACAAGGTTGCGGTCGATGGGGGGGGGAAATGTTATGAGTTCACCTGATATAGCAAATGGCCCAAACATTGAGGCAGAGCCCACTTCATCAGTCATAAGAAGCAGCAAACGTCAGATAAATCCACCTAAGAAATTTGATGACTATTCACTGAGTGCCACGTCTGCTACACCATAATTGCACACGCCCTTGGCATGAGGAGTACGCATTAATAGACGATCCCATCATTGAGTTTGTTATGAAAAATATAGAATTGTCAGTACTCAGTAC
>JANJEY010000006.1:41832308-41842591 GCA_024703695.1 Erythroxylum cataractarum
TTGAACATGTTGAGTTGTTTTGATCATAACTCACTCATCCGACCTCGGATTGAGGCGATTCTTGAAGCATTGAATTCATAACACATGATCGTGACACCCTTTTCACGATCGTGATAGGCACTTGCTAGACATAGGGATCTCTTTCTATTTTGATATTTGAAGGGTCTTTTCAGAATTTTTGGCTTGGGTAAAACCTAGCTTTTACCCTAATTGATAATAGAACTATATAAGAACATTAAATGACCATAATGAGACCTAACCTCCATTTTCCATTTTTACCCTAATTAACAAAAGAACTATATAAGAACATTAAATGACCATAATGAGACCTAGCCTCTATTTTCCATTCTGAGAAAGAACTCAAGGAAGAGAGTAGAAGGATAGAAGAGGAGAGGAGACTTAGCCAGCTACTGTCCAACCAATCTAATACAGACATCTCATATTATTTTATATTTCATTTTTTTATTTACTTCATCTTAATGTATGCCTTAGATTTGAGGATGTTAAACATGTTGCTAATGATGTTCTAACTTCATTTTGGCATTGATTTTTGAATCATTTTGTGACTTAATTGCTTTTGATGTTAATGAAATGTTTGGGTAATGTGATAATAAACCCTTCAAAATTTTAAAATCCATATCAATTAAATTAGAAGGGATTATGGTAGCATAATGACGATAGAATGAATCCCATCTTCTCATAATTGTTTGATCTTTTCTTTTTGGAATTTCTCATTTGTTACTCTATTTTGATTTAATTGTGTTAATTTTGGAATTTCAATTTTAGTCAATCCATACGCAATTGCTTAATTTTCTTTTTAGTTTTATTTTCATTTTAATCACGTTTTTATAACCTTAGACAAAGTTGGGATTCATTTAGTTTAGCTAATTCCATGTGGGATTGATACTTCAACCACTACGCTTTACTATTTGTGAACTTATGGAGAATTGTGGGTTTTATATAAGTAAAAATTACCCAACAATCATATACATCTAAACATTTACAAGACAAAGGGTACCTTTAAATAATTGTCACTAAACTACAACAATAGCAATTGGCTCTAGGGTATAAACCAACAATATCTGCATTGATATGTTCCATTTACACATGTAAATAAGTTGGGTTGTGTAGGTTTTAATTATAATTCATTTCAAAATTTTAAAAAAGTTAAGTTCATATTTTATCTAATTCATGTGATATAACTAATTTTTAACCTAAATTTGGACCTTAGTATATAAACATATAAATTTCAGTGGTGAGGTACATTAGATAGATATAGCTATAGAAACTACTATTAAGATACGAGATAATAAAATACCTATAAGACTATTAGTCTAAAATGAAGGATTCAATGTAGAAATAATGCTAGGAACTAATTTCCTTGAATAAAATCCAACCTTATAAGATATTTTCATGAAGAGGAATGATATGATGCTTATCATTTTATTATTTTGGGAAAGGTATAACATTTTTCCATTATTGTAGATACTAAGTTAAAAAAAGGAATTTTCTAAATACATTAACGATGATATCCATTATAGAAGAGTAGTTGGGATGAGAAATGTTATTTCTAGCATGAAGGCAACATTTAAAAAGGGATTTCAAACCTATATTGGAAAAAGAAAATTTTTTCTTTAATGATATCTCCAACCAAAAAGGACATAATTGGTTGCTAAAAATTTGTAAAAATGAAGATAAGCATGATTAAAAGAGATAAGATAAGATAAGATGTAGTCCTAAAGCACAAAAAAGGTTATGTTATCTCCAAAAACATACAAAAAATTGTTTATTATTTTTGTACAAGTGGTTGTAAGACGCTTAAAGGAAAAGATAAAGGTAAAGCATCTGTTCTTTGTACATATAATGATGATTTTGAATCAGAAAGATTAAAAATCTCTCTAACTCAAATAAAAGAGAATCCACCATCAATGAAGAGAGAATTTACTTTTTAAAAGTGTTTATATGATGTAATAATTGTTAAGTTTATAAGTTGGATTTCAAGTGTGGTTGAATAAATAAGACCCTAGGATAGTAACTACGACATCAAACATTCTTTATGTATCTCATCTTTGTAATATCTTCTAGTATAAAATAAAATTTCCTTTCTACTGATACAATTTATAATTTCTGTTGGGTCCCAATTTATTTTTGATTTATTTATTTATTTTTGATTTAATTATTTAATTTTTTTAGAGTTGAGTCTTTAAATTAGCAAGTATGAATGGGGTATTGAATGTAGAAATTAGAAATTAAAATGAAGTGTTCGAATTAAATTAGCTTAAGGAGTTAAGTGGCTTAAAGGAGTAGAGTCATAAAAGACAAAAGAAGGGCAAAATTGGGAGAACAAGACTAAGGAGGGGCATAATTGGAAGAATAAGATAAAATTTTGTTTTGAATTAGAAGAAGAAGGAGAAGTGTCGTAGGAACAAAAAGGAAAGAAAAAAACGAGAAAAGGGGAAGAGAAAAGAAGAAGATCGTAGGAGACTTGAAAGGAAGAAGAAAGAAGAAGAAAAAGAAGAGGAAATCAACTTGTTGGAGGTAAGTTTTCATATTTCTCATGCTAGGTTGAAAAAGGGGATTAATAGAGGTTAGGGTTTATGTTGGGAATGAAGGAAGAAAGAAGAGGAAGATGAAACCAAATTGATTTTGGGATTTCTAAGTTAGGGTTTTGGATTTTCTAGCCTAGATGAGCTATGGGTAGGTTAGGTTTAAATTCAATTTCTGCATTGCTTTGATTCTTGAAATTTTGTTAACCCTCTTTTGAATATGGTTTAAATAAGAATTGGTTTAATTGAAGGGAATCAAGAAAACCTTACTCAAGAGAGAGAAAAAGGGCAATCTTGAGCTTGGATTTTTCAACAAATTAGGTGGATAATATTTTATAGTTGTTGTGTGATGGGCAAATGCCCTATGTGTGTGTTATTGCTTAAATTGTATAAATGTTGAATTGTGGTGAATATTTGAAAATGCATGAGGAAATGTGACATGTTTTATTTGAAATAAATGAAAAGTATGAAGATATGAGAATTCGATGAAATGAAAGAAGCATGAGAATGCAAATTTGTGATTGACTAAATTGAGCATAGAACTGTTTTTGATTGGGCAAGAGAGAAACCCATTTCGTTAGTCATATGCATGTTGACCTATAGCCTTTTTCTGGCTGCCCGCTTGAGGCCACGAGAACTTGAGAAATCGGACTCGTTTTGTTCATGATGTAAACCATTTTGTTCCACGAAACTCTTGAACCATTTGTTTTGCATTTCATTTTGACTTTGTTGAGTATGATGCATAATAAAGTGTTATGTTTGATAGAATATTTCATGATATGCTTTATTTGATAACTTTTGGTTAATTATGAATTGTGTGATGAATTTGCGAATGAATTGAATTGCTTGATACATGTGTATTTATGCTTGTTTGTATGGCTCATTACTGATGGCTATAAATGTATTAGCCACTGAACCATGTAGCTCACCCCACCTTCACCCCCTCAGGTGTGAAACAAGATGAGCGTGAACCTTGCAAGGCATCAGAAACTTCAAGGCATTAGATACTTTTGTACTAAGTTAGTGACTAGACTTTTGGATAGCTTTATAAGCATATCAAACATTGAACATCTCATGTATTTTGTATCTTGTGCTAAATTAGCGATGGACATGTTGATATGTAATTAAAGCTATGTATGAACATTTTGATTAGAAATGAGAATGAGAATTTAAGGATTTTTCCTTTTGTGTATGATTTTGTTATTTTATAAGTTGGGTATGATAATTGTGGAAGAGGAATGTGTATGCGCATATTCTTCCTTGTTGAGATTACAATTGGTTGTTTATTTTTTAATAGCATGTTGGAGATTGGAAAGGTGTATGGGATGAATTATTTGAGGTGAAGCTCAAGAGTACCGAAAGTTACCTGGTACTGGGTGAATATGAAGGAAAATTGTGTTTAACAAGCCTTCTTAGGTGTAGGAATGGTGTTCAAAAAATTTAAAGGAAAACTTGTATTGATCTAGATAGAATTAGCCAAAGTTGTCTTCATAAAAGTTGTTGCTTATCTTTTTAGCTTTCCAATGGTATATAGTATGAAATTTTTGGACATTGGAGTTGAAAGTTATGATTTTTAGAAGTTTGAGATGCTGTTTAGGATGAAATATTCAGATAGCCACATTGATGTGGAATTTTGACCCTTATAGAGGTAGATATTGCTTTTCAGTTCTACATAAAAGTTGTATATCTTTCTTTAAGCTTTCCATTGGTACCAAATTTGTAAAGTTTGGAGTTCTAGTCCAAAAGATATGGAATTTAGAAGTTAGGATGTCAAAAGTAGGGAGGAGCAGACGGACTCGCAATCGCGACATGGCTCGTTTTCGTGAGCCGTCGCGATAGCGACTCGGCTCACTTTCTGAGCCGTCGCGATCGCAACTCGGCTTGTTTTGTGAGCCAGCTTGCGATCGCGACGCAGCTCGTTGGCTCACTTGAACACTCCTCATTCTTTTGCTTATAACTTTTTCGTCCGACCTCCGATTGACTTAATTTTTGAAGCTTTGGATTTCTAAGACATTCCTCTACCTCTGCATAAAAATTTTTAGGTTTTGATATTAATTTGAAAAAGATGGATTGAATCAAAGTGAGAGGATCGGTTAAAAGAGTATGAGTTGGATATTTTTCTGAACATATTTCAGTATGTTGGCGATATCTCAATCTGTAGAGATCCAAATGAGTTGATTCTTATTTCTAACCAGACTAGAGACATGGAGCTACAAATTATCTGAAGAAATTAATTTTCAATTTAGGCCCTAAGACTTTAAATTTTTGGAGTGAATTTAGGTGTAGTGTTCAGTCTTGGGTTAGTATTAGCCCGAAAATGTTTTGGCCATAACTTCTTTATTTTGAACCAAATTGAGTGTTTTTGGTGTCTTTTAGAAACTTAATACAATGGGGAACAAATTTTCTGAAGAAGATGTATGGAAATTCCAATTGGAAGTTTCCCAAAACATTATCCGAAGTTATAAGAAATGAGTTTTCCCACGTTTTTTAACTCTGAATGTTGGGCTCTGGAAACAGGGTCCAACAAATAATTCGACATAAAAATCCTTTAAATTAGAATTAATCCTAGTTATGAAATTCAGAAATCAAGTAATACAATCTTAGGGTTAACAAAAAAAAGTTTCAATTAATCTACAGAAGATTAGTTGTTAATATTCTTGAGAAAAATATTAACATAAGATAGGAATTTTCACGATCAAATGATCAATAATTGAATCACATAATAGAGGGTTAACACTTAAGAAATCTTAGGGGAATTTATTACTTAGGTATTAATTATTGGATAATGATTAATCTTAGTATTATTTTTGTTTTGGTTTATTATTATATTGAATTTTATTATAATTAGTTTCAAATATATCATCAGTCTATTTTTTGGTTAGAAAATAGAAAAAATATTATTACTAATACTTGTGGACTTTGTGGAACTGACACTAAATATTCACCGATACTATATTATATATCGATAGGCGCACTTGCTTGTGATATTTATAGAATAAAGATCAATGCTCCTATCACAAAGAGACATTAGAAATCATGTGTTTTAAGTATACTAAATATGAATGTGAGTAAAACAGTGCATCTAACAAATAATATCTTAGGATTGCCCAATCGTAGAATTTTTTATTTGATTGATTCTTGTGCAACTTTTGATTCTTATGAACTTGTATGGGGTAGTTCTTTCCTTCCTTAGATAACAATCTTCTTTTCTTAGTGTTTCTCATAAGTTACTATGTTTAATTTCACACCACTTGTTCCTTCTTTTTAAGGTCTTTTACTTTGAAATTGAACTTTCCCTTACAGGTAACAAGGTAGACAAATTTTGAAATGAAATTTCTTAATTAGGTTGTAATGGAGAAAAAGGCACTTTCAACATGTCAACAACCATAGAATTGCCCCTATAAGCAAGTGGGATAATAGAGATTAAAAACACCTAAATTAAAGTAATCAAAGTTAATTTTGAAAATGATATAGATGAATATGAACATAGAGGGGGGAATGGGGAAAAGAAGTTTTAGAACTTTTATGATATAAGCCAAAGACCATTCCTTGGATAAAATAAAACAAAAGATGAATGAAGTACACAAAGCACCTCCATTACTCACGAGATACAGAGAAAGAGGCCCTAGCAAGTGTTAAAGGTTAAAGAGACCTCCTTATATGAAAGGAAACTCCATTCTCCTCTTATGCATCTTCCTCAAGCCACCATCGTTGCTCTTTCTCCATCAATTTTTTCTTCTTTACTAGTTGCTAAGTCTTTCTTCTCATGAGAACAAGAAAAATGGGTGGAATTGCTGAACCTACAATGGCAGTTAGCAGCCATAGCAATTGTACTTGTGAACACCATAACTCTTCACACCCCCATAATGACCACCATGCCACTCTTTCTTTTACTTTCATCCTTATTATTAACATATGCACAGTTTCTGTTATTATATTTTTTTCTCTCTCATTATTCTAATGCTACGGAAGGTGAATAATGCCAAAAGTATGTGCATTTTCAAAGACAATTGTAGCATCCACAAAAATAACAGGTTCGTTTCTCATACCACCATAAATTTTAGTTTTAGCCTAGGTAACAATTGCACATTTCATAACTCCCTATATATGGTTCCTAATGATTATGAGAAGCTGGAATGTTTCATTTGTTCTAAGAAATGGATATAATTTCCTTGGTTTCAGCAATTTTCAATGAGGCCAAACATATTTAGTTTTGCTTTTTTTGTCTTTTCTTCTTCTTTTTTAGTTGCCACTTTTGATTACAGTGATGAAAATGTGATATTTGTTATGTTTGGAATATAGTAGATGTGAAAGGTAAGTGTCTAAGGCCAAGGAGTTTTGGAGTAATTGGTAAGCTTACTTTTTTGTGACAAAAAATTCACGAGTTTAAACTATGGAAATAACCATTTTATTAAAAAAAAGTTGAGCCTTGGAGTAACTAGTAAATTTGCTCGTTTGTGACCATAAGGTCACAGGATCAAGTTATGAAAACAGTCTCTTTATGAATATACAAAAGGAAGGTTGCGTATAACATGACCTGTTGGACCCCAAATTTTATTGAAAATTAGAAATATTCAAAAGTGAATGAGATGATTGAAATAGAGTTGAAAAGCAAGAATGAAAGAGAAAAAGTGTGAAAATTTGAAAAATTAAGAAAGTTGACTTTTGGCTATAGAAAGTTTGACTTAAGAGTTGACTTTTTGATTTAGGCAAAATTTGAGAAAATGATTTTCTTGAAACTTGTAGCTTATGTTGAGAGCTTTCTATCACCATAAAGTATGATATTTTTTTATGTCGGAATCAAAAGTTATAAAATTTGGAAGTTCGAATGTGGCATAGGTTGACAAATGATATGGTAGAAACTTTGACTGAATAATTGACCCAGTTAGTGGTTGAATTTGCTTTTGAGTTCTTCATGAAAGATTTAGATAATGTTCTAATATTTATTTTGATATAAAGTATAGAATTTTTGGATCATAAAATAATAAGTTATGACTTTTACAAGTTTCTTCTATGGTTTTAGCATGATCATTAGAGGACAGAAGCTTTGACTGGAAAATTGACTCCCTTAGAGGCCAAATTGATTTTTTGGTCCTTCATAAAAGTTGTAGGTGACATCCTGATCTTTACAGTGACATAAAGTATGACATATTTGGACCTTAGAGTTGAAAGATAGAAATTTTCAAAGTTGACAATTGTTTAGTGATACATTAAATAGGGGCAGTATTGTTGATTGGATTTTGACCCCCTTTAGAGATAAAATTAATTTTTGAGTTCTTCATGGAAGTTGTAGAGATTCCTTTAAGCTTTCTATTGATATCAAATTTGTTAATTTTGAAGTTCGGGAGCAAAAGATATGATTTAAAACTTCTGAAATTTTCTGCAGCTCCAGATTCCATCTTTAGGCGAGCCCACGCCTAGTCTTTGAATTTCTTAGGCGTGCCCACGCCTAATCTTTGAATCTCACCTTCGCATATAACTTTTTCGTTTGACATCCGATTGACTAGGTTTTCAAAGCATTGGATTCCTAAGACAATTATCTACATCCTCATGAAAAATTTGTATTTTTATGAGAGTAAATTAAGGATGATTAATTTAATCAAAGTGAGTTAGGAAATATTCTAAACATGGTTCAGTCTTTTGAAAAATTCGGGATCTGTGGAGATCCAATTGATTTGATTCTTGAGGAAAAATAAAATTGAGACATGAAGCTACAAGTCATATGAAGGAATCTAATTTTAACTTAGCCCTTAAGACTTTCAATTTCTGAATTGAAGTCGGGTTTAGTGTTCAGTCTTGGACGGATAAGTGCTGTCAATATTTTGGCCATAATTGTTTTTCTAGTTATCCAAATGAGGTGATTCTTGTTTTGGACTAAATTAGAAAGATAAGGATACATTTTTTCTGAAGAAAGTGAATTTTAATTCAGCCTTTAAGATTGTCAATTTTTGGATGGAAGTAAAGTGCTGGAAAATGTTTTAGCACAATGGCAGTCCGAGATGTTTGGACTATAACTCTTGGTGTCGTGCACCAAATTAAACGATTTTTGTGGCATTATGAAATTAAGACAATTAGGAACAACTATATAGAAGAAAGTTTTAGCAAAATTCCTTCAAATTGATGATTAGAAATTGTCCTAAAGTAGCATGAAGTTAGGAGCATATTGGGAAGTCCACTTAGAGAGGTAAGTTACAAGGCTTTTAATGGAGGTGCAAAATGGTCATTAGCCATTCATTAATGACATGGCAATAAGACAAAAGAGAGGCTGTCATTTTTTAAGAGTTGAAGCCCAAAAGTTTGAAGAGAATGAACAAAAGAATAAGAAGAAGAGAGGATGAGAGCATTTCGGTGGAGAGGGAGAAGAAGAAAGAAGAAGAAAGGTATGAGGGCTTTTGATTCTTACGAAATTTTAAGGGGTTTTTGATTTTTTTTCAAGTGAAAAATGGTGGAGAATAAAGAGAGCTCCATCATGAACCAAGAAAATTCGAAATTGGAGAAGATGAAGGTAAGTGTCGATTTTTTATCTTTGATCTTTTAGAGAGTTTTTGATTTAGAAACCTTAGAAATGATATGGGTATATGATTTATGAAGTCAATTTTGATGTTTATGCCTTAGGTTATGTTTAATTTTGGATGGAACTTAATTAGGTTTTCTGCCTAATTTTGTGATTGGGGTTTTTGGAAATTATTAGCTTAGAATCATGGAAAATATTATGGATTGGTGAAATATGATACCAATTTTGAAGATTTTGTGATTTATGATATTGAATTTGAGTGAATTGGTTTAGGTCAATTTTGGGATTTGGGAATTTTGGAAATTCATGATTTAGATAGCTTGATTATATGTGGAATTAGTGTTTTCTAAGTTTAATTTGAGGATTATGTCAATTATGAAGTTGAATTTGGGCTAATTTGATTTAGGAAAATTTCAATTGGAAGAAAGAAAGAAGCAATGGTCAAATTGAAGCTAAGGACGATCTTCTAGCGTCGATTCGAGGTGGGTAGTATATTTATTTATTGAATTTTAAGCATAAGCATGTGATATTGAAAAATCAAGAAGAAAAGTTTTGAAAAAAATTATTGTTTATGTAAATGTTTGAAAATTATGATTTCAAAGGATATTTTAGAAATGATTTTTAGAAAATGCAAGATTTATAAAAATCATGTTTTCAAAATATTTGAAAATTTTAAGCAATATGCTTTATGAATTCATATGTGTTTGATATATGTTTTAAAGAAAATTATTGCATTCATTGTTATGATTTTGATTTATATGTGATAAAATTGATGAATTGAGATTGAATGTGATTGCTATATGAACTGGTGTGATTTGTGAATGTGTCAAGCATTGACACGATATGAATATGTAATTTGAAAAAGTTGAAAATCAAGATTTTCGAAAAGTGCCTTCGGGTAATCCGAATTTTCGTTTCGATTATATGTATATGTGAGTTTGGTCAGGTCCCATAAGTGGGACGAGTGCGCACTTGTCTACTTTTATAGCCTTCTCCCGGCTGCCCGCTAGTGGCATTGGAGTTCGGATCTCGGACTCCCATAAGTCACGGCTACACCGGACCGCGATGCGGGAAGGTGTAGTACATTCTGTTCATAGCTGCACAGGACCGCTATGCGGGAATGTGCAGTACGTTCTGTTTTGGACTGAACCAGACCATTTGATGTGTTATGTGTTTTGTTTTTGTTTCTAAGTGTAATGCATTGCATATTTTGAAAATGTTTA
>JANJEY010000006.1:41851759-41866950 GCA_024703695.1 Erythroxylum cataractarum
CTCACAACCTATCCTTACCCTCGAGTACAGAACATGAATTTTCTACATTCATTCATTGTACTGCACCCAGTTCCTAACTTCATGACAACTTGGGATTCTTAAAGACCGAATATAATAAAATGTCTTCCTAAGAAATGTAGCCACAGGTTTTTAGTTTAATTCAAATCAAGAATCATCTCATTTAGACAACTAAAGAAGAAGTGGTGGATAAAGGATTGAAACTTACTCCTTGAACAATTTTCCAGATCTAACACCCATTTTGTTTCAAAATCTTTCCTTAACATAAATCATACTAGGATGACCTTTACTACTTCATTTACTCCTCATTCTCAACTCCATCTCAAATCAACAGCATCTGAAGAAAATATATATATATTCCATGTTTAATCATGAACACCAATAACAGAACATACCCGTATGTACCTATTTTTCATCCACTTACTACACAAATGCAACTTCATTTTTGGCTTTAATTCTAGTTCTAACTTTCACCTTAATTCTTTTCTCTTCAAGATCTTTTATCCACCTGAAACACCAAAGCAAAAACTTGGACATATTCACATTTCTCATTCACTACTTTAACCTTGCCTATCATTTCTTGGTTCAAAAATTTTCATTCATTTGCTCTTTACTCATGACTACTGGCCAAAATTTCTCCTTCAAATAGTTCTAACTTCTATGACTCGTTCGGGATCCAAAAATAGAGTATACTCTATTTCTGGTACATTAAGCATTTAAATGTATTATTAAGGTTATAACGGAGATCACAGATAGACCAAGGATGGCTCTAGACTCGACCAAAAATTTCTCAGAAAACTTTTGAAAAACTTCGAAAAGATACAAAATGAATCCAAACAAGTTTTAAAATCCCCAAATTGTGCTTTGTAGATTTAGGTGATACTTTTGAATGAAATTCAGACGACGTTCATGACATTCAGTGATTCCGGATTCAATTTGAAAATTCTTCCGAGCAATGAAAAAGTTACCGAATAATTTCAAAATACAATGAAAAGTTCTAGAATTAAGGTTGGAGTCCATAGAAACTAAAACGGATTAAAACAAAAGTTTGTTTAATAGAATTCGGGTAATCTAAAATTATTGGACTAAAATGCCCTTTTTGGAAAATAATGGGTATTGATGATTTTAAACCCATTCAAAAATTTTAAAAGCATCCAGTTAATAATTATTGACCCTAATTAAAGTATTTCATGGTTGTTTTGAAAAAAAAGACAATTGTGGAATGTTTTCAGGATTTAATTCGATTAGTTGGTCAATTAAATACATTAAAGAGCAATTTGTTCTTTTTGTACTAATTAAGGGCAATTTGGTCTTTTTACATGATATTAACGAATTGATGAGTCATTAGAGATGGCCAGTGAGATGATGAAATGTGTTTGATGAGTCATTAGTGATGATAAAAAAGAAGGTGACATGTGTAATCCATTAAATGAGTATAAAAAGCAAAACTTAAGACATTTTGCTTCTTTCTTTCAATATAAACGTAAGAGTGATGAGATAGTAACGTGAGAGATAAAAAAAGAAAGGGAAAAGAAGAGAAGCCAAGGGTGAACATCGTTCAAAGAGAGAGGAAGAAGAGTATAGTCATTTTTTATGGAATTTGATGGTGATTTGGAGAGATCTTGAAGTATTCATCAAATACTCAAAAGACTAGAGGAAAAAGTGATAAGTTTCCTAACTTAAATTTCTAATTTTATGGATTTTCTTGATTGAGATGTATGTGTTTAAGATCAATGTTGTCTTGGTATTACTTTGATGTTTCTTTGTATAAAATTAGTTGAGCATGACAAGAGAGGAATGTGTAATGGGATTCTATCTTAGGTTAACTTGAACCAGTCCTAATGTTTTGGCCATAACTCGGCCTATAGACCTCCAAAGTGAGTGATTTAAATTGGAGCTAAAACCTAAGACATATTATTAAGAATATCTAGAAGAAACCTAGAACTAATTCGAGATTAATGATATTGAAATTTGAGATTTAAAATGGTAACTTGATACTGCCCCTGTGTTGAAATAGCTTGTGATATTTGGTATTTTTCATGATTTAGAAGTTGAAATGGCATTATGATATAGAAACTAGAGACATAGGGAAACAAATTTCTAAAAGACATCAAAACCTAATTTGAACATTTACTATGTGAAAATTTAAGGAACAAGTGGAGGTATGGATTTTGTATATGGATCATAACCGTGACTCATCATGCATGATTGTGATATGGTGAATTAAATTGGGTGAGATTGTGTTTTGAAGGTATTGGTAAGTTAGAATGGACAAAATATGGTATTTAAGTGACTTTTGAAGTTAGATTTGGAAATGGTGACCAATAGGTTAGCTTACGGAAGTAAACATAAATATGATTAGCATGCATGTTACACGATTAGATACAAATCTCGAATTTGGTTAAACTGAATATATAATTTTAATGCTTATTTCTTAATTTGGAAATAAATGCCTAAGAGAAATGCATTTTGTGTGGGTAAAGAAGAATCACCGAACACGTGAGTATGCTTGGCAATAAGTGTGCAAAATTGTGAGTGTATTTTAATTGTTTAATATGACTAAAATCTTTACAAAAGAATTAATGACAGGTGAGTGTTCTTTAAATTGACTTTATGTAAATAGTTTTCATTTGATCATGAAATGAATATTTATGCTAAGTTTTATACAAATGATATTTTATAAGTGAACATTGCTAGCATAAGTGTATGCTTTGGAAATATATTAGTTTTAATTTAAAAGTTAAATTTTATATGATTGGGAGTACATTGAGATAATTCACTTATGAATCCTCCCATACTTGATTTAGAAAATAAGATGAGTCGTAAATGTAAAAGTTGCTTTTGCCTATAATACATCGGCAGACTTTATACAGGTTATTATATTGGTATATTTATAACAGCTATCCTATTATGATTAAGTGATATAAAACCAGCTCCATAAATAATGGCTAACTAATAACAAGTAAGCGATGTAGAACTAACTATGCGACTTGTTATGGATAAGCGGTGCAGAACTAGTTGTATAACTACCGATTCATAGTAGTTAACCTATTACGGAAGCTCTGTGACTTTATGCCTAGTGTATCATATAGTAAAGAAACTAGTGGTGGGCTATGTTGAGTAAGGAAAGCCATGAAATAGTAATTCTGCCACTACTTATGTTAAAAATTATTTGAGGGGTACCATATGGTACCAATCCTAGTGGTTGGCTTATTTTTTAGTATTAAAGTTTTCAAAAACTTACTATCACTACTGTTTATTGTTTAAGGAAAAGGGAAAACAGAAAATAGAAACTTTTATATTATGAGTTTAATTTTGAAATAGTATTTTAGAGAGAAAAAAAATTTAACTTTTAGTAAACTGTTTACACTCATTGAGCTCCTTTAGCTCACCTATATTTTTATGTTTTTAAATAAATCACCTCAGGTATGCATACAGGTGCTACAGTAATTGGGACTTCGTCACTAGATTAGTTGCATCGTCGGGTGCTATTGTGCTTGTGCCATTTTAATATGTACATTTGTGTAAAGAATGGACGTTTATAAAGGATTTTAAATGAAATGCTTGAATATGTTTTAGCTTTTTAAAGTTTATTGTAGTGATGGATGACAATTATTTGTTTGGGATTGTTTGTGAGTGGAATTGAAGTCCATAATTTGTAGTTGAGAAATTAGTGTGAATATAGAAGTGTTTTAAAATGTGATATGTAGGGTTTTGAAATTTGGGAATCTTAAAAAAGTAGTCGTTATGTTGCCCAAATTTTTAATAAAATGTTTTGAAAAAAAAGTTCCCACTATTTTTTACGCTTTTAACTTTTAAAGTATAAAATGTTTTTAACAGATGAACAACTTGACTTTGCAGAAACCCTTCGGTTGAATTAGATATTAATTGGAGGGCTACCATGGGATCATTGGGAGGGCTGCACTCGGGTTTTTGAGGGGAACTCTGAGATGGGTCCTTTCATGCGTAGCAGGTTGTATTCACCCACCTTTGGTGGAGCTACTTAGCTACTGTGTTGACCAATATCATAGGGTTCAATTAGACTCTCCAACACAAGCAATATCGATATTTGGATTGGGCGACCTAGTTGAGGATTGCCTTGCATTGTGCTAAGGCCCTTGAATTCCTACATAAGCATACATCCCCAACAGTCATCAACAGTATCAGATTTTTTATGCCAAGGTTTCAGATTTTGGATTGTCTAAGATGGGCTTGGACGAGATCAACAATCATATTTCAATCTATATACTAGGGACCACTAGCTACTTAGCACTAGAGTGAGTGCTTCATCATCTACCAATACCATATAGATCTTATTCATAAACCTGACACTAGGTATGTTGTTTCATTTTTCATATAAGAATGCACATGGGCAAAGTGAGGTCCTATTAGCCTTAGGCAGCAACTCATTTTCTTTATCCTTTAAAATTGGTGTACCAATCAACTTCACTCACCATTTCAAAAATCTCTTTCTTTTCTCACAAAGCAATTAGCATTCGTATTTTCAATTATTTTCGTGACAATATTCTATTTCTAGGTTATAAATTCATGTAAGCTTCCTACAAAATCATATGTGTATGGCTATGGGTGGCTCTATTATAGTTATTAGATGGGCAGACACTTATCAATACCAAACTGGCCCTTGGTGAACAAATACATGTCTCTTAGGGTGGTGAACTAAATTCCTTCGACTTCCTCTTTTAAAATGGGCTAATTGGCATATCCCATTGCTTCAATAATAATTTTAGAACCAAATCTATTACAAGCTTTAAATTCCTACTAGCCATATGTTGGCAAGTAAACAGAGGAGGATTTTTGTTTATGAACTAAATTTTCTTTTTAGGATATACTGCTAATTCATTCATATATATAAGGATATATTAGAACTTTTAGTGTCCCAATACCACTTTATTTCCTACAAACAATTTTTAATCTTATAAAATGCCTATCAAATAAAGCCATGAGTCCTAAATCAACCATTTCAAAGTCCTTCTCTATTAGTTGCTCAAACTCGTTCATCATACCCGAATTGCTTCACATAAAAATTAAATCATCTTCATAAAAGAAAACAAACATAATATCTCCTTTTGAGTTACTTTTTATATATAAAGCATACTCATAAGGACATTTACTGAAGTCATTTTTTAGAAAATAAGTATCAACTCTAGAATTTCATGCCCATTGAGCTTGCTTAAGTGGGTAAAGAGCTTTCTTTAACTTGTACATTTTATCTTCTTATCCTTTAACAACAAATCCTTGTCCTTATTCTACGTAGACTTCTTCTTCAACGTTTTCATTTAAGAATTCTGATTTTACACCGATTTGATAAATCTTTCACTTCTTTTTGGCTATTAAAGAAACAAGCAATCTTATAGTTTCAAGTCGAGCCAATGGTGCAAGTACTTCTTCATAATCAACTCTATATTGTTTCTTGGGGCCATTCACTACTAGCCATACCTTGTGTTTTTCCACCTCTCCTTTTGCATTTCTTTTAGTCTTGAACACTCATTTGACTCTAATGGCTTTATGTCCTTGAGGAAGTGTAGTGAGTTCCCAATTATCATTCTTGTTGATGGTATGAATCTTATCTTCCATGGCTTTCCTCCATTTAGGTTTAAGGCATGCTCCTTCAAAAGACAAAGGATCATAACTTGCAAAAGGACATAAGAAATTGAATTCATCATTTTCAAGTTCCTTTTGTGTGACATTATAGATATCTTGGATGCTTCTTATCTTCTTTGGTAGTGCACTAGAGCTGTAGTTTTAGAAGATAAGACTTCCAATCTTTCTTTGTTACCTTATTTCATATAACTCCTCTTCTTGAATTATAACAAGCCTTTGTTGGTCATTCACTTCCCAATCCTAAATTTGTGCTTCATCAAATTTTAGATCCATTAACATTACAAACTTTTTTATGATAGGATTGTAGAGTTTGTAACTAGTCCAACTTTCTTTAAACCCCAACTGAACACATTTTTGACTCTTTTTTAGCTTTGTCCTCTTTTCTTTAGGAATATTTTCATGAGTAATACTTCCAAAAGTTCCCAAATGATCAACTTAAGGCTTTGAGAGTTCCAGGCTTTATTGAGTGTAACATTCCCAATTCTTTTTGAAGGAAACCTATTTAATAAGTACACAGCAGTAGCAACAACCTCTCCCTAAAATTCCTTAGGAATTCTTTTTTCAGTCAACATACATCTAAGAATAGTTTAATTATTTCTTTCTAAAAGATCATTTTGTTGTGGGGTTTGCAGCATTATGAGTTGATGAACAATCTCATTTTCTTTACAAAATTTTTCAAACGTAATTGAAGGATATTCTTCCCCCTTATTAGTTCTCAAATATTTTAAATGATAGTCACTTTGTTTTTCAACTAAAAATTCAAGTCCTTCAAATTTACTCAAAACTTCTCTTTTTTCATTCAATAAATACACGCATGTTTTTCCATTGTAATTTTCTATAAAAATTAAGAAGTACCTGTTTACACAAATTGATAAAGACTTTATTAGACCACAAACATTTGAATGCACCAAGTCAAGTTGTCATGTCGGCCTTTTTGATCTCCTTCCTTTGAATGCCTTTGTTTAATACTTTCCGATGACACAAACTTCACATAGGTTCTTTGATCCATCAATCTTTGTCAAGGCTTTACCATTTTCTTCTTCTCGAAAAGCTTCAAAGTTCAAGTGTCCATATCGAAGATGCCAAAGAGTTGAGTCATCATCAATTGAGGCTTGAAAACAATTCGATTAATTCACACACAAGTTTAAAGGAAACATCCTATTCTTCATCATCTTTGCTCAAGTAATAAAAGCATCATTCTTATCATAAACAAGTAGCTCCATGTTTTTTATCTCCATATCATAGCCCTTTTCAAGCAACTGGCCCAAGCTGAAACTATTATTTTTCATATCAGAAACATAATAAACTTATGTGATAAGCTTCTTCTTACCACTCTTGAGGTTAATAAGAATTTTGTCTTTTTCTTGCTGAGATCTTTGAGACAAATCCCCAAAGTTAACATTGCCATAATGTTTCTCCTCAAACTTCTCAAAAACGTCTTTTCTTCTACTCATATAGTTTAATGCAACGGTATCTAAATATTATATATTGGTGTTGCAATGACTATTCTTGTCATAAACAAGCAACAGGACTGGTTCTTCTACACTCTCTTCTTTTTAAAAAGATTCACCTTCTCCTTATTTTTATTTTTGTTAAAGTAGCATTCAAAAGTATAATGGTCAAACCTTTTTGCAACAAAAACATTGAATCTGCAATCTCTCATATCTCCAAATACTCCTTCCACGTCCTTGTCTATGTCTACTACCTTGACCTCTACTATGACCTCCTTCTCTTTGAAGAGTTGAACCAATATTATTAGTGAAATTTATTGATTGCCACCTAAGCTACCTCCTCTTGCTCTTCTTCCAAAGCTTCTACTTCTAGTAAAACTTCCTTTTCATCTTAAATGCTCACGATTATCTGTTATGGACAATTTGGTTTGTAAAGCCTGCTCTACAGATTTATCTTCTCCCATGTATGTCAGCCTTGTTGATGAACTTGGAGAGATCATAGAAGCTCCTCTACTGCCATATCTTCCAATTAATTAACCTGATTTGGCTTCCTCAAATCCTTGAAACATTTGTTCAAAGTCTCCTCTCAAAGACTATAACTGCAGCCTTTTTACTTTGTCAATTTCATTGAAGTGCTTTTGAAGAATTTTCTAAGCTTCCTTTGTTGTTGGTGATGACCAATTCCAACGTGTATTCATCAAGTGCTTGGTGTATCAACACCGATACTCTTTTATCTTTTTTCTTCAAGTCCTTTAGCTGACACTTCTATTCTTTGCCCAACTCTGTTTCATTTTCTGGTTGTTCATAGTCATCTTCTACAAGTTCAGAGCGTCTAATGAGATCAAAAGAGTTCTCATATGGATGCACTATAAATCATATTTGTCTTTTGTTAAATTGGAACTTGTGGTTAGATACTGGAAGCATATTTGAAGGCTAGCTCTGATAGCACCTTTTGTTGACAACTTAACAGAGGAATTCCTCTAGTTTTTTAATAAACTGAATTTTCTTTCTAGGATATATTACTAATTCATTCAATCATATATATATATATATACGGATACATCATAATTATTAGAGTCCCCCATACCACTTTATTTTCCACAAACAATTTTTAGTCTCTAAAACATCTATTATTTAAAGCAATAAAACACATTTAAACTAGTTTAATTCTTAATATTGCGATGGTTAATGTGATCAAACACTGTTTAAATTGCATTGAAAGCTCATTTATGACAAATGTGTCTGTTGTAAAACCGACTTATAGGCTCGTCCAAGGTCAACTAATAGAGAGAAGGTGGTGGAAATGGTCGACCCTGCCCTGCAAGTCCAATATTCCAAAGACTTCTATTTAGGTTGCCTCAGTAACTATACGTTGTCAGTATCTTGTGCACTATTAGTTTAGTATAAGTAACTCGCTGTCAAGTACGTTTTACAAGTAGCTGCTGTTGCAGCAATGTGTTTGCAACTAGAAGCAGATTATAGACCCCTAATGACAGACCCTTTGGTCAAGAAGCTCTCTTCTGTATCTTCCTAAAAGTTATCTGGATTCCCAAATCAAGCATCGAGGCCAAGATCCTAAGATTAATTTATGAAATAAAAAGATGCCAGTTTTGTTCTGTTGGGGGCAAAAACATAAAAAGAAAACATCCTACATTGTCAATCTGAAGAACAAGTAGTTGGCTGGAACTAAATGGCAATCATGTCGGTTTTCAGGTCAATCATTTTTAACCTCCGGCAACTGAAGACCAGTGTGCTTCCCTCGATGTAATTGTTAAATCCTTTTAAGACCTCCTTCGATCTATTTGTGCTATTATACATCAATTTCGTCAATAAATGCGACATAAGTTATGTTTAGTTGCACGTAAAGTTTTTAATGGAATGAAATTAAATGGTTTATAATGTAATGAAACGTAAATTGATGTGATATTAAAAAATTATTGTTTGGAGAAATAGAATAGTTCATAATGTAATATAGTAAAATATTATTTAGATGAATAATTTATAATGTAATATAGTATAAAGTTATTTATCATTTTACATTCTATACTAAACCCGTCAAATTGAAAAAAAAATTATTTTTTTAGGTTGAAGATAGAATGGGATGTAATATAAAACCTTCCTCTTCCATCTCATTCTATTCTATTATAAAACCTCCTCTTAAACGATGGAATAATATTACATTTGATTTCATTATATTATAGAACTCCCAATCAAACAAAACCTAAGAGGGTATAAACAGTGGAATAAATTACCATGGAGCTCAATCTCATTAACAAGAAAGAAATGCAGCTTATGTATGCGAAAATAAGAGAATATTGATTATATTGTATCTAAAACTTTTCATTTTCGACTAACTTTGTAATGATACAACCTTTCTAATTTTACATCAAATGTGCTGACTATAGATAATAAGCCCTTATGCAACTTAATCCAATAATAAGCTAACTACTCTTTTTGACCCTTCAAAAATATTTAATCACCAGTAGAACGGCACTGGTTTTGTAGATTAGAACGAAAAGTTACGTTTACAGTCCTACAGTCGCCCACTGTCCTCCCAACAAAGATTAGGATGTAACTCCCAACTGTTAAAAGCATCAACTTTGAGCGCCTCCAATTCATTTCATATTTTTAGATTCAATTTCCACAAAAAGAACTTGTTTCAACTTCCTTCTCTCTTCCTGATTTATTGTTCCTGCCACATTTGTCAGCATATTTTGCAAATGCAACAGATAGGGCCGATTTGACTGTAAGTTCTGAGTCTTGCTTCATAGGTTTGTTTTGATTGTTTCCTTCCTTCTTTGTCTCCAAGGCTTTGTTTCCTGAGGGAGCTTCATTGCCTGCCTCAAATGGAGTTTCTGGAACAACAGGGTGGCTGGAATTTACCCGTTTGAATGGTTCATGAAAAGTATCATACAAGCGATTTACCTGATGCATCACAAAAAGAAAACTTGAGAAATTAACATGTATAAGATTTCAGCTAAAACTGGCTGCAAAGTTAATAAAAGATTAAAATGTATATGCACTATAAAGTCTGCATATTTATCAGGATCATATATAGTTTGAAATCCCAAAGGACCTTGCGCTCTCCAATGCCAGGGCAGCGAGCTAGATCTTCCATAGATGCGTCCAATATATTAGAAAGTGACTGCAAAACAAATGGAAAAGTTCAAAAGAAACTACTTAAAAATGAAAAACATAAGAACATGGATGATTTCAAACTGTCCAAGGGAAGAAAAGTTGGCAAGTACCCCGAAAGTAGAACCCAACGTGACAACATCAGTCTTGTTAACATGTCGAACAGTTGTGAGGGCATGATTTAGCTATATTAATTTAGGAAGAAAAAAAAAAGAGAGCATACTAAACAATTAGTTCGAGCGTAAGAACATCAACCAACTTTAGCAAATTATGTGGAACATGTTTTCCAAGACCTATACAAAACAAACATCTACCGATTGATCAGAGAAGAGATCACAAATAGCTATACCCGTGATAAGTAGTCTGTATCCATTTGTCCCTGAATAAGATCGGCTGGTTTGTTTTCATACATCTTTATTGTCTCTAAATAACGAGCACATTCCTCCAAGCTACAACCAAAACAACAAGAACCAAGGTTCAAAAATACAGTACCTATAAGAATGTTCAGCATTCAAAAGGAAGTCTTTTTATCATTAACAAACTGTACCTCCAAGCACACAATAGTGTACAATCATGAAGAAGAGCTGTTTTAGTGACTTCAAGTAGAGGCTTAACTACATCCTCCTGAAAACAATGGAAATAAAGAGCCAGGTGATATTATCACACAGGGTAGCAAACTGGCACATCTAACACCTCTCCTCCTGGGTCATTATTCACCGTGCAAAATCATTGTAGTTATGACAGACAAGGAAAGAATTGATAATAGCTTTGTCGCTTACCACATCAACATGGCACAGAACAACACGAAGCTTATAGTTCTTTTGTATTTCTCTTATACGATAGTATAGGTAGTCAGGATGAAGCAGATGATAGCGGAGACTGCATCAAATGGAATTTGTAAATGTTGGCATGTAATAGGCATTGTAATCAAGACGCATATATACTAAACATATAGTTGTTGCCTTGATCTGCAACTCATCAAACAGAAAATGAAAGAAAAAAATAGTAATTATCTGTTTAAAAAGGGCAGAACAACGTGCTTTTGACAATGGGCATGCCAATATGTTTCAGATTCAAGCACATGGATCAACCGCAAATAACCAAAGAATTTGCACTCATTCATATAAGATGAAAACAATTACAGAAAGGTGGAACTCAAAACCTTAAATACAAAGCACATGCGTTTTGGCCAAGCAAGTAGTCACAAATCACATCTGCAAAAGCCCATCTCACATTCCGGATAAACTTAAGCACCGGATTGCCCTTCTGCAAAAAGCATGAACAAAGCCACGGAATTTCGGGATCAAACCAAAAATGTCTTTACAAGTGAACTTAGTCATGGAACAAAACACTCGGAAACGCAAACACAAATGACAGAATAAAGAAAGCATTAGATGAAGAATCAACAGTGAATACAAAACCCAAAAAATTGGGCACTGACAAAACTACGCAAAAAATTGTGCTCATGAAGATCACCCAACGGTCTATCAAAATGTAGCAGGACTTCCAACTTCTGAAGTAATGCATCATCAATTCAAGGTAAGACAAATAACGATATGATGGATAAAGCCCATTTCCGAGCTTTATCAACCTAAATCTCCTATACATCAAACACGAGTTAACGGCAAGAGCAGTAACATCTAAAACAAACATGGGTCACAAACTAACCTGTCTGTGGCTAACAAGAATCGCATTACGATTCTGAGAAGACTGCGGTGTAGGCGAAGCAACAGCAGCGGTACTGTTTTCATCAGTATAGAAAATTTCAATGAAGAAAACATATACCACATACAAAGAGTAAGGCGAAAAGAAAGTACCTTGCAGTTGTGTTTGCTAAAATTTGGGAAGAAGGAGGAGGAGGAGGAGGAGGAGAGTAGAATTCGGAACTTTTAATGAAAGAAAACGCTTGAGAGAAAGACTGAGATGGATTGAATAGAGACTGGCTTTGGGCCTGCGTTGGATTTGATAGCGAGCTTTCTATGACTTGGTTGTATGATGGTATTTCTATCACTGTCTTTTTTTTGCTTTTTAATTCTTCTTCGTTTTCCATCGTTGGAAGGAAGAAGATGAAGTTTTATTAATTGGTAGCAATAGATTTGGCTTTGGCTAGGCCTTGAGAGTTGCAATCCCTAAGTCACCCTACTATGCTTGAGCATGGTTGTGTCGACTTTTATTCTTTTGCTAGGACGACGTCGGCCATTTCACCAGTTCCCATTCGCGTGTCCAAATCTCCTTGCCTCACTCCACCACTTGTCCTGATACTTTGACGAACCAACTTGAGTTGTTGACATACTGAATATAATAAAGTTCATATAATAATTATATATTATAAATAAAATTATTATGAGGTTATAATTATAAAATTCATATTATATTTATATATTATCTCTAAATTAATTTTAGTCATTGTTCTATTAAGATTGGACATTAATAAAATATTAAAAGACTAACTTTTTTTTTTATGAAAGAATTAATCAATCTCATGGATTAAAGTATGGAAATATTTAAATAAACGTATCAGTTCTTTTGTTATAAGAACAAATTCACTAAACTAGCCCGATGTGAAAATTTTCTTTGAAACATTACTTTTATGTTTATGAAAATTTTCATCGTATATCATCATTTAACTTAAAGTCTTCAAAGTTATCTTATATAAAGATTGTTATATTTTAATACTACTGATGATTTATTTTAACCATAAAAGTAGTTGAGTGATCAAGATAACGTTCATTACCTTAAAGTAATTAGAGAGAATATTTTGTTGTTCTTCATTAATATTGATTTGAGAAATATTTGGCCAACGTAAAATGGCATTTTGTAAATAGTTTACAAATGTCATTAATTAAATCAATAGTTAATGATGAAGAACGAATATAGTTGGACTCAAAATATGATAGACATTAATTCCATACACTATGTCTAATTGGAACATTGTATAATGAAATAATTGAATTATATGGAATAATTATGCACGAAAAGGTTAATCAAAATTACTTTGATATTCCTAAATATTTGGATGGTTATGATGTTTTGCTTGATATGAATGTTGATTTATAATTATAAATTGTTTAATTGGAGAATTAAAGATAAATTGAAAGAAATTTTAATTTATCTAATTCTAGTTATGAATTTGATTTATAATTTATAACCATTGCAGCATATTTAAAAACCTAGCGAATTTTACATTAAAAAAATGAATTGAGGAGAGTAAAAATATTTTAATCAAGTTGGACTTAATTGTAAAGTTTGAAAAATTTTATGATTAAATATAAGATATTCAATAAAGTATGATCAATATTATCTTATTGGGACATAATAGATATTTAATTGGAATTATTTGTGATTCTAATTAAAGTTTAACTAAAATTAGAATTTTATTAAAATTATTAAAATATCCTAATTTTATTATAAATAGACTTAATCTCAATTGAAGCTAACAGTTCTTGGTTAACCTTCTCTGTAATAGTTTAAAAAAGTCATAATCTTGTACAGTTATAATGGTTGAGATGAATAGATTTTATAAACAATTCGAAAGATACGATAAGAATATAATCAAGCTTTAAAATAAAGTACGAATTAGGATATATTTTATAAAATATGATATAAAATATGAATTAAGATTCATAATTTATGTGTTAATTATTTATATAATTTAAGTTATCTTGACTTTCGAAAAATTATTTGAAATTTTTTTTGTGATTATCCTTCTACATGGATGATTAGATCTCGGCGTAATTTTACAACACTATGGTGAACGACGACGCACTAAGAAGATTTTTTGAAAAATGAGACAACTAAGGGATCGTCGTAATTAGTGGCTTTGAAGCACAAAAATAAGCAGACTTGGGCGTTAAGCTTGAATGTTTTTGTTCTTATACAACAATAGCCGGCTTAACACTTGCCAAAACAGACACGATTGCTGTCCAAAAAGTCAATCGTTTTAGAAGTTTGATGTTGATCTACTAGTTGATTCCTACTTAAGCGAAACAATTCCATAATTACTTGTTACACAATTTATTTTTTCTATAATATAAGATTGTCTGTTATTTATAAACACACGTTTATTATTTAATAATCCGTTAAAATCATTTCTATGATAGCAAAAATAAATATTTTCAATTTAGCTTTAAATTTTAATATTTGATAATGTTTAAGAAGTACTATTATAAAATTTGAAATGGATCAAACTCCAAACCTGTGTATGAATTTTTTTAAAATATATTTATTTTTAAAAATAATCTCATATTAGCAATTAGATACCCAATTAATAATATAAGTATTAGTTTCTCTTTTTATTTTAATAAGATTATAAATATAAATAACTAATTAATTATGAGGACCAAAATAAATCTTACATATAAATTTAAATATCAAAATAGAGAAAAGAAAAGAAAATTAATATATAAAAAAGCATATTGATTTTTTTAAACTTTGTACAACAATTTTTACTTTCCATGACAGAGAGTAACTTAAAATATCTTTTACTTTTCAGTAAAAGTCATTCTGGTTAAGTCTCATTTGATTATTTACTTTCTCTAATTTAGAGTTAAAGTAAAAAATTTGAGAACATTATTTACAAAGTAGTCTCAATAATTTTGAAGCGTCTCCTATTGCAATACTATTTACAATGTGATTTCAAAACTTCTTGCAAATAAACTCAAGGACAGTTTGAACATGTTCATTTATGAATCTTAAGAAGCTTTTATCTCTAGCAAAAATATTTTTGATAATATTCTATTAGTGTAAGATTTGATGAGAGAATATAGCTTTATAAGACACATCATAGTTGTTCCGCCAAAATTGATCTCTTAAAAGTTTTTGATAGACTTCAATGAAACTTCATTATTATATGTCTGAAATGGTTCAGATTCCCAAATCAACTCATTAAATCAATGTTTTAAAAACCGGACCGGATATTAAACCGGTCGAAGGAAAGGTTTAAGGTTTAGAGGTTCAACCGGTAGT
>JANJEY010000006.1:41958476-41982781 GCA_024703695.1 Erythroxylum cataractarum
GAGCTTCCGAGCTCACCCCCCCTTTCATCCCCATCTCCAGGTTTCGAGCAGGAGATCGGATGAAAGAGTGTGAAGACATCAGTTCCGACAGTTAGGTGTTTTTGTAATTTGCATGAGTTAGATTTGAGTATTCTGAAGTTTGAGTATGAATATGTTTATGACTTTAGGTGAGTTTAGGAAAAATGTATTTGTGTATAAAGTTGAGAATTGTGAATGATTGCGAAATTTGTGTATGAGATATTGGAAAATTGGATATATATATATGTATGATTGATGTGAGAATTGTATTGAATTATGATTTTGGTATTGAATTGAGAATTATGGAAGTATTAGACATAGGTTTGTGTTATGCTGGTAATTGGATTCCGGACGGGAGAGTCCGATGATTTTGAGGTCTGTTTGGCATATAGAAGTGTTTATTTGCCTTTGCAGGAATTTTTGGGTTAGGATAATTGCAGCCGTTATACTGCCGAAATTCCGATAAAATTAGAATAAAATGTAAGTTGAGAATTGTATGGATTTGTATAAGATTTTGTATGATTGCGGAGTTTTGGGTTTAAGAGTGAATTTCCTATGGGAAATTATGTGAATGTGTTTGAGTAAGAGAAAAGAAATGAATACGAAACTTCGATTTGTATGTGATTGGGTAACGAGAAAAGAAATGAGAATAAGAAAGAAAAAAAAAATACCGGATTTCGGGATAGTTTGAGTATAAGGAATTCCAACGCGACGCTTTTCTCTGTTCTTTGTTCTCGGATGTCGGATCCGCTTTGTTAAGTCTTTGTTCGCTCTGATTCGTATTCGATTCGCTTATTCGATTCGTTTCGCCATTTTGGCTTCCACTTTTGATTACTTCAATTTGGTATTTTGATTTCGATTTGCGGCTTTGTATTGACTCCGAATTCGACTTTCGAAATCTGTTCGTTTAGTTCGTTTTCGTTTTGGCTTCCGCATTTTGTTTCCGATTTGAAATTTCGAATCGAAATTTCAATTTCCCTTTGTCTCCGTTTGCTTCGTTTTCCGTTCTGCTTATGTAGTTGGGTTCCGGTAACGGGATCCAACAGCGGTGGCTTATATGAAAAAAATGTAAAATATAAACTAATCACAAGAGTCTCAAGTACCTACTTACATAGAAGGAGTTCAATTTGAGGCAACAACATTGGTTAGAATTGTTTAAAGACTATAATTGCATAGCTGACTACCATATAGAGAAAGCTAATATGGTAGAAGATGCTTTAAGTAGGAAGTCTATTTCAACTCTGTCATTACAACATAGTAGATATAGATTTGCCTGAGAGCCCAATTAAAAGTGAGTCCTGACTTGAGACAAATGATAGACATTCCTTAGGGTTCTTTACTAAACAATCCTATAATGATCATTGATAAGTGCTTGATTGACTATATATTTACTCCCTAATTCTTAGTGGTTAATGTTTTGTTGTGCTTAAGATAATTATTTTGGTTCATATTTTGTTTTAAAGTATAAATTGGAGGAATAATAACCAAAATGATCTAAAAACATATCCTTGGAGTCATTTTATCAATGTTCGATCTTATTTGTCTTGATAGAGCGAGAAGAATATGAATCAGGGTGAATATGGGATAAAGAATGCAATAAATAAAGTTATTACAACTTACAAGGTCATGCATGAGATCGTATAACTCACTATAAGCATGTAGGAGGTCGAAGATAACATTTCAACAACTTCTGCAACCTACAAGATCGTGTGTAGATTTACAAAGCTATTTAAGTGAGCTACATAGTTATATAAATGGTCGTGTATCTCTTTGTGAACATTATAAAAGGGAATTTAAAAGGCCAAATGAGGAATTAAGACATTAGAGACTCGAAAGGAGGTGACTTCCTTCCCCGTTAGAGAGACATAAGGCGTTAAACTTCATCTTTTTAGTTTAAAACAGATATCGAGGCCGACAAACATATTTAGGCATTGATTAATCTAATGATGCTATTCTTAACTCTTTTTTGGAATTTATTATGTTATTGTATGATTAATATTTTGGGATTTATTTATGAATGATTTAGATATTCGAAACATATTATTCATGTATAACCTCGTTGCTAGAATCTAGATTGCAATATTTAGTTGTTGTACATCTAATTCACTTATGGTAAATTGAATAGTTGCACATCATTAAGGATAATATAATATAAGTTAAAAGACTCGAGATTATGTGGTTGTTACTTAGATTAACCTTTTTTCCTATCTTGTGAAGTGGTTGTCACACTAAATTTAGAAAGCTTATTCTAAGTTATCTAATAGCTTTACCTAACTAAAGAGCTTGTTTTAATCAGATACAAGATAAGAAAAAACTGAAATTAACAAAGCTTGTTGTTAATCTATAGTTAATAGTTTCAAAGAGAAGTACAAGAATAATTTAACAATTGATTGTGCACATTCATGTGAAGATCGAGATTGAACCATAAACTAAATTTAAAACTTATTGATTAATCCTAATAATTTTGTACTATTTGATTTGATTTGTTCTTAATAATTTAATTTTACTTTATTTTCTTAATCGAATTCTACCAAACTGCTCCCCCAATCCTAAGCATTAGTTTGTTCATTAAAAAAGCTAAAAACATATTTTTTTGTTGATACGATCCTTGCTCATCACAATTACAAATTTTTTGTTGTGCAAAGTTGGGTTTTAGTTTTCATTTTTTATATTAATTACTGTTTTGTATATATATTTATTTATAATTGTTTTTTTATAATTACTTCTTGATCTTTTTATGATTGTTAGTATTTATGTACGGTAATAATGAGATCTCCTTATCATAACCCTATATAATTTGATCCCAAAATCCAAAGGACACTGCGTAGGAAAACCAGAAGAACTATTCCAGGAATAGAATATTTATTCTATTGATCAAACATGCCATTTAAGGCAAAGTTAGACTTTTTATTATACTAATTTATTCTGAATTTTTTTTAAAACTATGAATCTATTTGCATCTTGACCTGCCATATTCACTTAATTCAGTCCGCGATTTAATTTAACTGAACATCACGTTGCGACCCACCATGGCTAGCCCTCAAATCTTCTGTCCAAATAACTCTGTCCCAATTTTGTCCATTACATCTTGGCCTTCCATTTATATGATCCCACATAAATAGAAGGCCAAGATGCAATGGACATGATTGAGACAGGGTTATTTGGACAGAGGATCAGCCCCCCATGGCTAAGTGGTGAATAATTTAGAGTGCACCGAAACTTGGAATGAGTTCATTGTAGAGAACCACATCTCTAACTACCAGTCTTCCCTCCACTGGCGTCTATCAAACATAAACTACCAAACTCCAATATTTTTTCTGCTCTAAGCCTCGAATTTCACTTCTCACCTCCGTGCAATCTCTGAACCCTACATAGTTTTGAATGCCAAGTTTAGGTACCGACATCCAGACATGGCGTCCCATGAAGCCATACCTCTTGTCTTGCCACTCCAATACGATTCATCGTCATCATTTCTTAGTACTGACACTATAATTGCGCTTTGTGTTTTCTTCACTCTCCTCTGTGCTTGTATAATCGTAGGTCATCTCCTCGAAGAGAACCGTTGGGCTAATGAATCCATCACTGCACTTATTTTGGTATGTAAATTGTAATGGAGTCTCTTTCTTCAATCGTGGAATGAGAAAATTGAGTTCCTGTTTGTTGTGTCTTAATCCTATCGGAATGAATTTCTGTAGGGATTATGCGCTGGTGCTGTGGTTTTGCTTGTTAGTAAAGGCCACAGTTCGCGAATATTAGTGTTTAACGAGGATTTGTTCTTCCTGTATTTGCTCCCTCCAATCATTTTCAATGCTGGGTATGATCGCTCTTTCCCTACTTCCTCCAGAACTCTTCTTTCGTTCTTCTTTTTTTTTTTTAAGTACGGTATTCATGGAAACTTTGCCTCCGAGCTTCTCAGATTTTATATTCCTTCTCATTGCGCTGTCTTTTACCATTGATTTGGAGCTTCCTGATGTAAATCCATATAGCAACTGTAGAATAAGTTCGAACATTACCACATGAAAAGATATACTGACCATTTATACCAGAGTTTCAAGAATGAATTCTGATTTCCTTCATAGTGAAACTTCTTTCTGTGTGTTCCACATCTTGTATCTTCGGAAATTTTACAGTTCATGTTGCCTACCTCATCGATTTTTGTCTGTGGTGCTCTTTACCTCTCTGTAGTTTTAGGTGCTTCCTATTGTCAATTGAATCCTTTTTGGCCACGCCACATTAATTTCAGATTTTTGTTCCAGATTTCAGGTCAAGAAAAAGCAATTTTTCAAGAATTTCACCACAATATTGTTGTTTGGCATATTTGGCACAGTGATTTCCTTCTGCCTCATATCACTATGTAAGATCCATGAAAATTTCACCTATAAGCTGCTTCTTTACAGCTCAAAACCTTCATATATACAGAAGAGTTTTACTTTTTGTTACTTTTATGATGATCTTCTAGGTGTATATGGACTTTTCAAGCGACTTGGAGTTACAGCCCTGACAATAAAAGATTACCTAGGTGACTCGTTACTACTCTGCAATTCCTTTATTTAAATACATAGCCAAAGAGTTCTCATAGACCTTAGTATAGCTTCCATTACTTGCAGCTGTTGGTGCCATATTGTCAGCAACGGACTCAGTTTGTACGTTGCAGGTACTTTAAAACTTAGCAAACCTACAAGGTCAAGAATTTTATTTGCTTATTGTATTAATCGTGATTTGTTTCTCATGTCAAAGGTTCTCAATCAAGATGAAACGCCCTTTCTTTACAGTGTAGTATTTGGAGAAGGAGTAGTCAATGATGCTACTTCTATTGTTCTTTTCAATTCTGTCCAATCGATAGATTTCAGCAATGTGGATGCCACAACGGCCTTAAAGTTGTTGGGAACCTTTCTTTACCTCTTCTTCACCAGTACTGCTCTAGGTCTAGTAGTAAGTAGACCCACGTGTTCTTCCATGTATGTAAAGAATAGAGTCAAGTTTTTATCCATCTAAAAATGCATCATATTGTCTCCCTTCCATTTGTTGGTATTGTATCTTCCCTGTGGTTCATTTTCCCTCCTATAAGTTTAAGAATCTCTGTTCATGGTTTTGCACACTTCATGTATCTCTCTTCACTCTCCCTATATATATGTATGTATGTATTTATGTGTATGTTTGGTTGAATTGCTGCTTTAACTAACTTGCTATAACAACTGCAGGTGGGCCTTTTAAGTGCATTTATCATAAAAACACTTTATTTTGGAAGGTACAATAGATTGCTCTTCTTATTCTCTCTCTGTTTAATGCTGCCTGAAATTAGTTATCCCTATGTTGAAAAGGTTATATCTTGCTGAAATTTCAATGTCTAAGTTTAACTAATCGATCACATCCAATCTATACTTGTATGTTCACTTAGATGAAAGAATGAAAATGGTGAACTTGTGATAGATGAAAGGAAAAGAAAATGGAGGGTGAGGATGATCTTTATCTTATGTTCAATCATTAGAGTGGTTAACAGATGTATTATGAATGTTACCTTCTTCCTTCATATGACGTTTAATGCTTCAAACATTTAAATTAATTACAGAAGAGAGTCTATAAAATTCCCCATGCTCGCTGTTAACAAGTTAGGCACTAAGCATAGTAGCACATCAAGAATAAGACTTAAGCATATCCATTTTGTCCATCCTCAAGGAATCAGCTGATAAGGTGTAAAATTTAACTAAAGAGAAGGCAGGAGAGAACATGTCCATTTTGTCCATCCTCAAGGAATAAGCTTATAAGGTATAAAATTTAACATAATAGAATGCAGCATAGAACATATTCATACTTGAGCTAAAGAGTCACTAACTCCAAGAGCTGTTCCCATCTAGAATTAACAAGTCTGAGGAGGTTACTTTAGTCATGAATTGTATATGCTGCAATTGCGCTGATTTAGTTGTTTTGAACAGGCATTCCACAGATCGTGAAGTTGCGCTTATGATGCTTATGGCGTATTTATCATACATGCTCGCAGAGGTAGTACTTTCCCTACATATGTACACACAAACATATAAATGTATATCAATGTTGAAGTAAATAAGCTATGCCAATAGATTTCTCAGCAAAACCAATGATTGATTTGTCAACTGAGTGGACAATTGGGATCTCTGGTTGTTCTATACTCTCTCTCTGTTGTTTATGATCACCAGAGTATGGTTTTTGCTGCTACGATTTTATATGGTTCAATTGACAACTGAAATAGGATTATGTGCTGGAGATAGAGAGGCCCTTATACAGAATGCAGAAACATAAAATTTACCTCCCTTTGATAACTGAAACTTTCATCGAAGCATCATGCACACTGAGATGCTATTATCTTTTACTTCCTGCAGCTTTTAAGTCTCAGCGGAATTTTGACAGTTTTTTTCTGCGGTATTGTAATGTCGCACTACACATGGCACAACGTTACTGAAAGTTCAAGGATAACAACCAAGTGAGTCTCTCCGGATTCTCTTTGTTGCCTACTATTTTTGCTATTGTTCATTGTTTTCCACATTTTCCCCAGGATATGTAGGCTTTATAAGGTGCTGGAATGACTAAAATGGAAGACAGGGAAAATGGTCATTTTAGATTGCCTTTATCTTTCGAATTCAGTGATAAGTGCTCTTGCTCATTTAAGGCTCATTTGTTCCACGAAAACTAGAATTTTCTGACTTGGGAATCTTATGATTCACGCTGTCAAAAGAGAACACAGATTCAGAAGTATCATGGTGCATTTAGTATCAAAGTATCGAAGATCATGTTATAGGCAGTGGGAAACAAAGAAGCTGAAGCATGAAGTAGAAAGAAAAACAATTATGTAGTTAACTATTTTCTTACAATTTTGTAGGACTGTGAACAAGCCTAGTTGACTAAATCTAATCTGATGACTGTTGATTATTTCAGGCACGCTTTTGCAACAATTTCGTTTATTGCGGAGACTTTTATATTTCTATATGTTGGCATGGATGCCTTGGACATCGACAAATGGAGAGATAGCAATTCAAGGTAATTTAACACAGGTTGCCAAGCATGTCTCTCTGGAACAAATTTCAACCAAATCCCTGATTTGTTTTTGAAAATATGATTCAGTGCAGGAACTTCAGTTGCTGTAAGTTCAACCCTGTTTGCTTTGGTGTTAGTTGGCAGGGCAGCATTTGTGTTTCCCATTGCAAATATCCTAAACTGTGTTCAGAAGAGGGAGAGTACAAAAATTCAATTTAAACAACAGGTGATAAATACAGGAAACAATTTATTTTTATATTATCCTACCTACCAACAATTTGGCTAACCATTCAAAAATCTCAGTTTATTATGTGGTGGGCAGGGCTAATGAGAGGGGCAGTTACTATTGCTTTGTCTTATAATCAGGTATGTGATTAACTGTCAACTGGCACACCTGCTAAGATCAAACAGAATATTTTGACTAATAGTCACGCTGCAATGACAGTTTTCTAAAACGGAGAAGACAAATTCAGATTCTGCACTAATGATCACCTGTACCATAATTGTTGTTCTCTTCAGTACGATTGTAAGTCCACTGTGGATTGAATCCCTTGTTACATAGTAAAGCATTAACGTGACGGTTGGGTTTTCAAACAGGTTTTTGGGTCCATAACAAAACCTCTAATAGAAGCAGTGCTGCTAAGAAATAGAAAACAGATGGATTCAGATGCAACTGATTTTCCAAGTTTGGAAGACATAAGGCAGCTTTTCCTTGAGGATAATGATGGTCCAAGCGACGATGGAAGCAGTCAACGAGCTAATAAGGCTAGCAGTTTAAGGCTGCTAATAAGTCATCCCACTACAACTGTTCACTACTGGTGGAGAAAATTTGATGACAGATTCATGAGACCAGTGTTCGGTGGGCGTGGATTTGTTCCATATGTACCTGGTTCACCCACAGTGGAACCAACTTCACCCAGAAGTTAAAAAACATAGGCTCCTAAATTTTTTGTATTGTTTCTCTTGTTTCCAATAAAATATCTTCTCCTGTATGGCGTATGCATATAGAATTTCTTAGCTTCTCTTAGGACTTGATAAGAAACTACTTTCTCCCTGTGTAACATATTTATATATAGGCCAATTTGCCCTTCTGTTTTGTCCATTTCACAAGTTAACCCAGAAATAATATTCTGTATCTAATAACCTTCAAACAAAACGGGATTGGACTAGGAGTTGTCGCCTGTCGCACACGAATCAGTTGATTAGAATTATATGTATAACTTGAGTTATCATTGAACATCTGGTGATGAACAGTAAAATCCCTCAGAACAGTAACTTTGCAGCAGATATCTTAGTGGGCTCGAAGCTTTCTTGAGGTAACTTTCTACTTTGGGAAGTTCCATGGTTACGTAATTTACAGGGAGGCTCTACTCCCTTAGAAACAATGCTGAACCAATTTCCTACCATACAAGAATTATTAGTTGTAAACAATGCGAGGGATCAGTCCAAGCAAAATGTTGAACACTTGAGTAGTGATGAGAAGGTTGTTTACCTTCCATAGCTAAGCCTAAATACTTTTCTTCCACTTTAATTCATGGTGTAGTTTCTCCCCTAATTGAGCTTCTTCAAAAAGGAGCTAAGATTTGGAATACTACATTAGTTGGTTTTTTTTTTTTTTTAACAAGAGACCAACTTACCCTTTCATGCAAATTTGGGCTTAAACAAGACAAGGTAGTAAGGGGTTAGAGAGGATTCTACTCACTAACGAAGATACATTTCTTTTCAAGTTTGTGGGTGATGATAGCATGTGTAAAATTTTGGAAGTTGGCCCTTGGCATGTGGGTGGACAACCCATGTTTATCCAGAAATGAGTACTTGGTTTGAAATTTGATAAAAATAGTATTGAATCCATTATATTGTGGATCGATTTCCACAACATTCCTCTCGTGTACTGGTCAATGGATGGCTTAAGCTTTTTAGTTAGTGCAGTGTGAAAACTAATGGCATTCAACTCAGCCATTGTTAAGCTTGAGAAGTGCGTTATGCTCGAGTTTGTGTTGAGATAAATCACAAGAATCCACTTCCTAAAGTCCTGTCAATTATGAAACTTAATGTTGCAAATGAGCTAGCAAAATCTGAAATTCAGTTATCCTACAATTGGAAACCTCAAATGGGACAACAAATATGGAAGCCAATTTGGAAAAGGTTTACCAAAGGTGACTACAAAGAGTTAATAGGGATAGAGGAAGAATCAATCTCTGAAGAGTAGAATATTGTTGTAGTGATGCAAATTGAAAATCATGATATTATTCCAGTTAGTGACAAAGGAAGGGATAGAGGAAGGGCAATTTCTGAAGAGCAGATTGCTGATATAGAGGTGCAGAGTGAAGATCATGATATTACTTCAGCTATTGACAAGGGAAAAGCCAATATGGAACAAGCGGAAAATGAGCATAAAAAATAGACTTCCTAGCAGGATTTTCCCAAAGAATCACAATTGTTGAAGGAACAATTCACCCCTATCTTTAATAGAAGATCAAGGATGAAGAGAATAAAACTCAAAAGGGGTTAGTGAAATACCCTTTTTTTGTACAAATATATGATTTTTTGGAACATTAGAGGCCTTAATGAGCCTCTTAAAGGTCAAGTTGTTAAAGATCTTTTGATAGAATGAAAACCAGTTTTCCTTTGACTTCTGGAAACAAGAATAAAAACTCATAATCTCCACAAGGCTAGGAAATTTCTGGGGAAAAGCTGGAAGTATGAATCAAATCACGAATTCCGCTATAATGGTAGGATCTTGTTAGCCTATAATAGTCAGAATTCAGAAATTGTAGATTTGTGTGATTAAAACATCATACCAATGCATTCAACTCAAGTGCAAACTTTTTGAAATAATAAATGAGATGGAGATTACTATCATATATGTTGCTAACTTCGAATTTTAGAGAGTAAAGATATGGGAGAAAATTTTCTCCATTCATTCATTTATAAATATTCTATGGTTAATTGCAAATGATTTGAATTGTGCATTACACCCCTCTGAAGCATTAAGTGATAGGATCAATGCTTCAAATCCTAGTAGAGACTTGGAGCATGTTGTTACTAAAATATAAGTGGCTAATCTTAGATTTTCTAGATGTTTCTACACATGGAGTAACGAATAACAAGGAATATGCCTTATTAGAAAGAAGTTCCACAAAATATTGGTGAATAGCTTATGGATGAGCCAATCCCCCTCCTCTTATGCCAACTTTAGAGTCTTTTTATGTTCAGATAACTCCGCCATTGAGGTACTAAACCTCACACCTCCAACTTCCTTCAATTCTCCATTCAAATTCTTTAACTTTCTAACTGACAAAGGTGGATTTATATGATGTCTAAAATCTCAGGATTGACAGTTGTAAAACATTTCAACTAATGAGAAAGCTCAACATTCTTAGAAATAAATTGAAGAGCTTCTATAAAACAAATCAGTCAACTTCCAATATGAAGCTGTAAGAAGTTAAAAAAGAGTTGAGAAGAGCACATGAGGATTGTTATAAACAACCAGACAATACAACACTCAAAAACAATAAAACTATTAAGCTAGAGAAGTATAAGGAAGCTCTTCAAGAACATAATTCATTACTTATGTAAAAGCAAGAATTAATCGGATGAGGAAAGGGGATTTTAATACTAAATTCTATCATAATTCAGTATTGGCAAGGAGAAGGCTCAACAAGATAACTTGTCTCTTGGATTTTAATAACCATATGGTTACTGATAGAGATTCCATAAGTAGTATGATATTCATCTATTTTGATTCCCTACTTGGTGATACAATTGCACCTGCTTTCAGGGATGACAATTTTTGACCCATGGGCCTAAATTTAGTTGTTTCCAATGAGTTGGCCCAAAGGCCAGGCTCAGGCCCAGCCCCAAGTTAACTCGAGACTCAATTATTCTAAACAAAACAACATCGTTTTACTTAAAAGAGTTAGGCTTTGGGTAAGCTGGGGCCTTGACAGCGCAAACTTGAATCCAATTAAAAAAAGTTATTCTATATTTTTAATTTAAAAAATTATTTTAAAAATTTGATGAAGGGCTGGCCCATGCTATCCTTGCAGTTGGTCTTTCAAATTTGCAGGAATTGGTAGATCTTATTGGTTCTTCTCCATCTCATGAGATTTTAATGAGGCTTTGGCATCCTTTTACTATGCACGATTAAATTAGTCCTTTTCAATTTAAATCTTATGAAAGCACCAGACCTTGACGGCTTCAATGCATATTTTTTTAGAAAAATTGGCACATTATAGGATAGCTTCTTATGGAAATTGTGATGGAGTCTTTGAATTCAGGAAAGTTATTAAGGGAAAATCAATGCTACTCATATGTTCTTGATTCCTAAACTTCCCAATGCAAGTTGTCTCAATGATTTTCGACCAATCTCCTATTGCAACACCATCTAGAAAGTGATTTCAAAGCTTCTTACAAAAAGACTTAAGGAGAATTTGAACCTATTCATACAAGAATCTTAAGGAGCATTCATACCTGACAGAAATATTTATGATAATATTATATTGGTGCAATAATTGATGAGAATTATAGTCTAGGAATTTTGATAGACTTTAATGGAATTTCATACTTATATGTTTGGAATGGTTTAGATTCTTCAATTTTTTTATTAAATGGATTTATTCATACATATCAACATCATACATTATCCTCATCAATGGAGCCCCTACTAAGCAATTCAAAGGTTCAAATGGCATAAGACAAGGAGATCCTTTTTCTGCTTATCTTTTTGTCATTGCTATGAAAGTACCAAACAAGATTATTTTCAACAACATATTTGGAAGAATTGAGTCCAATGTTCATTATAAATGCAGGGAATTGCCTCTTTCAAATATTTGTTTTGTAGATGATGTACTATTGTTTTGTTGAACGCATTAAGAATCCATTTCAAGTTTACACCAATCCCTCGTGAGCTTTTGTAGGATTTTAGGATTAAAAGTCAATCAAGGTAAGAATAGAATATACATCTCTTCCAATCTAACCAATATTTAGAGACTATAACAGATCTTTAATCTAAACATCCAAAGGATGCCTTTCACCTATTTGGGGGTTCCCATTTCACTGAAAAAGTTGAAATATCAGCATTGCTTGAAGATATTGGAGAAATATACTAAAATCGTCAATTAATGGCAGAATAAAGCTTTGTCATAAGCTAGTATAGTGCAACTAGTTATCTTTATTTTGAACAATCTCCATTCCCATTGGAGTTCTTATCCCATACTTACTAATGAATTACTAAGGAGATTGAAAAATGCGTTAAGAATTTCCTTTAATATGGTAAGGTTGATAATCCTAGAGGTGTTAAAATCAAATAGGACCAACTAAGTTGGCAAAAGGAGGAAGGGGAACCTAACTTCATAGCTATTTATACTTTTCAATCTATGCAAGTAGAGAAAAGAACTTGGAAACTGCTTAATGATAAAGAATCTCTTTGGAATACATAGATTAATGAGTTCTATCTCAGGGAAACCAGCCTATGGGATTTTTTGAAAGGAATCAATTCTCCTAGCCCTTTATTCAGATTATGAGAAATAGACTTAGTTTCTATTCTTTCATCAAATTTTAGATAAGGAATGGTGATATCCCTTCTCTTCACTCTAGATATCCCTTCTCAGGTAAGAGTTAGCAATTTAATTATGAACAACTCATGACACTTTCAAGGTAGGGGTGCTGAAAGACTATATAATTATTTCCCCAGCTATATGCCTAATTTTTCTACTTTAAATAAATTTATTTAGTCTTTAAGATCTAATGAAGACTATACAAACTCTTCTTGCATCAAAGCTTTTAAGCCTCCTAACCCTCTCATTATATGGTATAATATAGTTTAAAAAAGGGTCCTTAAAAGCAAAAGCTTCTTTTAATACTTGGCTTGCAACTAGGAGAAGATTGAAAACTAAAGATAGGATTGTGGGATCTCGTGACAAGATATGTGAGCTATGTTGCTGTGAGCTTGACAGTACTGATCATCTTTACTTTAAGTGTGATTACACGTCCGACATTTAGGACAACATCCTACAAACTCTTAACCTATAATGTCATAAATCAAATTGGAACAAAACATTGAAATGGGTTAATAACAAATTCAAATTAACAGGGAAAGATAGATTTTGGTTAAGTCTTAGTTTCAATTGTACAGTCTATATCATCCGGAGAAAAATGAACCAAAGATTGTTTATCAAGATCAATACTGATAAGCTTGTCATAATTCACAAGTTACATTGTTAGATAAGAGAAGCACTAGCAGCAAATCACATTCAAGAAAAACTAGGCTCTTTCTCTAAAAGTCAACGAAATCTCTAAATTCTAGTTTCTTTCTAAAAATTTTGTAAAAAGTAATGTATTTCATTATGTTTGATCTAGCTTTGTAAAGACCACTTGATGCCTTTTGTTGCTTTAATGAATTCTTTTATCTTCTAAAAAAACTTCAATCAAAATGCAGAATCCCATATTGTTATTGACAGCTCTAAGCAAGCTTAGGTATTGACGTTAACTATGTTTTTTTTTGGGCAAAGATGAAAAATTGTTGCATCTATAAGTAATGAAGCTTGATATCATGTTTATTACGTTCTAGGCTAAAACAACTATATGGTTTTGGAATAAGGGTTCTGTTTTCTCCTTTATTATTTGCCTACTTCTTACTCGGTTTGACTTACTCTTTTTGTTATTTAACCCCCGGATGTTCTATTATTGCCACCACCACGGCTAATGACCTCTATTTTGAAGAGCATGTTCCTTGCGATAACATTATTGCTATAGTGAGTACAAGCAAAAAGAATAGTCGAACCATCTTATTTGTGATATGACATTTTCTACCTTACAAGTTACTCCTGTTATTACTTAATACAAAGTTGCAATTGATCTCCCAAATTTATTAAAGGCTTGAAATAGTAAATCGTATATAATAAAATTGGAGAAAATGATAAAAATTTTGGATTCGTTTGCCATTTGTGTTAATAGAAAGTGGTCGGGTCGGCTGTACTGGGCCAGAACCCAGTCTCAACGTCGTATGGGCCGATCGGTCTGATCACCAAAGATCAGTCTCATACCTAATGACTATGTCAAGCCCAAGCCTAATCCACACCCTCCTCAGTCCACTTATGGGAGAAAGACTCCCATGCAAACACGTAAAAGACTAAAACCTAGTTGTTACTTCATATTTAAGGGATAATTCCACCATATTGAGGTACACAATCATAAACCTAATTCTCTCTGTTTACAACGAACTTACCTTCATCAAAAGACTGACTTGAGCGTCGGAAGGGCTAATCGGGACACAACCCCCGACGTGCCTTCTTTGTTTTGCAGGGATCTCAGCGTTGAAGTCACTACAGAAAGCAGCCAACTCATAGATCCAAAAGGCAACGTTCAGTGCCGCCATAATCCGACAGAACTAATTGGCGTCCACCGTGGGGCCCGACTTCAGGGCACCACGTCCAAAAACACACAGATCAGCTAGGTGACGGCAACAAACCCTGATATAGCCGATGTCGCTGCTCTGGCGATGCAACGCATGGGTTTACAGTTACCTGCGATCATGCCGCCTGCACACCATGTTTCCCTCACGGAATCTTCAGACCCGAATGATCAACCGCAGCCTCAAACCTTGGAACAAGAAGAACAGAGCGCAGCCCTGGAGGATAACACTGAAACCAACATGCGCCCGAACCTCCAGCGTCTCTCTGATGCAGATCCTCTTCCACCTATATACACCTCTCTCACCCGAAAACAGATTGAGGAAGCGGCTGACCTGTTGATTCGCCAGATCTTGCAGTCTCAACCGGCTCAACTGCAGCCGTCTGCACGGCAAACCATCAATAAAATCTAGGAAATGAAAGATTTCAGTAGTTCCCTAATATCAATTACTAATACTCTAATTTGTTCTAGATTTCAGTAGTTCCCTAATATCAATTAATACTCTAATTTGTTCTTCAATTAATATCTCAAACCATCTTTAATGCTTTTGTCGAACATCATTTTGTTTTAGCATACTTCTTTTTGCTTGTCTATACAAAAATAATACCAATAAAAGAAAAGTGATGATGTAATCAAACTAGAAACTTACAATCAAGTGTAAAGTAAATGATGGGCAAATAATAGTTTCCAATTATGACTTGATCTAATGTGAAAAGTAAAATCTCAAAAAGTTCATTGAATTAATACTTCAGTTTTTTTAGAACTAATTTTAAAATACTTGCACAAAATTTTGTTAAGATATTTATTGCTTTTGTAAAAAATTATAATGTTGAAAATGTATTTTAAATAATTTGACTTGGGACTATTATTTTAACCAAAGTTTGTATTTATAAATTTATCTATAACTAGTTAAGTAATTCTCATTAGATTAATAAAAACTAATATTTACAAAATCACCCGAGGATTCTACTTATTGTACCCAAAAAAAGCAATTATATGCAAATTTTAAAAGGTAAAGGGATCTAAAGTTTAATAACTAAATAAATGGGAGTTATGTAATTCAATCTAATCTGTGTTTCATTCTCAATTAACTAAGAATGAAAACTTAATCATGTGCAAAATAATCTAATCTTTGACGATAAGTTTATTTGGTCGGAAGATGGACCGAAGGCAGTCATGGAGTACTTGGTGTGGATAGTTAGAGCTAGGGCGATGAAAAACTATATGTTTCCGACCCAGGCCTCCTAGTGGGTAGTCAAGTGGGATGGACAAAGCCGCCGAAAGACTAGGTCAAACTCCACACGAATGGAGCCTTCAAATAGGGATCACACGTCGCTACCGCTAGTGGACTAATTCGCGACTGTCATAGACAGTGGTGCGGAGGATTCTTTCAGCACATTAATAGCAGCTCGGCATTAACAGCCGAAATCTAAGAAGTCCACTCAGGCCTCACGTTATCTTGGTCCCTTAGATATCACAGGGTCATATTAGAAGTGTACGCTTTGGAAGCCATTAACTTGCTTTTATCTCCCACTTCTAATATTGATGTCAATAAATTTTTGTTGGCAAGTACCGGTGAATTACTCTAACAAGATTGGGAGGTGCAAATCCAGCACGTCCACTGAGAAGGAAATCAGTGCGTGGATAAGCTAGCCGCCATTCCAGTTAAGAGCAGCCCAGGAATTCATATTCTTCAGGAGCCTCCATTGCCAATCCTGGCTCTCATACAAAGGGACAAGCAAGGAGTTGTTTACCGCAGAGTACTGCGAGAATTAGATTAATCATGTTTAGCGATTTCCCTTGTAAATATATATATATATATTATATAATATAAGTAGTAGAAATAAGAGTAATGACTATAAATTAAATGAATCTATTTACTAACAATAGATAAATATAAAATAATTGGATTAAATAGGGTTGCTGATCACCCATTTTTAGTTCACCATTGCCTTTAGAGTTCCTAATACAAACACTTAAAAAGGACTTGGTTGAAACGTGCAGCCTTTCAGTTATCAATCTTTTTCGCCTCCCTGAAGATCCCCATCTGTCTGTTTTTATTCCTCCCAGATTATTTAAGCGTATCACTTTCTTTATTTTCTTTCTTCTTCTTCAGAAGTTACGTATGGGGATTAAACCTGTGACCCTCTTTTACTCTCCCTGCACACCTACAAAGTTAACATCCTCTGTCCACTTTGGTTTTCTTTTTCTTTTTTTTTTCCCCTTTTACTTTCTTGACAGGTAATCTAAGAACCGACCAGCCTCCGCGTTAAAGCTCGTTAACCGCATACATACCAAGCATTCAAATCTAAGCCTCTCCCAAAAAGTCACAGCATTCTATCTCTTTCTCTCTCTGTTCCTTTTTATATAGTTCAATTCACAACCCTACGAACAAGCCCACAGACATTCTTACTCCTTGAGAAAAAGACTATGCAAATTCATTTGCACCCTATTGCTCCTCTCTGCTTCACCTTCCTCTGTACTCTGTTTTTGCTAAATGTAAGCGTGTGTACTCTGCTTTTGGTCTCCTGCAACAATTCTCTCATCTTTTTGTATGGTCTGCGCATCAAGTTCTAATCTTTATTGTTTATTTGTATTTGTTACTTGACAATGCAGGTGGGTTATGTCAGCTCCGACGAATCACAGTCACCGGCGGAGAACCCATTCACACCAAAAGCTTCTCTGCTCCGCTACTGGAACAAGGAGATCCGCAGCAGCTTACCCAAATCTCAATTCCTCCTCTCGAAAGTCTCGCCGATGAGTGCGGTGGACACTGCCACTTTCTCCAAACTCGTCGCCCAAAATGCCCTCTCCACGCAGCTCCCGGCCTTTTGCTCCGCCGCTAAACTTTTCTGCTTTCCCGATTTGTCACCGAGTTTAGAAAAACACGATAAAGACGCGAACTTTGCTGTGTACCAAAACCAAAACTTCTCCAACTACGGCAATGACCGTGTCGGAGGACTCGACTCATTCAAGAACTATTCCGACGGCGAAAACACCCCACTTGACTCTTTCCGACGATACAGCCGCAACGCCGCCGGGCACAATGATAAGTTTGCCAATTATGCCCCGGATTCCAATGTTGTTGACCAGAGCTTCAACACTTATGGCACTGGAGCCACAGGTGGGGTTGGTGAATTCAAGAGGTACAATGAGGGAGTGAACGTCCCAAATCTCCGGTTCAGTACCTATGCGGATGACGGCAACAGAAGGGCGCACTCGTTCTCCTCTTATACGGGCGATGCTAACTCCGGCAGTGAGACGTTTGCTAGTTATGGGAAGAATGGCAACGGTGTCCCTAGCGATTTTAGTAGATATGGAGAAAACTCTAATGTAATGGGGTCTGGTTTTTCTAATTATGGTGAGACTGCTAATGGAGCTAGTGACACGTTCAAGTTGTATGGGACTAATGGGAATGTTCCTGAAAATGTTTTCAGGAACTATGGTGATGGAGGAAACTCAGGTGCTGAGAGCTTTGCGAGTTACAGGGATCAGGCCAACGTTGGGGATGACTCCTTTGAGTCATATGGAAAGAAATCTAATGCAGAGACGATTAATTTTGCGAACTATGGGAAGTCTTTCAATGAAGGGACTGATAAGTTTTCTGGGTATGGTCAGGGTTCTCAGGGACAGCAGATTGGATTCAAGATCTATGGAGTTAACAACACTTTCAAAGATTATGCGAAAAAGGGTGTGTCTTTTGCTAAGTACACTAATATTAGCAGTGAAACTGGCTCGATGAAGAAGGTGAATGGCAGTGTGGTAAATAAGTGGGTTGAACCGGGGAAATTTTTCCGCGAGTCAATGCTCAAGAAGGGTACGGTCATGCCTATGCCGGACATTAGAGATAAAATGCCTAAAAGGTCGTTTCTGCCCCGGACCATCACGTCGAAACTACCGTTCTCTACCTCTAAGATATCGCAGCTGAAGCAAATATTTCGTGCCGCCGATAACTCAAGCTTGGAGAGCATTATGTTGAACGCCATTAACGAGTGCGAGAGAGCACCAAGTGCTGGTGAGACCAAGCGTTGCGTTGGCTCTGCGGAGGACTTAATCGACTTTGCCACCTCCGTTTTGGGGCGTAACGTAGTGGTCCGTACGACGGAGAACGTCAAGGGATCAAAGACAAACGTCATGGTTGGTTCGATCAGAGGTATCAACGGTGGGAAGATCACAAAGTCAGTGTCTTGTCACCAGAGTTTGTATCCTTATTTACTCTACTACTGCCACTCAGTTCCAAAGGTTCGGGTCTATGAAGCGGACATTTTGGATCCGAAAAATAAGGGTAAGATCAATCATGGTGTTGCCATTTGTCACATTGATACGTCGGCTTGGAGCCCCACCCATGGAGCTTTTCTTTCATTGGGTTCGGGTCCGGGTCGGATCGAGGTGTGCCACTGGATTTTTGAGAATGATATGACTTGGACTGTCGCAGATGAATAAGGTCTGGTTGGGTGCGTTTTATGATTTGGGTTCGAACCTTTTAGCTAAAACAAGTTAGCTGCTGGCTCGAAGTCATACTGATTAAATTGGTCTTTTGTTTGGATTTGTGATCATTTTCAAGATAGGGGATAAGTTTGTTTAAACTTTTGGAAGAAGGTTATTGTCACTATTATCAAATATAAAAAAAAATTCTTATTGATAAATCAATCAGCTATGTATGCAAGGCAAGACAGAATGTTGTTACTTACCATATATTTCAAGATTAGTTGGGATTGAAACTGACCTGAACCTAAAAGGGTCTTGTCTTGTTCTTTTAAAGGAGATTTTGACCTCATAAATTATTCTCATTTGGTTCCAGCAAGGTTGAGTTTCACGACCTAGTGGGAGCATATGATCATTACACCGTTTTCTTTTGGTTCCAGCAAAGCTCAATTTGACAACGTGCTTTGGGGGTAGAGGGACAGAGTTTCTTGCATTCGAGGTCTTGGGTTTGAATTTTGGGCAACGGGCAGGAGCTTTTTGCGCTAAGAACTCTTAAACTAGCTGGGTTTCTCCGATCACATTAAATAAGGCGACCAGTTACCCGATAACAATCTTTAATGGCCGCATTCTAACTTAGGATTCATATTCCTGTATAGTTTTTAAAAGATGGTTTTGTATAAAATTACATGTCCCACGTTCCTAATAAATTTGTACTGATTACTTCCTTTCTGTTTGAATTATATAATTTCTGTTAGACATAGAGTTTATGTTGGGATGTCAAGTATAAATGGAAATTTCACATTGGAAACAGATAAAACTAGCGAAGGACATATAAATAGAAAGGATTCATAAATTTAATGTCTTAAAATTTTGGATTGAAGTGTGGAGTCAAAGCCAACGAGTATGTTTCATTACTAGGCTCATGATATAGATCTCCCATAAAAGTGAGTTTTCCAAATCCAACAAATAGTATCTGAACCAATGGTTCGACAAGGGACGAGTATGGAGATAATAGTTGAATCGTGTGGTTGCCTCTTCATGAAGAAGAGCAAGAAGATTCTTGATGAGTCCAGATCAGTAAAATAGAAGGGCTCTTGGTGACGCTATATACTCGAGCTGCTAAAAAAAAGACAGAAAAAGATTTCCTCTCAAAGTGGAGCTCAAGTCTAATGTAAAAATTCACATTTGAAGGGGAGCTTATTGAAATGTAAGTGTGAGTAGGAATCTCACATTAGAAAGAAACGAAACTAGTGAAAAAAGATATAAGCGGAAAGAACCCATAAATCTAATATTTTAAAATTTTGGATTGAAATGTAGTGTCAAAACCTACAGATATATTTCATCACTAGGTCTATGATATAGATCTCTCATAAAAGTGAGTTTTTGTAGCTCCAACAAGTAATATCAGAGCCGATAGTTCGGCAAGGAACAAATATGGGGACAGTAGTCAAATTGTGTAGTTACCTCTCATGAAAAAGAATAAGGAGACTTCTTGTGGGCCTAGACCAGTAGAATAGAAAGACTCTTGGTGATATTATATACTTGAGCTTCTGAAAAAAGGTAGAAAAAGGCTTCCCCTCAAAGTGGAACTCAAGCTTAACGTAGAAGTCTACACTTAAAGAGTAGATTATTGAGATATCAAGTATGAGTAAGAATTCTACGTTGGAAAGAGATGGAACTAATAAAAGACATATAAGTAAAAATAACCCATAAACCTAATACCTTAAAGTTTTGGGTTGAAGTGTACTGTCAAAACTTATATGTATATATCATTATTAAGCTCATGATATAAATCTCGCATAAAAGTGGTTTCTCGAATCCGACAGATCATGCCAAGAAGCAACAGACAGAATTGTGAAGCACACATAACATCAACTTCCTTTTTCATGGATTCTAGACTAAAACCCACAAGCCATATAGCAAGGCAATTGGATTATATTAATGTACAGTGTAGAACCATGTGGCTAAAAACAAAGATGAGGTGGTCCATAGTTCCATCCTACTTGTGCAGCTGAAGTTCATGGAAAAGGTCACGGGACAGCCTGTTTTGCTTCTTTAGTTTAATGAGAACGCATTGTCAGTGCTAACTTGTCGATATAGGAGCCGAAGTTTTGACAGGTTACCGGTGATTGTGTTGGGTTTTAGTGAACTAGCACAAACGCTCACGATATATGGTTTTATATTGGAAAAGTTACCAGGTTGGCTTTGACAGGGTTTCATGTTCTGTTATATTTTCCATTCCAGGTATCACATAGCTACTTAGCTTTGTTCACGATTTGAACCGTGAGACTAGCTCCTGAAGAGATAAAAACTATTCTGAGGGGCTAACACGTCTCCGCATGTTATGGAGCTAAACGACTAAAATTGTTCAAATTTGTATTACAGTTGCATTACATTAACAGATAATAAGGAGACCATTAAAGAAAAAAGGTTGTTGCCAAGTGTGTTATAGCCAAAAATCGTATTCACATAAATGCATTACCTTTGTCTACTCTTTAGGCATAATACCATCACTCTTTTTAACCCCATTATCGTAATCCTTTCTAATAGTCTTATTTGAGATCACAATTTCTAAGTCTGTCTTTGCAAATAGAATAATCCCTATATCAGGATTGAAATTCAGCAAGCAATTTGGTTTTTCAGGCCTGGTCTAATTGTAAAAATTTTTCGGATTATTCCAAAGTTTGATTAATTTATTTAAAAATTTTATTTAATGCGCATTTAATATCATCAAATTGGTAGTGACTTCAAATCAGATGTGCAATCATGCCTCTGAAATTTTTTTGTCTAATGTTTGCCAAAGTTTAATGACAGCGTACAATATTGGTCTCCGAGCATTGAATGTTAAAGAAATGCCGGTACAGTGATGGGACTATTCAGGTAAACTATCATCTGATCCCATTGCTTTACCTGTGCCTGAATGTTGTTATAGACTTAACTATAGTTGTCATGCATGTACGCGTATTAATTGTTTCTTTCTAGAATCTCGCTTGGTTGTAAGATCATTTGAATTCGTGCTCTTGCCTTTTTTCTTAACAGTATATATATATTATTGCCCTGTCATCATCTTTTGCGTCATTTTACTGTATTAATACTGAGACCCATCAACAATTCGCTTCTTGCTACATTAATAACGAAAATATTGACGGGAAAGGCCAAAACTCGTCATTTATTAAACCCGTTGCTGTACATTTTGATAAATTCATCGAGAGAAAAAATGAAGGTAGGAACACGGCAACGAAAGCGAAAGGGCAATGGTAGCTGCTGATAGAATTTAATTCCGTTAAAAGTATTACTAATCATATATACAAGTATGTCAAATTATCAAGAATATTTAAATATGGCACAGAAGTATACCTGAATTCATAAAGACAGGTTATTCGTTTTCTTAGTCAATATATAAATCTGTTTTCTCTCAAAATTCGTCTCTTTTTTCACTGATAGGATATCAAAAAAGACAATTACTCTTATAATTTGAGGACCAAAACCTTTACTCTTTAAATAATGTCTTATTTTTATTTTAGCTCATCATAAAATAAAAATAAAACTTTTAGGTCTTTACACATTAAAGTTCATACTTTAATAAATGTCATATGGTTCAAAGCATTTAACATTAATAGATCACTTTATCCGGGTTTAACTTTATGATAACTTATAATATACAATTATATTTATGTATGTATGTATGTACCCACACGTTGGATTAAATTCAACAATCTTCCACTTGGGTCATATATCATCATCATCATCACTCAGTCTGAAGTCCTGCAATAAAGCGGGATCTAGGAAGGTCTGATAGTATGCAACCTTACTCCTACATAGTAGAGAGGCTGTTTCCGGTAGACCCATATACAAATGAGACAATATAAAAATGATGCAAGTTTGAGAGAGAAAAGACAAACTAGCACGAAATAAATATGTAAAAAAGGCAATTTAAGCCATAATAATAATAATAATAATAATAATAATAATAATACTAGAAATATATGGAACTAAAAATAACAAAAAATTAATACATAATAAAGTAGCAATAAAATAAAATTATGATTAAAAATATAATTTGCCAACTAAATCGGTAAGCAGAAAAGACTAAGGCGAGAAGTCCAATCCGTATTAAAATACGCAAGGGAAGGAGTGGATGGTGCAGTGCTGGTGGTATCCCTAATCGTAGATTTAGCAAATTACTAAAGTTAGAAAAACATTTTTCTGCAAATGGGTAATAAATGCCTTGCTTCCGAAACACACAAAGCCCTCTCTCTCTCCCTCTCTCTCTCTCCATCAATAACAACAACGTACTGTTGTCTACGGAAGGAGGGCAACTGCCACTAACACATCCATCTATGAAAACAATCCCCATTTTGCATATCTGAAGCCAAAGGAAGAACATGGATGCAGAGGGAGATTCACGTAGAGAAAAATAACGCTAAACTAATAGACACAAGCTCAGACCTCCAACAACATTTAATAGATCAAAGAACGAAACTTCCTAAGATCAGCATAGACACTAGATACTGCTAACAATATAAATAAATGCATATATATCCAAAGAGTCTGAAAACCCGAAACCTAGATAAGAAAATCCCACAACTAAACCCAAAAGCACAAGATAGAGACACAGAGGAAAACACAGAAGTAATGGATAATTTGGAGATAGTAAATAGAGAGAAAAGAATACTTACTTGTTCCATGACAACACCACAATGATTATTTGCTCACCATACCTTTGATTGTTCTTTCGTATCCTCGCTGACCTCGTGCTCTACAACAACTCCGACAACCACCGCCTTTCTCATCCAGACCCCAGCCCTCAAGCTTAGCAACAGGACACCCACACCTAGCCCTTTCCACGACAACTTATCAATCTCTTTAGACCCATTCGATCTCACACACTCATCACTCTGCAACCGCAAATCAAAGTCCATCGCCTTTTTCAACCTTGCTCGATGTCACAGTTTGCATTACCGTAGCAAACAAGATCTGTCATTCCATGTGAAGATATTTATAAAAACGCCACCTCCCACTGCGATCGCTCCTCGGAGCTCCATTCATCATATACCATCTAACTCGCTCCTCACATCAAAACCCCTCCATACTAACCAAACGACCAGCCGTCTCACAGATCTACTGCTCTCTCTGAGGAGCAGCGAGAAGACCAGGATGGTAAAGAGACTGAGGAGCAGCGAGAAGATTAGGATGGTAAAGAGACTGGTGTTGAAGTAGAGCTTGTTGCATCAAAGCATAATAAATCTCATTAAAAGTTAGAAAAGTACTCGACTTTTTCCCTTTAGCGAAGACACGACGAGAATCTCCAAGGAAATCGAAGCTAGTTAATATCGGAGCTTTATGGGTCTCATAGAAACTAAGATAAATAAAAAATAAGTTTGCACAACAGTTAAACAAATGTTGGCAGCAAATAAACACCATAACATGAATACCTTTTT
>JANJEY010000006.1:41996976-42011907 GCA_024703695.1 Erythroxylum cataractarum
TATACCGGTTTTATAGCGGTTCACTACCGGTTGAACCTCTAAACCTTAAACCTTTCCTTCGACCGGTTTAATATCCGATCCGATTTTTAAAACATTGAAAATAAGAGTTCTTCATCTCTAATCCTGAGTATGAGTTCACCTTCTCTAACATTGATTACAATTAATGATTTTTTTTCCCATCCTCTTCAATATCTATAATATAAAAATCTATTATGAATATTAATCTATTAATTTTTATCATCACATTATCCTTAACACTCCTAAGATTTTTTATTGATTATCAGCAAGATATACTACTCTTTCAGTGAGTTTTTGTTAATATAATCCCTTTTCTTTTAATTATAGAATAAGACATTAATTGATATTTGCTCCTACATTTACTAATACCTTATTAACACACTCCTTGGTTCATCCAACTTTAATAGTACGGCATCTTGGAGGACTTTTATGTTGCCTTCATTTGATTTTATCTATGCAATATCCTACTTAAGGTCCTACTTTTCTGGATCTTTTTCTTTAACCTCCACCTAATTATTAGTCCATCCCTTCTTAATTTTTTCATACTCCTTTTAATTAGATACACTAATCTTGTAGGATAGAAAATTCTTGATCAATACTCCCTTCCTAATGTCCTTACCTTAATGTCTTATTCCTTTCTTATGTCAATAAACTCTTTAGCCCTTAGATCAACCTCCTTCATATAAGTTCCTTAAGGTTAGTTATTGTGTCACTAAGTAATGCACCTTATGGTTTGTCCTTTATCACCTTTGTCAATTGACATATTTAAACTTTGTGATTGCTTACAGAACTTCATAATTTAATAATTAAGAAGCAATTCCTTGCATGAAATCTCTCATCATATCTTTCAAACTCGTCGTCTTCTCTTTTTATACAAGTTATTGAAAATCAACAAGGGGTTATCTTTGAGCTTACTAATTGCTTTAGGAGAAATTTGAATAATTTCTCTACCTTGAATTATAAGTCTTACTATAGGGTTCTCCATCCCAAACTATACTTCTTAATATATAAGGTTTTTTTTGCCTTTAAGAACTTTTTATAATATTAAATTGATCCACTTACTTAGTCATAGAATTTCTAGCTTGGCACTTTATACCTTAATGTCCTCTCCTATGTAATTTATAAATTATAACTTAAGCTATTTTTGACCATGAGTTCAAGTTGTCTAATTTTAATGTCATAATCCCCATTTGAATTGTCAGGATAGTTATGATTTCCACATTATAGATCCTTGTTGTTCTATTAATTTTGGATGTTCCTAATTGCCATTGGTAATTTTTTAATTTCCATTTCTTCTAGCAACTCTAAAGTGGCCACCATAGTTTTATTATTTAATGTTTCATTTGTTGTAACGTGCATCATCTACTTTATACAATTTACTAGAGTATTGTAGAAGGTTTGGACTTACATCCATATTATAAGTCCGTGCTATGATCACTTCCTTATTAGATCCTTGTATCTCTCCTATGTTCTATATAAAGTGTCATTACCAAACTATTGGAAGAAGAGATATCATTCCTAAGTTCCACTTTCTTGGAAGGTGGAAAATATTTTGTATGGAATTTCTTTGCAAAACCCTCCCAAGTAAAAATTGATGTAGACAATAATTATTTTAGTCATTACTTCATCAGATGTCTCAGTGAAAATTTGAATAATATCTAATGTTGTCTTTAATTGTTCCATTATTCTTGAACATATCATAATTCTATTAAATTTTAGCTATGTGTGCGTTAAGATTATCGTATAGTAATCCATCAAATTGTACGCTATATTGTAGCATTTGAATTATGTTGGGATTGATCGTAAAATAATTTGCACTTATCTCTGGGCTTAAAACCTCAATTGTGTACCTATAAGAGATCGTTTGGCATATTCCAACATTGATTTGTTTGATCCTTCCATAATTTCAAGTTGTATTTCCTAAGTCTATTCACTTTGATTTTAATGAATGTTCTCTTGAGTTTTAGGTCTTCTTCTAGGAAAATAGATTGTTGAATTCTTTATGCACCATAGTGACCTTGATATGTTCTCGCTTGCTTTACAAACTAGAATAAGAACAAAGGGGAATATGGTATTATCAGTCCTCCTAAAAGTAACCAAAATAATAAAAATATTAAAAAACTAACAAAAAGGATATTGACAAAAATAAAATTAGAAAAAAAATACAAGATGAGAAAAATATTTAATCGATTTTATAAAAATAATTTCTTCCTTGCAAATGGTGCTAAAACATTTATGAGGAATACTGTGTATATGCATTAATGCTACTGTTAAAGCTTTTCTTGTTACAAATCTATTAGATATTAACTAAACAAGTATACCTATTGTTGATAAGCAAAGGTCAATGCCTATAAAGACGTGATGATAATTAGAAAACCTAATATTATTAACCAACTTAAGGATAATTAATAAAAGACGAATTTATGGCATTTGAATAATAAAATATAAATAACTAAAACCTATATAGTAATGAAGGAAATCAATGATAAAAAAATTTATTAAGAGAGAATTTAATCACATAAATAGATTATTACTTCCGCTAGTGGTACTTTTGATTTTATTATTTAAATAATCTTAGAATGGATATATTCTCTATTCTAATAAGATTTCCTAGAGACTACAATTACACTTTCTCAAACTATAACTATCTACTCTTCAATTTGTTAACATATATCTCTACGAATTCTAACAACCTTTTAAATATATTAAGATTTATGAAAAACCTATGAATAGTTTCACCCTAATACGAGGAAGATCACGTAGGTCATTCTTAAGCACCCCGTTTAACCCCCTATCCAACTAGAGTCCACTCATAAGCATGATTTCTCAAGTTATTCACAAGTGAATTTAAATCAGATTTAGACATCGAATTGAATAACTATGCATTAAGATCAACCAAAAGTAATTCATAGAAATATAACCCAAAAATCTATACAAAAATAACTAGTAAGGTTTTCCCTATCTAAATATAGAAAATATTTATCCATGAAGAATATTCAAAATAATGAAACCAAAAGATAAAAATAAAGAAATCATGATATAAAAATAAGTAGATAAAATCTTGATTTTAACAATAGCATGATCCATTGGGATAATGTTTAGATCTTGATTTCTCTAACGAAAATAACTTAGAATTGACTTACCAAGCATTAAAAATTCCCAAAGCTTTTGAAGAAAAAAAAAAGATGTTTTAAGTGTCTATTTTCTACAAAAATTAGCTGAAGTCCCTTAAAACTATGGTTTCTCAACTAGATAAGTTACGCTGTACTTAACATATAGTCTATGGCACTATCAAGACCTAGACTATGGACCTCATTGTTTTCTCTAATTGACGAACACAACCTTACTTGTACCTAACCTCTAGCATGACTATGTTACTAATTTGTGGATTTTCCTTTTATTTTTATTTGTATAAGATCTCATACATAACCATGAATTGGGCCATGCCAGTTGTTATAATTTGTTAATTTAAAAGATAAGGTAGCACACGGGTATGGGTCATATTGCGTTCCTCTAAAAAATGTGATTTAAATTTTGCTTAATATGGCCTTTAATTCTTGAATAATATCATCTCAAGGCCTTAATTGCACAATTATTTGAAAAGATATTTAAAACTAAGTAAAACAAAGTAATTTATCATCAAAATTATGTAAAATATCTGAAAAAATATATGCATTTTATATGCGCATCATCTTTTAATGTAAAGTCTTTATAGCTATTGTTAGGTTTCTATTACATGATATTATAAGAAAAGGGAAGAAATTGATCACTTTATTATGTAGTATATTCATTAAATTTTATGGTAGGTGTTTATTACAAGATATTATAAGAAAAGGGAAGAAATTGACACTCCTTCCTTCAAAATATCCACAGTTAATGCCACTATAGGTTTACCATCTTCCTTAAATAAAGGATAGAAATAAAGCTTCAAGTTTAGAGAAGAGTTCTCCCTAAACTTGAAGCCAGGTTCTCTTGTTAGTATTTTAAAGGAGGGTTTAAATATTAAAGAATTTAGAAGTGATGTGGAAGTTGAATCAGAAGAAAGAGAGGTGGTGATATAAGAGGTTTATAAAGGTGCTAGAGGGGGCAAAAGCATCTAAGGTTAAAGGCTCAAGGTTTACATGTTTCCAAAAATGAGATAAAGGACAATAGTCAACTAAAGTTTGGAAACCCAAACTTGAAAGAACATAAAAGTGAGAAAGTAGGAAGGAAAGAGCTAAAAGGAAGATAGCTCTAAAAACAATCTAAGAAGAAATTATGAAGGGATATCAGCTCGAGAAAGGAGCTAGACATAAGTATGGTTTTTAACTAGAGTGTAAAAAAGGAGGGAGAAGGAAATGGGAGCTAGGAATTGAAGTAAACAAATAACATAAAGCAATAACTTATATCTTAACAGAAAGGAGAGACTAAGTGAGCTACACACATTGGAAGGAGAAGGAAGATTACTAGCTAGCACATAGGCCATGCATTAGAATAGAGAGAAGTAGGAATTTCTCTCTCTAAGGGATTTTTTTACTTAATTTTATATTAATTTACTTAATTTAATTTTTATAAAAAAAATTGTAAAAAAGTTATAATTTTATTTTTTAAAAAGTTTATAATTTTCTTGACAACAACAATATCAATAATATTCCAATAGAAGTTCAGATGAGACGTGGAGTTTGGAAAGGTTCAAAAGTACGTAGTCTTACCTCTAACTAATACAGATATTATTTTTGATATACCCATAGAAGATAAAAAAAGGGAAATAAGTTTTTATAACGTTTTGTAGAAAAATAAACTACAATAAAAAGGTAAAAATACATATAATATATACAATCTAAAATATAAAAGAAAAATAAAAATACATATTAAAATAATAAAATAAAATAAAAATAATAATGACGATGATAATAATAATAATAATGTAATTAAATATAATTAAATGCTTAAAATAAAATATAAAATAATGAAAATAAGTAATATAATATAGATAGAATAATATAAAGATTAACAATATAAGATAAAATAGAAATAGAAATAAAGAATATTAATAATAATACTAATGAAAGTAATGATAAAGATAATAATAAAAATAGAGAATAATAATAATAATAAATAAGTAAATAAATACAAACATATATAGGTATAAAAATATGTAATAAAATAAATACTACAATAAATATAGAACAAATTGAAGAATAAAAAAAGATAAAATAAATAAACAAATATACAAACAAGAAAGAATACAAATAAATAAAAAGAACAAACAATTTATTTTAAGAGTGTGATTATATTAGGTAAGGAAATAGTCAAGCTAAATAACTATGAAGAAAGTACTACAGAATAGGAGTTTAGGATAAATAACCACGAACAAGAGAAAGACTTTTATATGTGAAATCTTTTACCTATATCCTAGTATTCTAAAGTTTTCTATTAAGGAATATGTCCTCAGTAAGTTATAACAAAGTCATATTATTCTTGACATCTCCTCCTAATTTTTCATAGGTTTTTCTATTTTTCTTATACCGTATATAAGTATAATCTTCTTACTAAAGCATTGAAATGTTTCTTCTTGATATGTTTGAAACAATTAGACCTTGTCTCTTTTAATATTTTATTAATATTAGTCACCTTTAATTTATTTTTTACCATTATATTTCTAACCTTATCTCTTCTCGTAAGTTTACATATTTAACATCCTCATCTCTACTACTACAATTAACTTATGATTATGCACACACTAGTTTCTTGACAAATGATTAATTATTGTGTTTATTTATCTAAGAACGTTGATAATAGTTATGAAAATGTTAATTGAATTTAAGTCATAAAGGAAATTGATAATATTGTCCGAAATCACAAGTAATGTAGATGTCATTTTAAAAACATATTATAACATTTTTAGGGCATGGAAAAGTTGTCATTAAATTTTAGAGAAAGGGCAGATTTAGTAAATATGAAAAACAAGATGCACGCAGGAACACTTAACAATTGAGTTACCATGATTTGTTGTTTATTTAAATTTCACATAATTTTTTATGCTAAGATATAAATTAATGTTAGTGTGTCAAATTTATATTTTATATTATTATTAAAAGCTTAAAATTTGAAATTTTTGTAATTTATTAAGTTTGAATTAATTAGGTCCATTCTAAATATGGATGTAAGAATTTAAAAATTTGAGAAAAAGATACCAAGTTTTTTTATATGTTCATCAATTCCACCAAAATCTCCTCAAACTTTACAAATCTTGTATACAGGCTATTTGGAAACCTTTGAATTGAATTCATTAACGAATTGAATTCAGTTATATTAATGAGATTGGATTAAATTCAATTTACACTGTTTGGAACAAACTCAGTAATATTATAAATGAAATCAATTACATTGTTCGGAATTAGAATAAATATAGTGAAAAATGAGAATGAATATTATTATTATAATTATGATGATTGGTTAAGAGGAAGGAATGATTACTATTACCATTAACAATAGTTGATTTGTGATTAACAATAGTTGATTTGAGAAATAAAAAATTTATTATATTTTAATTAATTAATCATATTTTAATTACTTATATTGTAATTAATCAATTACAATATATTGATTAAATAAAATATTGTAATTAATTTGAATTAATTAATTAATTACAATATTTTAATTAATGAATGAATTATATTTTAATTAATTATATTGTAGTTAATTAATTATTAATAATATCTTAATTAATTATATTTTAATTAGTTATATTTTAATTAATTATAACAAACACACCCTTACATAACAATGATACTCATTCCTCTAGATTAGGAGAAGAATGAAGTATTACCCAAAAATGAGTAATCAAAATAATAATTCTATAATTATAATCCTTTACCAAACTCAGTCTTTCATTTCATACTTATTTTCTCTCTTTTTTTTTTCACCCATCAATCAGTCTATCTATGCAGGTTACATGTAAAGAAAGTAAATTTTGGAATTAGCAACCCCGAAAATTATTTCAAGGTATTTGTTCTTAAATTTATACGAGTAACTGAAATTATGGTATGCTCAATCTTAGTGTCAGACCAGACGTTTCTCTGGTGACAATTGTCGCCCCAAAATAATAATAGATTAACTTAACTCCTTTGTAGGCCGTGGGTTGTTCACCTCCCCCTTAGCGGGCCGCTGAGTACCTGATTTACATCCTCCCAGTTGCTTCGTTGGGCCGAGATGTGGGGGGCCCTTTGAGTTGGGGATTCAACCTTTTGCTCCAAGATTAACTTAACTCCTGTTAAGTGACTTAATTCTTGAATTATGAGGTAGCCGTTCCCACCAGTCATGGACGTCGCAAACAAGCTTAACTTTGCAGTTACGAGTAAGTGGCGGAGGTGTAATAAGGGAATTGGATCATAGAAATATGAGAAGGGAAGAAATTGACGAATGATGGGGCCGAGTGGAAGTAATACTAAAAGTTGTTGAAGCGTCAAATCCAAATGATGTATAATCGATCCGCAATTGGAAAACGGACTTGTCCTAATCTTATTAGGCACACATCCATTTAACGTCTCTATCTTTCTAAATTACTTATATAGTTTTCCGACTTATTCAGAGGTTCAATTCATTGTCCATATAAGGCGCACTAACATCATTTATTTATACACTATACAACTTTGCTTGGCCTTAAGGTCAATGGAATAATGAACCAAGTACCACCACACAATACCCACTACCCAGGGACCTCTTAAGTTGCCCGCACAGGATAACTCAGTTGACAATCTAGCAGGAAAAATTGATATAAAAATCTGGATTCGATTCCCGGCAATCAGAATGAAAGGACCGCCTTACTAGGCGGTCGATCGAGATAAATCGTGATTTACCTCGGGCCTAAGTGTGGGGACAGTTGGGGTGGCTGATTCCACCTTTTGATACAAAGGTCCTCTTAAGTTAATTCTATTATAGCAATCAACAATTACATGTGGAAGTCAGCTACCCAGATTGAGTTAATAAATATACAACCAACTATATCGTATTATTTCATCAGATAAAGGAATTAGTGTAGTATGGCAGCAAGAAGTGGCATGTCAGAAGGCAAACAATCTGCAGTTTAAATATCGTATACTTAATTATAGCTGGTTCAAACTTCAAAGATGGGTTTTCAGAATAAGACGCTTTGGTATCACGTATACACAAGCATTTGCGTGTTTCCAACTTTCCATTGCCACCATCATTTGTTGATTGTCCTACTTTGCTTTTTTTTTTTTGCGGTTAAAAATAATTAAAAAAAAGTCTCATCAAAGAAAATTTTATTAATAAATATACTAAATTTCAAAGTAAATAAACATTTCCATGTGGCATCAAAAGATAGATAAGAAAGGAGATGTGGTGTCCTTACCAATGAAAGTTCGAAAGATGATTTTCAATATTTATTTGTAACAATGTTATGAATATCATATTTGTATCACTATCGAATTTAGTTACATTTTTGTAACCTTTTTAGAAACTATAAAATAGTTCTTGAATTTGTTTAAAAATTACAAAATAATCTCTCAATATATTATGCTATATAATTTATGACTTTATATCAACCAAATCTCTAGAAATCATATTGATAGAAAATTGAAATAACAACAATATGTTTATTTCTATTAGTATTGCTTTTCACATATTTCATATATAAATAATAATTACAATTAATATAAGAAAAATCATTTAATCATCATTACTAAGGATAATTCAAAGCACGTAAATTATTATAATTTCATCGTATAATAAATAATAATTACATCAAATAGAAATAATAATAAAGTTACATTAATACATAAGTATTACAACAAGATTTCATACTAGGAAACACAATCAAATATAAGTGAAACATGAAACAAAAATATTTATTGTTAAATTTTTGTATTACATATATAGAATTTAATGTATGCATTAAATACAAGTGAAATTAAAAGAAAAGAAAAAATGAAAAGCATGTAACTTCTTTCAATTGAATATTTGATTAAATTACATTGACCTTAATTCTATTTTGATACAAAATCATCAACATTGAGAGAAGTCTCATCATCTCCATCATTTAAATTAATTGCACTAAATGACATGTTAATATCTTTTATCTTATCGTCTTCTAGTTTACTCTCATCTATCAAACTCAGTTTCTTATAAACTTAATTTGCTAAAAGATCGATATGTTCAAGGCAAATTGGATCTACAAAACTACTTGTTTTATTAAGAATCATAATAAATAAATTCAATTAAATTATTGAAAAAGTATAAGGAATTATATTCAACGTAATAATGATAATAACACAACTTTCTCAAAGCTTAAATTATATCGAGTAAATGTGAAGTCGTTTAATCTTTTATGTTCCAGTTTATTCATTTTCTTGTAATGAATGAATTCAAATGTGCTTTAATTCCTTTCACACCTTATTATACTCACATATTGACTTAGAAATCGAAATGCAAAGCTTTATAATTTTGAAACACCACTTTTGAATTAGTCTCACCAAGCAACTATAAGACAAAAAGTAACCTTATCACCAAGCAACTATAAGACAAAAGGTAATCTTATAAACAAAATAAAATGATGGTTAATTTTCAATAAGTAACAAAAGTGAAAAAAATTATAATTGTATCATGCTTGTCTCTTTGATGAATAATAATGGGCATCCCAAAATCAACAGAAGAATCTTTATAAGTCTCTATTTGTTAGCTTAGGAGATCTTACATCAACTTATAGATAACAATTATTGTAATAATTAATAGCATTCTTCCAATTAACTTTAGTTTTCATTGTAAAACTTAGTATAATGTATACACTAGGATTAAAAAATGTCTCAATTTTAAACGACAGAGAGTAAAGTTGTCTTTCTCATCTTTCATTGATGACTGTAAGATAAGGTGTATACAAAGAAGACATATGTTTTATATTGGCTTTAATTGCTTTCTGCACCCTCTCTTTGACATCAACAAAAAAGACCTATTATTGGCTTCTCATCTTTATCAACTAGACAAAGTATACTCACCAAAGGTTCACAAATTCGAATTACAAATTGACAATGTGATGAAACTTCATGATCTTTAACTATAATTCTAAAAATCTCCACTTTAATATTAAATTTAGCATACTAAGATGCGACTCACTTATCACTTGTAAATATTTTCCTTAGCTCATTCTTCATTAGAACAAGACACTAAAGTGATAAAAAAATTAGTTGTAAATCATTAGAACAAGACAGATTTTTACTATTGATGAAATCCTTCCTCATCAAAATTAGGAACTATGCATAATTATACATGAACTTGGGCACTTTTTTTACTTTGGACACGATTTCATCAATGATAGGAAAGCATCAAGCATCTCGTATATTTTCTATTATCAAGTCAATGCAATGTGTAACATAAGGAGTCCAACAAAAAGAATTATACCTTCTTTGTAATCTTTTCACAGTTGCTTTGTAAGTAAAATCATTATCAATAATGGACTAAATAACATTTTCTAGTCTAACTTCATTTACAACTTCATGAAATATCTGAAACAAAGTATCAATATTTCTAATAAGGTCAGATGCATCAATAGACTTCAAATTAATTGTGCGTTAAATAAAATAAACTAAAAATTGATAATAGATTCTTGTTTTTTTTTTGGTCTAACCATCACACATGATTGAACACTCATAAGTTGCCCAAGTCATTTTTTCTTCCAAATAACTATTCATTTTATAAATAAAGTATCTCAAAAATTTACCTCTGTAGTTGTTAATTGAAGGAGCTTTATATCTTGGATCGTAAGAATCAATAACATCCACCATAGGCTAGTAATGATAAAATTGGGTACTATTGAATGATATATTTGAATTATAACACTATCTAGCTATTATCATATTCATATTATGAGTTGCTTCTTTAGATTATAAGGCACTACAAATTGAAGGATGAGCTTTAAAATTTGTTCACGGTGCAAAAAAGTTAGACACATGTCTTCTTCTTTTTTCACATATCAAATGCAACATTCCTTTCTTATTAGGTACGAATAGCACCTTTAACATCCCACTATCATCCTGATCACTGGAAAAAAAAATTCCACTACCAATTTTGTTATTCAATCTTTGTCTTCTATCTTTCTCGTGTTGATACTCTTTAAACAAAATCTTCATTTTTCATTTCATGTCATAGTTGAATTTCTCACTGAGACAAAAACGTCTTAAAAATTAAATTTTTTTTTGATTACATGATTACTCCCCTACAAAAACACATTGGCGCACGTGTAAACGAGGTTACATTATGATCTTATCCTTCCCGTTTTTATCTAGGAGACGTTTTAAAAGATATATCCGATGTCGATTCAAAAGTCATTTCCCATACGAACCTTTTAGTCGATATCTCTTTCAGTTTCACGCTTTACATCACCTTTGATCTCAGCTAAATATTTCTTTAATCTAGTGGTTCCATAACTTTTAAATGTTTATTACAATACAAACACATGGTATGACTCTTCATTCTAAGAATCAATCTAGCATGAGCCCAAGCTGAATCATCGAATCTTCCTAAAGCAGCTAAATTATTAAAAGTACTTGAACTTCCCTACATTTATCTATAAAATAAATGAAGACACGTGTCAAAATTAAATTAATAATCTTGTATTAAAAAATAAAGCTTTTTATATAAAACTTATAAAAAATTCAATGGTTAATTTTAAGTATGTCCAGATAAACTCTATCTTATATATTTCTTTATAATAGCGCACATTACAAAAATATCTTTATTATACTTAAGACAACTTCTCGTGGATAGCTTCTCATGATTCTTTAACCAAATTCGTAGACTGGGGGGAGAAAGTTTAGAACCATATCACTTGCAAGATAGGGGTAGGGTATATAATTTCATTATATTATGACAATTGGACATGTCAAGGAGCACTAATTCACTATTTGATAGCTAAGGCTACTCTAGGTAGATTTTTTTAAAAAGTTAAAATCTAAGAATTAATTGCAAATGGCAACTGGGATCTTTCCTGAGAGGAGATTAGATCTCTTTCGATACCAAAATATAGACACAATGAAGGAGATGATATTTATCTATGGAATGGTCTAGCTATATCGAACATAACATGTAACATCCCGTTATCCCATGTTAAGGGTTAGAACCCTATAATAGAGTTTATGAAAGTTTATTGAGAAGTTAGAAATTGCATTTCATGTCACACATAATAACACACACATACACACACGTGATTATTACTCATTACGCACATTAAAATGATTGTGCATGTATTAATTGACATTTTTGGGTATATTGATTTATAAAAGTGAATTTATCAAGAATTGTGGATTATTTGTATTGAAATTGTTTGCTAAAGTATATTTATTTATTTAGAATTTTTGGTAAATTTTAGAAAATTTTCAAAATTATGAGTAATTTTTGGACTAGGCAAATTGATAAATGGTAGTAGAAATAAGAGTTAAATAACATTAGAAATTTTAATAAATGACTTTGAGATTTATTGACAAATGTCATTGAAAATTGAGAGATAATTGGAGTAAAAATTGAAGTTGATTGGACTAGTTAAATAAGAGAAACTAGTTTAAACTTATATAAATTGGACATGAGACAATTGATAAGTGTCACTTGCCAAACCTAGTCTTTATTCCCTCGATTATACTTGAAAGACAATTTAATTTTCTTAATCTTGTTTATTCATCTTCTTCGTGACTTTCTTCATCTTCTTCATGAATTTCCTCACTAACCTTCATCAACATCGAACTTTGCTCTCACCTTTCACTTGTTACTTTCATTTTATTATCTTCTTCACTGTCATTAAAATACCTAACCCTACAACCTTTGACTATTAATGATCGTGTGATATTGGAAAGCTAGGATTCGTGTGATTTTGAAGAGTTTGGAGTTTTAAATAAGTAAGTATCATATGGTTCTTCATAATATATAGAATGAAACATACATCACGTTAGTTAGCAGTTAAATGTTTATAAAATGAGGATGTATATTTACTGAAACATGAATGAGAATTTAGGGTGTGTTGTATGTCTTGCTTTTGTATATTTGATGATCAATATTTCATAAGATGTTGTTGAAATGATTTTTAAGATAGAAAGACTATTGGAAATGTGTATAAAAAGAGTGCAAAAAATTAATGAAAAGATGATATGCATATGTTCTGTTTTCACTGTTATTGCGTGAATCTCTTTGGGTGTTTTAGAAATGAACTAAAATGAGTATAGAGTTAAGGAAAAGGGAGTAATGTGAAGTCGTGATATGGAAAGAACTAAAATGATAAGTTAGACATGAAATGGAGGTGTTGATGAAGATGAATGCAAAAAATGTGAGGAATGTGTGTTGGATATGTTTGGTTTTTTATGTTTGTGATTAATTATAGATTTTGATTTGTTTGCGATTGAGTTGAGCTAAAATGGAAGTAAGAATGAAGAGGAAATGAAGAGGATATAAGTTAGAAATGATGGATTTAGAAAAAGAGATGAAAAATCTATAGTTTTGTAAAATCTGCAGAACATCATCTGTCACGATCGTGATAGAGAAGGAGCCTCAAAGGACATGCATGATCGTGTAAGCACGATCATGATAGAGAGGAACCCTCAATAGATTTGCACAATCTAAGAAAGAATTATCTAGGAGTTGCATAATCGTGCATAAGCACGATCATGATTGAGAGGAGAAATCATGACAGTGAGCAATCAATTGGAAATGCACGATCGATGACAGTGACGGTGCAGTGATATTTGACAGTTTTGAACATCTTTCACTCTTTTGACCATAACTTCTTATACAAATCTATGATTAACTTGAAATTTAAGCCACAAACTCTTCACACATTTTCTTTCCGCTCCAATAAAATTCATGGTCATATGAATTCATTAGGAAAGAATTGATAATGATTGATTGATGAATTTAGGATGAAAAAGATGAAGTGTGTTGGAATATTATTAAATGGAGTGTTTTCACTAAACAGACATCTATATTTTGGCCATATCTTGATTTGTAGATATCCAAATGGGATGATTTTTTATTTATATAAAATTAAAGACATATGGTTACAAATTTCATGAAGGAATAAAATTTTAATTCCATCTCTAAAAGTTTCAAAATTTGGCTTGAATTTGAATATAAAGTGTGTAACGCCCCAAATTAGGGGTTAGCATGTCCGATTTAGGTTATGTCTCTTTGACATTTTGGCAGGTATTCATGGTATTTCCGGGTACATTGGTAAAATAAAATTTCGGATTGATTCGAACAATATTAAGATAATTTTTAGTAATTTTTGGAGACTTCAATGATTCTGATAGGTTAGACTGGCGTAAGAGGTTAGTTTTTAAGTGATGATGCTAAAAGAATTGAGAAAAATTGAGAGGAAAAAGAAAAGAAAGAAAAAAAAATGAAATGAACAGTGAGGTTCGTAAGGTAGGAGACGATGAACAGTGTCAGTGAACAGTGTGTGAACAGTGTCGGTGAATAGTAAATAGTAAATAGTAATAGTGAATAGTGAAAGTAAATAGTGAATAGTAGTGAATAGTAAACTGTGAACAGTAACCGTACGTATGTGTGAACAGTAACCGTACGTATTTGTGAACAGTAAGAATACGTATTTGTGAATAGTAATACGTATTTTTGAACAGTAGAAAATCTCAAAAATTTGCATGAACATGCATCATGTATCATACAGTAATTATGCACAATCATAATTTGTATCTGTGTTCCCTATTATAGAGGAACGACCACTGTCAGATATTGCCAGGACTTCGAGACAATAAATAGTAAAGGCGATTTAAGGTCAGTAATCAGGACTTTCAGTAATGTCAATAATTTCAGTAAGTACTACCGGTAAGTTTTGTAAGTCATTTCAGTAAGTATATCAGTAATATAAGAGACCCGGGACGGTCTCACTTTGAGTTGTTCTGTACTGAATTGTGT